>CM061545.1:65435527-65783027 GCA_030864215.1 Capsicum pubescens
ATCATAGAGTCGTACATTATGGCAAATTCATATTGGTACGTCATACCAAGACTTGCAAGTCATTTATTTCATGCCAAAATCAATTATCATGAACATTATCATCTCCTTAACTCCATCATTCTAACTTATGGTCAGGTTCATCAATAAGTTGCATGAAAATCTCAAAGTAAATCATGAAGTTCAATACATTCAATACATCAAAAGATGGGTTAAATTATGTAGAATCCTTGTTTAAAGCTAATTTAACAATGTGGGGTGATGTTCATGTCCGTAATATCATACAAATTTCATAATCATTGTGAAGAAACAAATTGTCAATTCCACCATTATTATGAGACCCACTTTTAGTTCACAATCCACCATTTAGACCATAAATGAACCATTAAAATAAGAAAAAACAATCCAATTGGTTAATAACACAAAAACTCTCAACAGTTTAATGAATCATTCAAAACACATAAATAACAGTTGAATTAATAAAATAATACAATGTTTAAATTAGGGAGTATTTAACATGCCTGAAAGATGGAAGAATTTGGAGTTTAGAGCCCGGAGTAGTGAATTCTTGAGATAACCCTTGTGTTTCTTTACTTGGAAATTGGAGAGGAGGAGAGCAATTTTAAAAGTTGATAACTAGTGGTTATGAGGGATTAAAATGTGTTTTATATCGTTTAATAGGGCAAAGGACCAAAAATCCCTTGCCCCCTTTTGAAAAAAATAAACTGGCAATTTTTGCCCAAGGGCATGTCACGCCCTTATCGCGGGGCGTAGGCAGCATTCCACTCTCTTATCGTGGGGCGTAGGCAGTGCCATACTCTTATCATGGACCCTCACTAGTTTGGGGTCTCAAAATAATCCCAGACCCTTTTTGAAAATTTCAAAACATTCGCATATCATTCCTTTAACATCCCTTATCATGATTCAAGTTAAAAATTACCACTAAACACAAGAGAGGGTCCGAAATAAATTAGTCACAAATTTATGGGGTCATACAACTTCTTTCCCAATGAATCTTTTATTTATCAAAGTCGGCGTTTCAATCATTATTGAGTCCTTTTTCATCTTATCTTCTTGGAGCTATTACCATTTATAGTGAAGGCAAATAGCTTCGAGAATAGATAGAGATAACATCAATGATTTTAGATTTGACTAATATTTCTTTATATCTATATATTATTAATAGGAGAGGATAAAGCCTCCATGTTAAGCCAAGTGTTATCCTATTAATAAGCCATTTGGCATCTTAGCACTATAAATCAGTTAATTTAGTTGTTAGTTGTTATACAACAACTGTAAATCGAAGTGTATTATTTAAATTAGCCTATAGAATTTTCAATTCCATTAGGACACAAAAAACTTCACTACAATAAATTTCTTAACATTTTATTCTATTGATTTGAATTTACCCCATTATTATTAAAAGGATTATTATTAAAAGGATAAATGATAAGCCTTAACTGATGGTTTTTTAAACTACAGACTTCAAAAGTCATATAAACTCTAGGAGAAAAAAAACTCCTATCTCAAATTTGAAATTGCTCATTGTAGTTTTGCTCTCTCTTTTTGTAGGAAAAATCACTTTGAAAAGCAATAAATTTACTTTGATAATTGCAGATTATTGGAGTCATTGATGGCCAAATGATGGACATATAGACTAACCATATATTTTTATATTTCTTGCATTATACGAATGGAATGATAGTTGTACAAGTAATGACCACAATGAAAAATCAACGATGCTGATGACAGATTGAGTAAGAAGATGACCCTATTTGTGGTTGTACGCACAAAATTTAATTTTTTTCAAATATATATATATTAGGTTCTTTGCTCTTTCTTTTTCATATTTATTTAACTTGGGATTGAAACTTGAATTGACTTTTAGTATATCCATATCAATATGGTAGATTGGTACAACAAACAGAACGACCGACAACAAAAAAAAGTTTCATCCAATTTTTTGTGTTATCTGTCGTGTTCAAAATACTCGGTGGATTTTTTACCATTCAATAATCATAGTTGTTGATTTCATCCTCATCTGAATTAGAACGTTTATAAGTGAAAGTTAGATCTCATTTGTTTTCATTAAGATTAAGGCATCTTGATTACACATCTCAATACTAAGATGTGCATGTCGGATAATAGTTGTTGTGGGTATTATCATGTAGTTATTATTTAATAATAAGGGTAAGGGTAGAAAGGAAAACATAATAAAATTCTCTTTATTTCATAAATTGGACAAATAATTTGAAATAATTATTTTTCATAAAGGGACAAGTAAAATAGAATGGAGGAGTATTTATTATTTAAATTTTACATTTGTAAACATTAATAAAGTCAGTTAGATCAATTTACCCTTTCTAATGTTATTCTGTTTGGATTAATTAATATTGTGAATTTTCTGTAATTCAAAAAAATCGATAGCTCGGTATACAAAACATCCAGTATTAGTAGTGCCCCAAAAGGACCGCATCATAAGGGGGTGTTATGTAGATGACATATATCCTAATGTTTGCATTAATTAATGAATAACTGCTTTTACGCCTTGAGCACGCGACCTATTGCTCACATAGAAACAACTTTATAGATTTTTTTTTGGATAATTTATACCACTAGACAGAGTGTCCAATGATCCTTTATTAATGATAAAATAAGAGCCTTACTATGAATAAATACAAGCAAAGAGGGCTAGATTTACTTTATCAATCCTAATGAGGTAAGTAAATATTGTATGAACATCGCATAATTTAGAGTACGCTCCATAATAATATTGGAAAAATGAGAATGTGGAAGTAATGCAGAAAGGTAAATGCTGAGAAGAAGATTGAATTATCAACTTCAAACATATTATATTGTACAGACTAGAAAAGATAGTTTGTATGCTAAGGTTTTGGCATAACACATAAATGTGTCCTTTAACTTGGCTTCAACTTGTATATATGCCTTTCAACTCTAAGAGTGCACAAGTAAACACTTAAACTTGTATAAAGTTGAACAAGCAGATACATGTCCTTTAACAAATAAACATGCCCTTTAAATTGGCATCAAATTACATCTATAACCTCCAACTTTGTGTGTGCACAAGTAGACACTTAATGTTGTCTAAAGTTAAACAAGTGAAGACACATGTCCTATGTGTCATGATACACGTAGGCCACCATGTAGGACAAGAATTATCCACGTAGGACACCACTAGGACATATGTGTCTACTTGTTAACTTTATACAAGTTTAAGTGTCTACTTGTGCACACCCAAGTTAGAGGTCATAGATGTGATGTCAAGTTAAAGGGCATGTTTATGTATTATGCCAATTCTTTTCCTATATGGCATGCTACGTGTATTATATCATGTAGGATGTGTGTGTCTACTTGCTCAACTTTATACAAATTTAGGTGTCTACTTCTACACTTTCAAAGTTTGAAATCAACAGATGTGATCTGAGGCCAAATTAAAAAAACATGTATATGTATTATGCTTAATGTTTTTTCCTCTTCTTTTTGTTTAAATCTGTCCAACAATTGTTTGAAAGTACATCACCTCTTCTTCAATCTTCAATTTATTGGATCTCGTTAAAATTATTAACTTTATCATATAATTTTGTTTTACCATTGTGAAGTATATATCTTCTAAATAAATTTTTTAGAAAAGCAAAAAATGATACAAACAACCTTTTTTTCCTCTTTCACAGGATAAAGTTTCAAGAATTGATTTTGTTGATCACTTGCAATTTTTTGTTTAGTTTTATGGCCTTTTTATAAGAAATATTCATTTTTACACATAAAGATCTTCATTATTATACAAAAAAATTAAAAAGACCATTTTCATCTCATTTCCTTGACAGGATCCAATTGGACATAGAAGATTCATCATAATCAATTTTGACGCCATATTTTTTTATAAAAAGAAAGCAGAGAATAATAATAGATGGTTTATCATAATCAATTGTATCTTTTTTGAGGAATCTGAATAGCAACATTGCGGAGGAGTTAGGATAGTAGGCAATATTGAGGCCTACGCAAAGCTGGAGAAGTGTGATCGTATGATTTTCCTCTAGGTTGAAACATAGGAGCCACTCGATAACGAGACCTACAAAGAGCTTGTTGTTGGATTTTTTGTTTAAAATAAATTAATGGCACAATACATAAATATACCATTTAACTTGGTCATAGATCACATCTATGATCTCCAACTTTAGATGCGCACAAGTAGGTACTTAAACTTATATAGAATTAAACAAGTAGACACATATGTCCTATGTGGCATCCTACGTGGACAAATCTTGTCCTACATAGAGTCCTATGTGTATTATGCCACATGGGACGTATGTCTCTACTTGTTTAACTTTATACAAGTTTAACTGTCTACTTGTGCACACCCAAAGTTGAAAGTCATGAATGTGATTTGAGGTTATGTTAAATGGAATGTGTATATATTATGCCTAAATTAATTAAAAAGGTTTAGAATGAAGAATTGACTTTTAATGAAAGGGTGTGACTTTTATTGAAAAGATATGTCAGTTATTGAGAGAGTGTGTCTCTTATTAAAGGATATGTCTTTTTATTAAAAGTGTATGTCTCTTATAAAAGGGTGTATTAATTAAAATTTAAACTATATAAACTATTCAAGTGTTGTTTTGCAGAATAACTTTTCTTTCTTCTAAACTCTCTACAAATAATCTTTTTCTTCCCCACAAAAGATCAGGTTTTAGAGTTCTTGCTTTCCAATAGGACTATCTTCACTATTTTCTTAGTGTAGAAATTCAAAAATCTTGTCATATCCACTAAACTAATTGCGTTAAATCCCGTAGCAATCTCGCAGAGAAGAGGGGGAAAGTATCATTTTTAGAAAAGCGTTTCGTGCGTGTCTCAAGCCTTTAACTCTATGTTTGTTGTTTAGATTATTAAGCCTTCATCTTCGTGTTATTCTTCATATATTTGTATATATATTCATGGAACATATTCTCAAACAGTCTAAAAATGATATTTTGTTAAGAAGAAGAAGTGATTCACACTGATTGAGAAAAGTGAAATACGGTAAATTAAGAATGTAGTGATTGTTAATGATAGAAGGCTTACTATGGGTCACATTATCAAGATCATCGGTGTGATTTCTACAATGATAGAATGGATTTTATTTATGTGGAATAACCAATACAAGTGAAGAAACTAATGGCTAAGAAACAGTGGTTGGCCAATAGATTACACGTGAATTGCAAGCCTAAAATATATTGTCTTTCACACAAAGAAAATTAGGATCAATTTCTCTTTTTAGACGCAACACCAATTTGTTTTATTAGCACACAAGAAGCAGGGATTTGGAGAACAAACTCCAGCATGTGTGTTGAATTCGAAGGAGAAGAAAGCGTCGATTGCCAACAGATGCATAAGTTAAAGTCGAGGAGAAATTGTTAAGAGAATAGTGAAGTCAAATTTAAATTGGATGGAATCCAAAACCATTCAGTTGTGGAGTTTGTCTGATGAAATATGTAACAACTCAACAGAACACGTTAACTGCTCCGAGGCATAATACAAGATATATGCAGTTACCGAAATACCTCAGACAGTACATTGTCCCCAAATCAAGTAGAATATTGCCTTATCCAGAGCAATTATAGAATGGATAAGAATAAACTAGGTTAGAGAAGCATATATATTTAGTAGAACACTAGCCTAAAATAAACTATCGATGATCTTGCTTTTATTTGTTTCTGGTGTTTATCTCAGGAACCTCTCTTTTCTTGTTTTCCTTTTGTTTATCAGTGTATTTCTTAAATAAAAAACAGAGGAGCAGATCCCTCTTTGTGAATCTGCAAATCAGTTTATTTTAATATTAACTATCATCATTACATTTGGTTCTTTCATTGACCCTCCTACTCAAAATGGGTGATGGTACACATAATACTCATTTGAAATCCTTGGATGAAGCTGTTAAACAACTCCAAGAGCAGTCCACCTCTCATACTAAATTTGTGGAATTCATTAACAGTGCTCTTCAAGACATAATTTCCCAACTGAGTTCATTCCGTTCCGAATCTAAAGCACCACCGGTGTCGGTGGCACACAACCCTTCTTCTTCTATTTTGGGTCATTCTTCAAAACCAGAACTACAAACATTTTATCAAAAACATACTTCTTCTTCATCTTCTAACCCGGCCCTTATTACCCAACCTAACCAACAACTCCTTCCGCTAACACAAAATCCTTGTAAACAATTTCGCAGGGACAAACCAGCCTCAATTGATTTACCCAAATGTGATGGTACCAACGCAGAAAGTTGGATATTCCAGGCTCAATAATATTTTGAGACTTATAACATACCCGGTGAGCATCATATAAATCTTTTCTCCTTCTTTCTTGAAGGCAATGCCCGTGAATGGTATCAATGGATGTACTAAAACTGTCAATTGTGTAGTTGGGATCACTTCCTGAAAGCCATGGTCACTCATTTTGGCTACAAATCATTGGAATCCCCAGAGAGTTTGCTAGAAAAAATACAAATGTCATCATCAGTACAGGATAATCTTTCTGTATTTGAGAAATTAGCTAATCAGACAACAGAAGTCTCACCGCTGATGCTAAAACATTGTTTCACATCTGGGCTTCATCCAGATATTAAATCTGATGTGTCATCATTTAGGCCAACAGACCTTAATGAGGCTATTGGACTCGCATTATTGCAAGAACAAAAACACTTGGCGCAGCCCAAACCTTTAACTCGGCCTCCATTCTTTGCAAAATCAGCCCCAACAACTCACTCACCACATAATACACAAAGTTCTAAATCATTTTCCCCTATTTCTCCTTTACCAATTGGTACGGCTACATCACTTCTAGGAGTTGGTTGAACTCCATTCAGGAAACTCACGCCGGCAGAAATTCAATGCAAACGTGAACTGAACTTGTGTTTTAATTATGATGAGAAATATCACAAGGGTCACCATTGCTCAAACCATTATCAGTTATTTCTTATTCTACCAGATGATGAACTCGATGATGAACTCGATGATGAACCAAGCGTGGAACCATCTCCAGCACCATCATATTCACCTTCCCCAAATATTATTACTGTTAGTTTATCTCTTCTTACTCTCAGTCTTTATGTTTTTCTGGGGGTCTGCACGTGATGACTCTCCATTTTACTGGTTTCATCAAAGGCATATATTTTCAGATACTAATTGATAGAGGCAGCACACACAACTTCATTCATCCCCGAGTTTCTCGGAAAATTAAATTACCAATAGAACCCTTCTCAGGTTTTTCTATTTTGGTTGGGAATGGACAATCTTTATATTTTTGGGGGGTAATTCATGGAACTTTCATTAACAATCAGGGGTTTTCATTTAGTACAACTATTTTTGTTGTTGATCTACATAGATAAGACTTGGTTTTGGGAGTGGCTTGGCTTACTACTTTGGGGCCTAGTGTGACAAATTATGTTAAACATGTGTTTGAGTTTACTATTTCTGGGCAACATATTTATTAGGTGGCTGATCCTATTTTTTCCCCAGTTCAAATCAATCTTTCTACACTTCGACGTTTTTCCCAGACTAATTCCATTTATTACCTTCTTCGTCTGGATCTTCACTCCGTTAAAAATTCCACCACCACCACAGATCATCCTCCTGCATTAACTTCACTACTTGAGGATTACACTGATATTTTTCAGTCACATGCATCTCTCCCACCCTCTCGACTTTAAGACCATCGTATTTAACTTTTCTAGGAACAAATCCTATAAATATGAGTCCATATCGCTATCCCTATTTTTAGAAAGCAGAAATTGAGCGTCAGGTATCTGAAATACTTAAAATAGGTATGATTCATCCTAGTTCAAGCCCATATTCGTCCCCTGTTCTTTTGGTGCGAAAGAAGGATAGGACTTGGGATTTCTGTGTAGACTATTAGGCATTGAATTCCATTATTGTAAAAGATCGCTTTTCGATTCCAACAGTGGATGAATTATTTGATGAGCTACATAATGCCATATTTTTCTCAAAATTGGATCTACTTGCCGGGTATCACCAAATTTGCCTTCATCCCCCAGATATTGAAAAAATAGTTTTTCGCACACATGATGGTTATTTTGAGATTACAGTAATGTCATTTGGGATTTACAATGCTCCTTCTAATTTTCAATCCACAATGAATTCTATTTTCAAGCCTTTTCTTCGTCAATTTGTCGTAGTTGTTTTTAACGATATTCTTGCTTATAGAAAATCCTGGCCAGCTCATTTGGATCATCTAAAATTAGTGTTTGACACTCTTCGTCAGAACTATTTGGTGGTTAAGCGTTCAAAATGTCATTTTGGACAATCTTTAATTTCATACTTAGGACATATTATTTCATCTGAAGGCCTCGGAGTAGATCCAGAGAAAATCTCTTCTATACTTTCCTTGCCCTTACTAGAATCAATGAAGGATGTTCGTGGATTTCTAGGTTTGATGGGTTATTATCGTTGTTTTGTCAAAGGATATGCTCAGCTTGCCTCTTCACTTACCGATCTTTTAAAAAAGATTCTTTTCACTGGTCAGAAGCTGCTTCAACTGCTTTTGTTCAACTCAAAAAAGCCTTGAGCTCAGTTCTTGTTCTTTCTTTGCCATATTTTACCAAAGTGTTTATGGTGAAAACTGATGCATCGAGTACCAAGATTGGTGCAGTTCTAGCATAAGAGGGGCACCTATTGCATTCTTCAGTCAAAAGTTAGATTCTAGAATGCAAGACTCTTCCACCTACAACAGGGAAATGTTTGCCATAACTGAAGCAGTCCAAAAATGGCGGCAATATTTGTTGGGTAATCGTTTCATTTTTATCACTGATCAGAAACCCTTGAAGTCACTCACAAACTAGGTTATCCAAACTCTGGAGCAACAATGTTGTCTAAGTAACCTTTTTGGCTATGATTTTGAGATTCATTATCATCCAGGAAAGCTTAACTCCACTGTTGATACTTTATCTAGGGTCCCTACACTTCATGCTTTAACAATGGTTGTAACTGAATTAGCCTTGATTGATCAGTTATGAACTTTAAACAAATATGATGATGGTTTATTAGTTACAGCAGAAATTGCAGGACGGTCCAACTTCTTTGCCCCATTTTTTCTTTCAAGAAGGATTGCTATTATTTTGTAATCGTTTGGTTGTTCCTGCAGTTCCAACATTGCGTTCTTTATTGCTTACTAAATTTTATTCTTCAAAAATTGGTGGTCATACTACAATATCGCGTACATTTTATCGCTTATCTTCCAATTTTTATTGGGCTGGGATGCGAGCTAATGTTCAAATATTTGTCTTGGAATGTCAAATTTGTCAGCAAATGAAGGATTCCACTTTGAAACCAGCAAGTTTACTCTCTCCTTCTAATAACCTGAGACTAACCCCTAGTTATTACACAGTGCTTATGATCCCGAGAGACCACAAGATAACTCATGAGCTGGTACCTACTGTGAGCACTGAATAATGTAATCACGAATACGAAAGAATAACTGAAATACCATAAGGTTTTAAAAATGAGATAACTACTGAATTATGAATCTGGTAAAAAATACTAAAATATGAATAGTCCGAATAGCTAACTGTAGTGTGTGAAAAGACTCTAAACTGGATACTGTGAGTTGATGGGATAGGCCCCAACTAACTCTACTAACTACTGAGATAATGACATGAAGTAATATAATTTGTCCTTGGATAATGAGGACTCACCACTACTATTGTACTGCTGATGATCTGAGGGAATAAGTGTGATCCGGGAACTGAGCGTTAACACCTATAATATGAGACATCATAGCGTAAAAGAAAATGTATGTGATCAATACTTTGAATATATTGGTATGCTAAATGAGGTAGGCTGATATGCATGGTTCATGAACAGAACTAATAATTAACTGGATATGTATTTAAAGCATAGAGTACTGAGTAAAGAGCATGAAATCTATAGATACTGAAAATGCATGGAAATCTGTAAATATTGAGGATGCATGACCAAGCATATAACATAACTGAGTAAAATTAGTAAACTGACATACTGAAATAACTAAAATTTGTATGATTTGGTCAAACAACACTAAGACTGAATAACTGAGTTGGGACTGTAACTAAGACTATATCTGAGACTGTAGGAGGTGAGGTATCATCTAACCGACATTCTCCAATTTTAGATAATAGGGGTCCAACCTGTAACCCCAGACATAAGGGTATTAATATCGTGCCATGGGTACTAACAATGGCGGTATGAATCCACTAAACTGATATAATATCCAAAGGACTAAGGGTGACAAGCCTGAACTGATGGGTGACCCCTACGAAATAGTCAAGCCTAATATGATGGGTGACTACTCATATCCTACACTGTCTATGTAGTTCTAGAGTATAGGGACAGCTACTAACGACTCTACCTATCTAACGGGGAAGCCGCCATCCCTACACTCTCTTGGTGCTAAATCCTACTCCCAACTGAAAGACACTGAGATACTAAATTGTTCTAAGTTGAATAACTGATATTTGACTATTCTGATGATGCTCATAATATAATCTGGAGACTATTCTATAATTTATTGAGGCTAGACTAAATAAACAGCTATGGTTTTCAAGTATAAAATACCTCAAGGACTCAAATCAACAATACTGAAAAGACACTAAAGCTTGAAGGCCAAAACATGAAGGCTCTTATTAAAGAAATCACTCTTGTAGGAATTTTATCAAACATTTGTAGTTCATAGTTTAGTCAATTCATGCGAATAGTATAAAACTTGAAACAATAGCATGACTTCAACATTTATAACACTAAATCATGATCTAATTTGAAGAATGACAATATTAAAACATGGGGGATTTGATAACAATGATAATTCCATTAAAGTATGGTATAAAATCAATATTCATGGAAGTTCATGGAGATTCATAGTTTTAAATCACAATTTAATATCATAAATCTTGAAAAAATAATAGATTTGTAATCAAAATGGATACTTGGACTCCATGGATGAAATTAATCCATGTATGAACATCTAACATACCTAGGTTAATGAATTTGAAGAGATGGATAGAGAGCTCTTGAGAAATTACCTTGAATTTGAGAGCTAGGGTTTCTTGTTCTTGAAAAGGGGATCTTTAATTTTGAAGAAGAATTGAATAATGATGAGTACTTAGGTCACTAATAGAATAAATCTCGTGTTTTAGACAGATTAGGGTCGTGGAAAAAAACCCAAATACCCATAAACGAATTTAAAAATGAAAGCTGGAAACTAACCATCCCAATTTTTGGCCTTCAATCATAGTTCTATTCAATGGCTGATTTATTAAGAACATGACATGCCACTATCGTGCCAAGCCACTGAAAAAGTGACAATTAGGACCTGGACAGACGCCGCGATGCGCCACATCGCGATAAGATGCCATTTTGGCCACCTCCGCGAGGCGCCAACATCGCGGAGGCCCACTGAAAATTGACAAATGGAAAATTGGTTTGCTCCGCGTGTGCTATTATCACAAAGTTACACTGGAAATTGACAGTTGTCATTTGTCCTGTCTACGTGATGCGCTAAGGTTTTAACTAACGGTGTTTAAAACTGAAACTTAAATTGCCATAACTTCTTACCCAGTTATTGGATTTAGGAAAATTTTGTATCGTTGGAAAGCTAACTGAATTTTCTACGCAATGCCAGACTCTAAACTGAAAAATAATGAGTATTTCAAAAATTTCATGTACGAATACTCATGTATTGGGTCTTAGATTATGCTAGGAAAATACGAGGTGTTACAATATCTCCCTCTTAGGATCATTCATCCCAGAATGAAACTGGTTAAGCTGAAGGAACTGATGGACTGAGCTTACACACTGATATTGCATGTATGATGCATAGAATGAATGAATGAACCGATTCATAAATGCACGACTGAAATGAACACGATGTGCGGCTGAAACTGAGCATGACAGAGAAAACAAAATCTTAAGTAGGTTGGTACCTTATACTGAATCTGGATTCGCGGAGAAGAGGTGAGGGTACTTGGGCCGCATATCTGCCTCTGTTTTCCAAGTGGCTCTCTCAAAGGACTAATTCCGCTAAAGAACTTTGACTAGAGGAACTTCTTTGTTCCTTAGTCTACGAACTTGATAATCGAGAATTTCGACTGGGACTTCCTCAAAGCAAAGACTGTTCTGAATATCTACATTTTCTAAGGGAACAACTATAGCTGGATCACCAATACACTTTTTCAACAATGAGACATGAAACACTAGGTGTACCGAGGCTAAATATGAAGGAAACTCAAGCTCGTAAGCTACCTTTCTGAAACGATTGAGAATTCTGAAGGGACCGACATATCGGGGACTGCGTTTCCCTTTCTTGCCGAATCTCTTCATTCCCTTCATGGGAGAGATTTTCAAGTACACGAAGTCACCTACCTCAAACTCGAGATCCTTTCTTCTCATATCTGCATATGATTTTTGTCAGCTCTGGGCACCCCTAAGTCTTTCTCTGATTAACTGAACATTTTCTAACGCATCAAATACCATGGCAGGCCCTACCACTGAAGCCTCACCTACTTCAAACCAACCAATTGGAAATCTACATTTCCTACCATAGAGAGCTTCAAATAGAGCCATACGAATACTGGAATGATAGCTATTATTGTATGCGAATTCATTCAAATGCAAATGGTCATCCCAACTACCCTTGAAATCAACAACGCATGCTCTCATCATATCCTCAAGAGTATGAATGGTCCTTTCTGCTTGACCATTTATCTGAGGGTGGAAGGTTGTACTGAGGTGGACTTGGGTACCAAGACCCTTTTGGAATGCTTTCCAAAAGTGAGAGGTAAACTGAGTGCCTCTATCTAAGATAATAAATAAGGGAACACTGTGTAACCTAACCAACTCTCTGAGATAGAGATTGGCATAGTCCTCGGCTGAATAAGAGGTATGGACTGGCAAGAAATATGATGATTTGGTCATCCTATCTACAATAACCCAAATACAGTCATGTTGATGATGGGTACGAGGCAAACCTATTTCAAAGTCCATGTTCACTTCCTCCCATTTCCACATAGAAATATTAAACTCCTGCATGGACCCACTAGGTTTCAGGTGCTCAACCTTAACTTGCTGACATGTAGAGCACTTAGCTACAAACTCTGCAATATCTCTCTTCATCCCACTCCATCAATAAACCTCCCATAAATTGTGGTACATCTTAGTGGCCCCTGGATGAGTAGAGTAACGCGCCCCACGCGCTTCTGCAAGAATTCATTGCCTCAAATCTACAATAGGTACACACAATCTACCCTAACAACACAAAACACCATCTCCCCCTTGGGAGAAAACCTATACTTTCTGATCTCTGACTAATTCTTTCAACTTAACTAGACTGGGATATCTATCCTGCTTTTCCTTCACCTCGGAGACTAGAGATGACTCTTAGCTACTCTGCACCTATACACTACCTTTTGCTGAATTGAGTAAACGGACACCTAGTCGGGCAAGCTGATGAACTTCCTGAGCTAACTTTTTTTTACCATCCTCAACATGAGCTACACTACCTATAGACATTCTACTGAGAGCATCAGCCACTACATCGGCCTTGCCTGGATGATACAGAACACTCATGTCATAATCCTTCAATAACTCTAACCACCTTCTCTGACACATATTCAAATCTTTCTAAGAGAACACATAGTGAAGGTTTTTGTGATCTGTGAACACATCTACATGTACCCCATACAAGTAATGCCTCCAAATCTTTAAGGAAAACACTATAGCTACTAGCTCAAGATCATGAGTCGGATAATTCTTCTCATGGGGTTTAAGCTATCTGAAAGCGTAGGCTATGACCTTACCTTTATGCATAAGGACGTAACCTAAACCTACTCTGGATACATCACAGTACACAACAAAACCATCTAAACTGTTTGGTAGAGTCAAGACTGGGCTGAGGTGAGTCGAGTCTTCAACTCCTGAAAACTCTTCTTACATGAATCTAACCACTGAAACTTAACTTTTTTCTGAGTCAATCTGGACATGGGGGATGCAATAGAAGAAAACCCTTCAACAAACCGATGGTAATATCTAGCTAAACCCAAGAAACTCCTAATATCTGTTAGAGAGATGGGTCTAGGCTAGTTTCTCACCTCTTTAATATTTTGAGGATCAACTCTAATTCCATCACCGAAAATAATATGACCAAGGAATGCTACTAATCTTAGCTAGAATTCACACTATGAGCTCTAAGAGTCTAAAGCACTATGCTAAGATGGTCTACATGATCGCTTCCACTACGAGAATAGACAAGAATGTCATCAATGAAGACTATGATGAACATGTCCAGGTACTGCTTGAACACTTAGTTCATCAAGTCCATGAAGGCTGCTGGGGTATTTGTAAGACCAAAGGACATGACTAAAAAGTCAAAGTGACCATACCGAGTTCAGAAAGCTATTTTTGGAATGTCATGTTCTCTGACTCTAAGATGATGATAGCCTGATCTGAGGTCTATCTTGGAAAAATAACTAGCACCCTGAAGTTCATCGAATAAGTCATCGATTCACAGAAGTGGGTATTTATTCTTGACTGTGACCTTGTTCAATTGATGGTATTCTATACATATTCTGAGAGAACCATCTTTCTTACGCATGAATAGAATAGGTGCACCCCACGAGGAGATATTGGGTCTAATGAATCCCTTATCTAAGAGATCTTTCAACTGTTCTTTCAGTTCTTTGAGTTCAGCTGGAGCCATTCTATATGGCGAAATAGATATAGGCTAAGTATCTAGGAGAAGGTTTATTCCGAAGTTGATTTCCCTTTCGGGAGGAACTCTTAGAAGATCTTCAGGAAATACATCTAAAAATTCATTTTCTACTAGAACTGACTCAAGAGTAGGAGTTTCTGAGTTAGAGTCGTTGACTCATACAAGATGATAGACACATCTCTTGGATATCATCTTTCTGGCTCTAAGGTAAGAAATTAACTGACCCCTAAGAGTTATAGTACTACCCCTCCATTCAAGGACTGGTTCATTTGGAAACTGATAATGAATTATTCTATTTCTACAATCAGCTGAGGCATAGCATGAGTGGAGCCAATCCATGCCGAGAATGACATCAAAATCTATCATCTCTAACTCTACGAGATCAACGGAAGTAACTTTTTGAGATATTGTGATCGGATAGTTTTTGTATACCTATCTGGCTACAATGGAAACACCCACTGGGGTAGACACTAAAAAGGGCTCTGCTAGATTTTTGGGACTAACTCCAAAATTGACGACTATATATGGAGTTATAAAAGAAAGAGAAGCTTCTGGGTCTAGTAAAGCATAAACAAGTAAGTGAAAGACCTGCAACGTACCAGTAACCACTTCAGGAGAATTTTCCTGATCTTGGCGGGACTGAAGAGCATATAATTTGTTCAGATGCTAACCACTAGTAGCACTGGAAGTGGCACCCTTCTAAGTTGGGCGGCCAAATGGAATTGATGATTGATAGGACTAGATCTGTTGGCATCCATCCCTACCTTTCTAAGAAACTACCCAACACTATGGAATCCGAAGGGCTGTCTTGCCACACCCAAAGCACACATCACTACCCGCTCAACACTCACGCTGATGGTGTCTACCATACTTCTGACATAGTTCCCTATCCCTATTTTCATTTCTGAATTTAGGTACTGGGGCACTAGCTGAAGAAAGTACTAGGGCTGAGGACCTCTGATGAAATGGAGGATGGTTACCACCTTCTGACTTTGGCTAATTAAAATTAAAACTACCCATCCTAGCTCTCTTATTTCCTCTCTCTTTCTCTCCCTGATCTTCTGCTCCTCTATCTGTTGAGCATGATACATCAGTCTAGACAAGTCTATCTCACTAATCAGCATTACAGTCCTACACCTCTTGACCATACTATCAGACACGCCAGACACAAACTTACTCATCTTGGACCTATTATCAACTACCACATGAGAATCATACCTAGATAACTGAGTAAACTTGAGAGAATACTCTCTCACACTCATGATGCCTTACCTTAAATTAATAAATTCTAACACCTTGGCCTCTCTCAACTCTAATGGAAAGAATCTGTCCAAGAAAGCTATGGAAAACTCTTCCCATTCTATAGGACCTGCATCAATACCTCTATCAACTTTCCACTGCTTAAACCAAGTATGGGATATATCCTGCAATTGATATGCAACCAACTTGGTACTCTAACTAGAAATCACCCCCATAGAATCCGTTACCTTTTGAACCATACCTAAGAATTCTTGTGGATCCTCTTCAGACTTGGATCCCATGAAAGAAGGAGGATTCATCCGGGTGAAATCCCAAATTCTAGTTGCAGCAGTATTTTCCACTGGGTTGGACAGAATAGCAGTTGGCCATTCATTCTGTGCTGCTACGGAGTTTGCTAGAGTAGTGAACGCAGCCCTAAATTTTGCGTAAGAAATATGCTCATCCAGATGATCTGTCTGGATGGGCTAGGGGGCTGGCTGAGTTCCTATTCTTCTTTTGTTCTTCTTGGGAGGCATGTTCTGTGAACGGAAATAAGAATGGATTAGACAGGGAGTTTAACTTGAGCTCATGCTCACTAGCACTACATGAATATTGAAAGATGGGAAACTTTTCCAAAATGCCTTGTAGCCTCTCGTCCATAAGTGTGGAACGCTACACACCCATGCACAAGACTCTACTCGACGCGACTTTTAGATTTCCTAGGATACTTTAAAACCTTAGGCTCTGATACCCAGTTTGTAATGACCCGAGACTACCTCCTAGTTGTTAAACAGTGCTTACTGTCCCGAGAGACCACAAGCTAACCTATAAAATGGTACCTGTGGTGAGCATTGAATAATGTAATCATGAATGCGGAAGAATAACTAAAATGCCATAAGGTTTTAATAATGAGATAATTACTGAATTATGAATCGGGTAAAAATACTAAAATCTGAATAGCTAACTGTAGTGTCTGAAAAGTCTCTAAATTAGCTACTGCAAGTTGATGGGACACGCCTCAACTAACACTACTAACTACTGAGATAAAGATATGAAGTAATATAATTTGTCATCGGATGATGAGGACTTACCTAAGGGACTAAGTGTGATCCAAGAATTGAGCGTCAGCACCTATGATATAAGACATCATAGCGAAAAAAAAAGGTATGTGATCAGTACTTTAAATATACTTGTATGCTAAATGAGGTAGGATGATATGCATGGTTTCATGAACAGAACTAATAATTAACTAGATATGCATGTAAAGCATAGAGTACTGAGTAAAGAGCATGAAATTTATATATACTAATAATGCATGGAAATCTATAAATACTGAGGATGCATGACCTAGCATATAACATAACTGAGTAAAAATCAGTAAACTAAAATACTGAAATAACTGAAATTTGTATGCTTTGGTCAAACAACACTAAGACTGAATAACTGAGTTGGGACTGTAACTGAGACTATATGTGAGACTGTGGGAGGTATCATCTAACCGACATTCCCCAATTTGAGATAATCGAGGTCCAACCTGTAACCTCAGTTGGAAGGTTGTTAATACCTTGTCACGGGTACTAACAATGGTTCTGTTGATCCACTAAACCGATATAATGTCCAAAGGACTAAAGGTATAAATCCTGAACTAACTGGTGACCCCTACGAGATAGTCAAGCCTAATCTGATAGGTGACTACTCATATCCTACGCTGGTTACATAGTTCTGGAGTATAGGGACTGCTACTAACAACTCTGTCTATCTGACAAGGAAGACGCCATCCCTATACTCGCTCGGTGCTAAATCCTACTCCCAACTGAAAGACACTGAGATACTAGACTATTCTGAGTTGAATAACTGATATCTGACTATTCTGATGATGCTCATAATATAATCTGGAGACTATTCTGTAATGTACTGAGGCTAGATTAAATAAACAGCAATGGTTTTTGGGTATTCAACAACCCTAGGACTCAAATCAACAATACTGAAAAGACACTAAATCGTGAAGGACAAAACATGAAGGATCTTATTAAATAAATCACTCTTGTAGGCATTTTATCAAACACTTGTAGTTCATAGTTCAGTCAATTCATGGGAATAGTATAAAACTTGAAATAATGGCAGGACTTCAATATTTATAACACTAAATCATGATCTAATTCGAAGAATGACAATATTAAAACATGAGGGATTTGATAAGAATGATAATACCATTAAAGTATAGTATAAAATCAATATTCATGGAAGTTCATGGAGATTCATAGTTTTAAATCACAATTTAATATCAAAAATCTTGAAAAGATGATAGATTTATAATTAAAATGGATACTTGAACTCCATGGGTGAAAGAAATCCATGGATGAACATCTAACATACCTGGGTTAATGAATTTGAAGAGATGGATGGAGAGCTCTTGAGAAATTGCCTTGAATTTGAGAGCTAAGGTTTCTTGTTCTTGAAAAGTGGATCTTTAATTTTGAAGAAGAATTGAATAATTATGAGTACTTAGGTCACTAATAGGTTAAATCTCATGTTTTAGATAGATTAGGGCCATGGAAAAAAACCCAAATACCCTTAAACAAATTTTAAAATGGAAGCTGTAAACTGATCATCACGATATTTAGCCTTGGCGCGCCCCAAACCAGCTCCTGGCCTTACCCGGCAGAACCTTCCAGGGGTATTCAGTATAGGAGGAGAGAGCATCTGAAGGGTTACTTCACCTTTGATGATCACACACCGACCCGGGCAATCACTAGCTACAATCGATGGAATTTTGGTTGAAACAATTCAAAAAAAAACACGCCTGAAGCCCCACCCGCCTTTTCTATATAGCTACATAACCATAACAAGTTTTCTCTAATGCCATACCAAACGAAGACCTTTCCTACAAGGAAAAAAAGAGCCCACGGCTCCCCTTTGGGAATACCCCCCTTACTCTCCCCGAAGTGAGTTCTTTTCTACGGGATTTAGGGATTCCTATCTTTTGATTATATTGTATCCTATGGATATGAATTGATATAGGGCTTTCTACTTCTTACCTATTCACTTCTACTTGAACCGTTCAACGAGCGTTGTAACGATCCAAAGAAAAATCTCCTGGCTCAACACAAGTCAACTTGTAGGGTGGTACATACCCTGCAGACAACAGTCACCAATCTGGTCCCCTACCCCATAAAGTAGATTGATGGACGAACCACTCCCAAGGTGAATAATGCCCTAGGGGCCAACCCGGCACCGACCGACTAAGACTCTTGTGCAGTAGGAGCGGACTGAATCGGTATTCGTCTATGAGAGATGCACTCATATTTTGAGCCTTCCCCCTTGTAAATATTCTCAGGTAAGAAAGAAAAAGCTCACCTCTTTTTGTTGTTGAACATAAACCTACTTTTGATCCACTAGAGCATGTAGATCTACTAGACTACAAAGATAGAAGTTGGTAGCAACAAAACTCTTTCTAAACCACTAGAGATGGTCACCTATAATAATCAGTCTACCTACGCAATATTGTAGAGAGGCGTTCGACTCCATGTGTCCGTTGAACAGTTCTGAAGTAGCAAGACGAGTGAATAAAGGCGTTGTAAGCAGTAGTGAATACTTTTTCCATGGCTCCGCCAGAAACGTTCCCTTTGTCACTACAGACTAAACTCGTTGTGAACCTTTTCGATTATTAGTAGCGGCTCATGAAGTAGCCCTTTCCTTACAAAAAAAGTATATATGCCCCTTTCCAACCAGTCAAGTAGCTTTTCGCTCCTCTCTCTTTGTTTTGATGAAAGCCTCAACGCTCACGTTCTACGGGGAACTTTTTTTACTATTTACCTTCGCTGGAAGCAAAGAGAGAAAACTCCTAAACTAGTAAATAAAGGGTGCTTGTGTTGTGGCTTTGAGTTCCTTGGCTTGTGTTCTAATAGTAACCATAGGAAGAAAGCGGGGAGCATGGTCCCTACTTTTATTTTTGTCGAGCCTGATTCTCTATGGTATGGACGTCTTTGATTGGATAGAGACAGATATATAGAAAGCGTGCAGTGAGGATTCTTGTAAATCACTAGGTAGCCTAGCTCTACCCAAGCAATGCCCAAAAGTCCCATGCCTTTATTAGTTGTACCAACCCAACCGACGATTTTTGACAAGTCTTTCTTCATTGGAAGAGTAAGAAGCGGAACTAGAAGAAAACTTTCTTTCTCTTTATAGATAACCAATTCATTTTCAAATATAATTGGGAGACATTACCCAATAAATGGGTCAAAAAAATGGAAAGATCAGAACATGGGAATAGATCTGATACCAATATGGACTACCTATTTCAATTGTTGTGCTTTGTGAAATTATATACCTATACAAGGGTTCAAGTTTTGATTGTTATTTGCGGAGTTGATTATCCCTCTCGAAAATAAAGATTTGAAGTGGTTTATAATTTACTGAGTATTCGGTATAACTCACGCATTCGTGTACAAACCAGTGCAGATAAAGTAACACGAATATCTCCAGTAGTCAGTCTATTTCCATCAGCCAGCCGGTGGGAGTGAGAAGTTTTGGGATATGTTTGGTGTTTCTTTTATGAATCATCCATATCTACGTTGTATATCAACAGATTATAGTTTTTAGGGTCATCCATTATGAAAATACCTTCATCTGAGTGGATATGTGGAAGTACGCTATGATGATCCAGAGAAACGTGTGGTTTCTGAACCCATTGAGATGACCCAAGAATTTTGCTATTTTAATTTTTCTAGTCCTTGGGAACAGCGTAGCAATGGATAATTCAGAATAGGAATAGGTCCAGTCCAAGGGACAAATCAATAGGAAATGTTATTTGCTTCATAAGAATAAGAATGAACTTTTATGAAAGAGTTTCACGGGAATTATCTTAATCGTCGAATATCATTGAGCAAGAAATAGGAAGAAGTGTTATCGAATGATTTCCTGCAATTCTTCCCAGTATGGAATGAGTAAAGAATGAAGCTACAAGTCTCGATCTATATGAAAGGCACTGGTTTTTTTCTTTCTTTCGGTTTCATTGATAACAGAAAAGACTTACTCTAAAGTGGCGCTAGCGCTTGACTAATAATATATCAAAAGGGCCTAAAAAATATAATATGCTAATACTCTAGGCTCTCTTCACTTCTTCAAGCTCTGACCCTTCTTTCAAAAATCAACAAACAGCGCTAACGAGCAAGAAAAAGGATGCGCTAAGAAGGAAGGGCTTTCGCGCAGCTGCTACGCCCTTGTTTCTTTCCTTATCTTACTTAGTAAAGTAATCTTACATGCTAGGCACTCGCCTTTTTTGTCTGGGTAAAATCTGGAGGGCAGGTCTTGCTTAATCGGATACATGGAATTGGGATCTCTGTTGCATGCAAATCTTTCTATCAGGAAATCCTAGCTTATTCAAAGGGATTCTTATTTAGAACCCTTTTTGGGCTTAGTTGTAAGTAAGCGTTGGTAGGAGCGGTGGGATGATGATGAGTATATAAATCAGTAAAGACCAAAAAAGAATAAATGGTAAGATAAATTAGATATCTATAGAAAAATAACGATGTAGAGGGTGACTATAAAGAAGGCTCGACCTACAGAGAGAGTGGTGGGCAGGGATTCTCTACAATGACACTGTTGTAGACCAATTGAAAGGGATGTAGCACAGTTTGGTAGTGCCTTTGTTTTGGGTAAAAAATGTCACAGGTTCAAATCTTGTCATCCTTACGTATGCTTCTCCTCTGGGCAGTAACGAGGGATCCATTGAGATCGATTCAAATTGGACATACAGATTTTCTTTTTATGAGACTATATGCATGCAAGATATATTAGGGGTACAAAAAGAATCCATTTTCTTTACAGTCGTATCTACTGTGATAAGAAAGCGCTCTTAGTTTAGTTCGGTAGAACGTGGGTCTCCCAAACCCGATGTCGTAGGTTCAAATCCTATAGAGCGTGATTTTGTTCTTCTTAGATCAAATTAGAATGAAATAGATTTATTTAGTAACTTTCACAATAATCGGAGCGAGTAGGATTTGATCCGATAATCAGGTAAAAATTATGGAGATTTTAAGTTTCAATCGTTAAACACCGTTATTTAAACTCTTAGCACATCGTGTAGACAGCCCAAATGAAAATTGCCAATTTCCAAAGTGACTCGGTGATAATGGCGCATCGCGGACCAGACCAATTTCCCATTTTTCAATTTCGAGTGGGCCTCCGCGATGTTGGCGCATCGCAGAGGTGGCTAAAATGGCATCCATAGGCTTACCGCGATAGTAGAGTATCGCGGCATCTGTCCAGGTCCCACTATCGTTCCAAGCCACTAGAAAAGGGATAATTGGGACCTAGACAACTTAGATTATTCTACGGAAATACGGGGTGTTACACACTTTTACCAATCTCAGAGGTGATTTTTAAGGATATATCAATGGACTTCATAACAGGACTTCCTCCTTCAAATGTTCACATGGTTAACTTGGTAATTTTGGACCGTCTATCCAAGTATGGTCATATTATTGAGTCACCAACTAGTTTTACCAGTCAAAAAGTGGCAGCAGTATTTGTTCAAGAATTTATTCGCCTTTATGGGTTCCCTTCCACTATTGTTTATGATTGAGATCCCTTATTTTTCTCTGAATTTTGGCATGAACTACACAAGTTACAGGGAATTCAACTTGCCATGAGTTCGTCATACCATCCACAATCGGATGGTCAGACAGAAATCCTCAACAAGTGCCTCGAGATGTACCTCCGATGCTTTACTGCAGATACACCCACAACTTGGTGTTCTCTTTTACCTTGGGCTAAGTTTTGGTGTAACACTATGTATTATCACAGTTCAAAATTAACTTCATTTAAAGCAGTTTATGGTCGCCCTCCTCCAACTGTGTTGCGCTACGTAAAGAATAGTTCTACCAATACTGCAGTAGCTGCTTCCCTGATCCAACGTGATGAAACTTTGGCTATCTTAAAAGTTAATTTACTTTATGCCCAATAGCGTATGAAAATAAATACCGATAAAGGGCATCGTGAAGTCACTTTTGAGGTAGGTGAGTGGGTATTTGTTCGCCTTTGACCTTATCGTCAACTTTCTTTGCACTTACAGAGATACATAAAATTGAGCAGACATTTCTTCGAGCCCTTCAAGATTGTTGAACGAATTGGCAATGTTGCTTATAAGTTAGATCTTCCAGCATCTTCTAAAATCCACCCTGTGTTCCACGTTTCAGTCCTTCGCGAGTGTCTGGGTAATCCATCTCAACAGGTCACTCTAATTGATTTACTGGATCACTCCTCTTCTTTGGTTCTTCAACCTGATGATATGTTGCAAACCCGAAATGTCACGCGTGGTGCTAGCCAGATTCCTCAGTGCCTCATCAAATGGTCAGGGTTTCCTACTTCTAATGCAACTTGGGAGGATACTCACATTATTCGACAGAGGTTTCCCAAATTAAACCTTGAGGACAAGGTTCCTTTTCACGGGTGCGGCATTGTAACAACTCAATAGAACACGTCAACTGTTTCTAGGCGTAGTACAAGAGATAGCCAGTTACCGAAACACCTCAGACAATACATTGTCCACAAATCAAGTGGAATAAACTAGGGTAGAGAAGCATATATATAGTAGAACACTAGCCTAAAATAAACTGTCGATGATCTTGCTTTTATTTGTTTCTGGTGTTTATCTTTGGAGCCTCTCTTTTCTTGTTTTCCTTTTGTTTATCAGTGTATTTCTTAAATAAAAAATAAAGGAGCAGATCCCTCTTTGTGAATCTGCAAATCAGTTTATTGTAATATTAACTATCATCATTACAAAATATGTCCAGATGGAACAATTCATATTAGAAGAATAAGGGAACAAGACATTTTCTAAGAGCCTTTTCTCTGTTTTACGTTGTTCCGCAATTATAAACTAGATCGAGGAAAAGGATTTTTTTTTTAGTAAAAAAAAAAAGAGAGTAGGAAAAATTACTACTTGGACATGGAAGCATCATATGGATATTTTCAGGGATCAAAGACCCCTCTTTCTTTTAAATAGGAAATACATACTCCTGTTGGTAAAACAAAGCAACGATGGACATAAAGAGATTAGGGATATATGCAGCAGTCATAGTGTTGCCAATTTTAAGATGTCATGATGGAAAGAAATAAAGAAAGTTAGAAAGTCGAGTTCTGCTTATTTTAACTCGTCTTTACTTATTATTTTACTAGATTAGTGTACGTTATTTGCACGTGTTTGTTGCATTGATCAATAAAAATATATTCATAAGAAGAACACATTATTGAAAGGTAGCAACTAATGTTAAGATACATGTTATATGTATTTAAACAATCAAAAAAATAAATTTAAACAAAATTTCAATTATACCACGTAAATTGAGATATAGAAAATAATTTAAAAAATTATAAATCTCTAAATAATTTTCTCCCAAATATTGACCCAGACCTGATCCTAAATCTCGTCTTGAGACCTGACCCTGAATACTAACCGAGGACCCAAACCCAAATCTCGACCCGTACCCAACATTGAATCTTTACCTAAGACCGAACTCGGGACCTCAAATTCCTAACATGAACTTGAGTCTGAATCCTAACCTGGGAACCCCATGAATCTCTATTTGGGATCCGACCCTGACTCCCGAACCCAGATCTGACCCCGTCTCCAGACTCAGGATCCAACAAGAGACCTGACACTAAATTTTGACCTGAGACCCGATCCTGATGGGGAACCCGAGCCTAAATCTTGACCCGTTGTCAGGAGCATATTCTCTGGATATATAATAATGGAAATCTTAATAATTAAGATTAGTACCTTCATCAATGGAGTGCAAATAAATGAGGCATATACAAACTATTTAGTTTTGTCTACATACCTTAACAAAAAAAATTATATACTTCTCGTATTACTTTTGTTGATCTATAAAACTGAAAGATATTACATTATTCTAAAAGCATTGCCACTCTATAGAACTCAAAATTAAATATGTTCAACAAACTATTAAGCTAAGTTCCATTCAAACCACCTCAAACATGCAAAATTAGCAGAATAGAGTGCAATTATCGATGTTGCTTTCCTTCACTGGTGCAGAAATGCAGAACTCCTAAAAATCTTGTATCTCGTGTTATATTAGAAAACATGTAGTGCAATAAAATATAAGTTATCCTTAGTGATAAAATTTTAGCATCTTGTGACAAAATTTGTTAAGTAGAAGAAGCTATCATGAATATTAGAAAACGACTTGAATTAAAATTAATCAAACATAAACTAAGAAGAATATATTGAAGCATTAAGAACTTTATGTTTGCTGTAAAACTTGATTTATGATACTACTTAAATAGAATTATAGAACTCTTTTATATAAGGTAAAAATCTTTAAAAAAATATTATGCCATAAAGCTATCCCTATAAAGTTTCACAAATTATGTTGGCTAATATGTTCACGTAGCGGGAGTGACTTATTTAAACAAACCGACCTTTTAGTTTTCTTGGTAGAATTCTAATTAATTTGACAATGTTTCCAATATTATAATATTTTTCTTATCAGATATTTAAGGATTCTTTATAATATTAAAATAAATTTAATTAAATAATAATTTGATGAAGATGTAAAAAGACGATTTTATCTATTGTTGAGTCTTTTAATAAATAATAAAAAAATCGAACAATATTTCTAAGTATCTAACATTAAAATCAATGTAATATTCTACTTTACTACATAATAATGGTTAAATGTATTTATAATTGTTGCGGCCTTTTTGGTATTGACTATTGATACACGAAAACACACCAAAAAAGAACAACATTATCAATGAGCATTATAATTTAAAATAACTACTTATAACAAATTAACAATAACATAAAAGATTATGGTAAAGCTAAAGATAGCAACCTGAAAGTCGCGATAGAAGAGAATTAAAAATCATCTATCAAAAGACTAACAATACGATATGGCTCATACGTAAATCCCAAGAAATAATAGGATCAAGATAAAAGTAACTCGAAAAGTATACTAAAGTTTGAAAATAAATGTTAGAAGTGTACAATAATAAGATGTGAATACCTATAATCAAAGGAGTACTAATTCAATTTGAAAGGTACAAAAGTGAATCAATAGTTTACATTTGTCTTCTCCTCTCAAACTATTTCTTGCATCTTGATTTACTATAACCTCTAAAACAAATATGTACTTTCTCCATAATCAAAAGATATTAAATAAGAGACATAAATTTCGGCGTCTAAAAAACGAACTACCTTGTATTAGGGCTTAACAATATAGTATAACTATTTGTAATAAACTGACAATAACAAAAAACATAATAGTAAAGTAGAAGAGAACACCCTCAAGGGGGTAGTTGAGTTGGTTTGAGGGGGACTTCCCATAGCGTAGGTCGCGGGTTCGATCCACCCTTAATGTCTTCTCAATTGAGCTCGTCGCACAAGATTTACCTAGTGTGGTTTACATCTCCTGTGTGGTTTGTGAGCTATTGCATAATGAGGGGTTTACCCAGTGCGCACACAGTGCTCACCACAGAGTGATCACCCGAAGGGCGGAAGGTGTAGCAGCTGCGGGTTTTCCTCGAGTTTCCAAAAAAAGTAGAAGAGAACAATTTGAAATTATGATGGAAAAAAGTTGAAAGTCATCTATCAAAAAATCAATGACGTCATAATTTTGCCACAATACCTATCACAAAAGTAGAAAATATGTAATGAAATACATAATTAAAATTATTTTTTTCAAAACGATGAAACAAACTACACATAATACACTATATGAGGATATCAAGAAAATCAAAATCAAATCAAAACCTAACATGTAGTAGATAACCCAAATTATTTTACTTTAGCAGAATTCGTACACTGTCATGATAAGTGAAAATATGCACACTTTATGCATTATATATAATCATATTTTAAGTTTTAAAATTCTTACTATTTTACAATAAATATAATTAATAATGATAAATTTGAGGAAATAAAAATGGACTCCTACTCAAAAGGGTAAATAATCTCCCCCAAAAAGAAAAGCTAGATACAAATTAATATAAATGTTGTAACTTTTCTTTTAACCAAAAGAGTCAAATCCAATGTTAATCTATCACCTCTCTTAAGTAAAAAAAGACAGATAACAACAGAATACAGGTCACAAGAAAACAATATGATTAAGAATCGAATCTCTATTATATAAAAAGTCATATAAAGCCTGACTAAATATTCATCAACCACAGAAAATAACAACAGAATAGAAACTACAACAAATAATACAATAATCGAGATATCATAACAATATTAAACCTCACACCTTTACACAAATTCCTTAAAGCTTGATCGAACTTTCATCTATCACCTATATTGAGCAGAAAAAATAAAATATATCAATTGAAATATACGATAATCAAGATATCTGAATAATACAGTTAAATTTAATATTTATACTGAAATTCCTTAAAGTTCGACCTAACATTTATCACATGTATTATGAAAAAAATAACAGATAGTAACAAAATAAATCAGCATCACAATAACAATATTTATTTGAGAGTCCATAATACACTCAACCCTAAATAAAGAATAAATATGATAAAAAATTTAATTATTTTCACCAATAAATATCGTATACATTACATCGAACCACTATAAACACAAATATAAAAAATCAAAGAAAGTCTTTTGACAATGACAAAAATAATTTGAGATTAATCACCAAAAAAAATAATACACCTATAATGAACCAATAATTGGTACAAAGAATTCCAAAAAAGAAAAAAATTGGTTGGATGTATTTTGGTGGACGAAGTGTTGTCTGGACGTGTACTTATAATGAATATGTATGATTCAAAAAGATAAACCTAGATCAATTACAAAATAAAAACTATCTCTTGCCATATATTTTAAAAATCCTAATTTAGAAAAAAAAAAAAAGTTTTACCATATATTTTAGAAGACAATATTATAAAAAAATTAAATAATCTATATCTATATCTATATCTATAATCTATATCTATCTATAATATATTAGAAGTGTGAAGACCCTTAGAAAAGTGATTTGAATTTTTTTTTCCTTCATTAAAAGACTCTTCTTTAGACAAAACTATCTTTAAATTATTTTTTTAATTTATTATTTAATTATTTTTTATTATATTAACTAGACTTTCTAAAATATATAAGAATCCTAAAATATATGGTAGGAAAATTAATTAATATTTTTTAAAAAATATATGGTAGGAGAAATAATTAATATTTTTTTTTTCTACTAGACTTTCTAAAATATATAGGACTCCTAAAATATATGGTAGGAGAATTAATTAATATTTTCCTTTCTACTGTTCAATTAGAAAAATACTTCTAAAATAGGACTCTATTAATTAATAAAATACTTCTATAAATATTGAGATGTACGTTAAATTAGAGAACAACCCAGTTTGCCTATCTGGAGAATATGATTGATGCTCATCTAACTTGATTTGATTGCACATATCTAGATTGGTGGATGCTTGATTTTCTAACCCTCAACTCCTTCATTGTTTTTGTCAGCATAATAGAATTCAACATGTGCGTACTTATATATCTTCTTTTTACCATTCAAAATTAATTTTTAGGATCAAAATTTTCGTTCAGACCAGAATTAGTTGGATAAAAATTGAAGCTTTGTGATCATGATTATATTATTTTTTATAGTTTACAGGTCGTAGATGAATGTTGGTTGGCTTTGAAGAATTTCTTGTGTAAAGGTTAGGTTTAATTGTATTGCTTTGATATCCTTATTATCTTATTATTTTATTTTAATTTACAGATGCTAGATGAATGTGGGTCGGCTTTGAAAAAAAAAATTAGGTAAAGGTTAGGTTTAATTGTATTATCGTAATATCTCTATTAGTTTGTTATTTTGTGGTAGTTTACAGTTCGTAGATGAATCTCGATCGGCTTTGAGAATTTTTTGTGTGTTGGTCGACTTTCAGGAATTTTTTTATGTAAAGTTTAGGTTTAGTTGTATTATTTTGATATCGCTATTATCATATTATTTTTTTATTGTTTACATACTCAAAATATATTAAATTTAATTATTATATTCACCTTTACTATTTAAACAAATATCCTATCTAGTGAAATATTTGAACTCGAGTTACACGCGCAAGGCGCGTAATAATAATTAAAAAAGGTGAAAAGATTATTTAGTCTATTGTTCAGTATTTTAATGGAGGGAAAAAAGTTCAAATCACATTTCTAAGGGTCTTCACACTTTTAATATACTATAGATTTTTTAGCTTTTGCCCTTGTGATTTTTTGTGAATTTATTTTATAAATGATAGGGTAGATGATATTTGAGATGATCTTCTAATGCTTGATAATAATAGGAATAATATTTTCTTATGTGATTATTGTGGATTATTATTCTTGCATAAAGATCATACAGTGCATGTCTATGTTTGAAAGTTGTTATAAGTGAATCTGAGATTGAGACAATATGAGTTAGTGAATTGAGTTTTTTCTATATGTTATATGAAAGTCACTTGATATGTTTAAAATGGGGGGGGGGTGACTTGTGATTCGAAGTCAATATTAGACTTAATATTATTTTATATATTTTTTAAGAGCACAAACTTGAGATAGTTAGTAACTTCATCTTATAATTATTATTAATGGGTATGTGATGTTGTGTGATAATTTATCGATACGTTAATCAAAAGAAATTATAATGAAATCAAGGAGAATTTTATTTTCACATTTAAAATGAAGGATTTTGGAAAAAATTGATACTATGTTGGGTATTAAGAATAAATAACATTATGGAGGTAATATATTGAGTTAATCGCATAGCATTGAGAAAACAGTGCTAAAAAAATTTAGCCACTTACACATAAAGAGGCTAATACCCTATTTGATCCTAGATTGTGTCAGTCCATGATGATGAAAGAATCATGGTTAATTAAATTGTGTAAACAAATGCTATTGAAAGGGTCAGTAGTTGAGCTTTGGTTTTCTTTAGAGAACTAATGATTTTAGAAACTTTAAGTTTCATATTAGGATATATCGATACAAGTTGGTATTGAAAATATGAGAAAAATAAATTTACCAGATGATGGATACTTACCTTGTGAGGTGGTATAATTTCTTGAAACCAAGAAAATCTTTCATTAGTAGAAGCAAGAAAAGGAAAGAAGTTAAGCGGTTGAGGAATTAGTAAGAGAATCCATTGATTTCACAAAATATGAGCTCAGTTTGTGATAGTCAATTCACTCTAGCTCGAGCATATAAAGATTATATAATGGGAAGTCAAAATGCATAAGTTATTGACATGATTATGTGACATAGTTAATTCATGATGGAATAATCTTCATCATATTGGTGGTGTCAAAAGAATTTGACTAATTTATTTACTAAATTTCTTAAAAGGAAGTTGTTGAATACATCTTCAAGCATGATTATATTAAAACTTCTTAATTTGGTCCACCAGTAATGTTAACCCTACCTAGCACTATGAAATGAATAGTTATGCGTTCAAAGGGTAACAACAAGCTATTGATGCGTGGATGTTTCAGTACTTAAGTAAGATATATACTAGTACTTGTTGTCATAGATTAGAGAGTTGAGTTCTAATACTCTTAATGAGGTTTCGTTCATGAAACCAGTGTCTCAAATATGACAAAGACACTGAAAAAATTTCACTTATATAATCATAGAAGTGGTGCCTCTTCAATTGGGAGTAGGAGTTTCTCTCATAAATGTTCATGAATTTTGGATAGCACATATCATAAAAGTGCTAAGCATGTTGAGTGGAAATAAGAAATGAAATGTTTATGTGTGTAGTATCACCGATGTTATCACAATAAATAACATGTTCAAAGCTATTAAGCTACGTGGACTTTTAATTTCTTCTTGTGGCATTGCACTAAGGTACTGTTTAAATCAAAAGATACATTACTCTATGTGTGAACATAACTTGATCTATGTGTCCTAATTTATATTTAAACAAGTGGAGGATTGTTGGATTTTTTATTTAAAATAAATTAATTAAAAAGGTTTTGAATGAAGAGTTGTCTTTTAATGAAAGGGTGTGACTTTTATTGAAAACATATGTCATTTATTGAGAGAGAGTGTCTCTTATGAAAGGATATGTCTTTTATTGAAAGAGTGTGTTGGTTAAAAAATAAACTATATAAACTATTCAAGTGTTGTTTTGCAAAGTAGCTTTTTTTTCTTCTAAACTCTCTACAAATAAACTTTTTCTTCCCCATAAAAGATCAAGTTTTAGAGTTCTTGCTTTCCAATAGGACTATCTTCATTATTTTCTTAGTGCAGAAACCCAAAGGCTTGTCATATCCACTAAAACTATTTGTGTTAAATCTCATCACGCATAAGAGAGAAAAGAAATATCATTTTTAGAAAAGCGTTTCATGCGTGTTTCAAGCCTTTAACTCTATGTTTGTTGTTTAGATTATTAAGCCTTCATCTTTGTGTTCTTCTTCGTATATTTGTGTATGTGTTCATGGGACATATTTTTCAACACTTATAGAGTCTACGACGATGACAATGTAGTACTGTTTGCCTAGTCTAATCATTAACAACCGTGACATTCTACGTAATTTTGACTTCAAGATGATCAGTGTAGAAAGGAACATCGTAAACTTTAACCACAAAAAAAATGAAATAAAAATAAAGAAGTTTTGACTCTCAAAATTCTAACAATTGCGTTAGAAAAATTGGGACGACGGAAGCAAGAATTGAGTTTTTTTTGTTGCCTAATTCATTATTCCTAACTCATAGTTAACTTGTATACATAACAATTGTATTAACCTATGTACTGTAGGAAGCGGATAGGAAGGTTACCTAAATGGCAATTTCCTATTCCTTGAAGGTTTAGGCTTAGTTTTAGTTTACTTATGCATATTCTTCCTCCATTTTATTTTACACGGCCATTTTATTTGGATAATTTGGGTTATTTAATTTCAATTGCCGGGTGTTTTCTACTTCTCTCCCTAGAATAGGGGTTTCTCTCAGCGAAGGCTGGTGTAAGACCCCATAAAGTTCCCTCGTAGTCTGAGCCTTAGAGCATGTCAAGTGAAGTGTAATTCTGGCCCTAAAAGATTGAGAAGTGACTTCCCAAGTTATTTGTGTTTAAAAAATATAGAATTTTCTTAAATTTTACTTTTTTTACATGTATATAATTGAATTAGCTTTCCAACGATACCAATTTCGTCCAAATCCGATATTGGAGTGAGAAGTTATGGCCATTTTACTGAGAGTTGTCGGAACCGCCCAGGTGTGACAGACGATCCGACGGACCGTCGCTCGGACGTCGCAACCAAGATGGTAAATCCCTTTTCTGGCCCAAGTGCGACGGCCAAAATGATAGACCATCAAGGCTGCAATGGACCGTTGTTGGGACCGTTGCGCTCAGGCAGTGTGACCTAATCCTGGCCAACGTGAGACGAACGATCCGATGGACCATCAGGATAAACGATGGACATTCACTTCAACCGTCACACCAAGGCAGTATGTTCTTTTTCTAATCAATGTGCGACGAAGGACCCGACGGACCATCAGGCTAGCAATGGACCGTCGCTTCGACCGTCGCAGCCCCCGTTCAGTGTTTTTAACTCGTTTTAACAAGGGGATTTTTGGTATTTCCACTCTTTTATGAACCATATATATTCCAAGTGAAGCAAATGGCTTCATTAATCATACAAAACACAAGAGAACTAGGGTTTCTCCCTCAAGATCAAATTTAACACCCTTCTCTAAGAAATCCAAGAACTCACCATAGATTCTACAAATTGAGTTGAGATTTGAGTTCCCCAATCTCAAAGGTTGCAAGAACTCTCTCTCAAGAGTAAGAAGAAGAGTTTGTTCATCCAATTTCATAATCTAAGGTATGTGGAGTTTTGAACAAGGGTAATACTTTCATCATTGTGCCCAAAGGCTTATTTAAACTATGATTCTCTGCAATCTATGAGATTTTACATGAATTTGAATTAGGGTTTTTCACCCATTATTATTGATTGCAATATTTTGATGTTTCCCATGAATTGAGAGTCTAATGGCATGATTTTCACATGTTTTCTTGAGAAATTACAGCTGGGTCTATACCCCATGATTTTAATCCTTGAGAAATTAATAGTTGAAATATTTGAGATATTGAAGTATATGAGTATGTTGAGATTTTGAGACAAATTGCTGAAATTTTCAGATTTCTACGTGAGTTATGAATCTATACACTGTCTATTATGCTTTTGATGAGTTTTAACTTGAGATTGAATTATGATTTATTAATCCCTACTTGATATTTGTAATTTTATGAACTCTTATGATATAAGCACCCCTGATTTGAGTTTCTGAGATTATTGAGAAATGTTTTGACCTAATGGTCATGGATTTTTGAAATCCACTTCATTACATGAGATTACAGATTTGATTATTGGGTTCTTAATGAACCATGAGATTATTTTAAAGTGGATTTCCATGAGATGAGTGAGATAATCTAAAGGGAGCAGTATTTAGCACCGAGTTGGGTAAGTTACTATGGTTTCTTACCCCAAAACTACGTACCACCGTAGGTTTGAGATTTTTGGCCTAAGACCAAGATATTGGGCCCGAGGCCAAGATAAGTGATCACTGACTTGAGGTTATACTCCCTAGCAAGAGTATAAATCTCCTCCCCAAAGTGGGGTATCTTCCTTAGGAGGACAAAACGCTGGACTCTATGTAGCTCACATGGTTTATGTCGGTTAAGAGAACCTCCCTTGATACAAGTTATTTTTGTAATAGTAAAGTTGCAGATTTTCTCCCTAAGACTAAAGTATTTTCCCTTGATATAAGTATTTTCCCTAAAGCTTGAAACGAGATATTTTTCTAAAGTGAATGAAATGCCTTCAAGTATGTTTCAAAGTTATATGATTCTGAATTCCAAGTACTTGAGTTCAAAAGAGTTATGAGTTTTTGAGCATTAAAGAAGTTTTACTCTCCATGAGACATATGAATGAGTTCAAAGTATTGTTTAAAGTTCCCTTTAGCCTATGGGTAATGAGAATAAGAGAATATTACCAATTTCAAAGTTAAACTATGATGACTCGCGAGATTTGTGTTACATGTTTCATTCTACATGATTCATGATCTTTACATTTTATGCTTATTCAAGCCATGTGAGTCATTACTTATTGCGTGTGTATGATTTAATTAAAGAGTATTGATGTTGATTTATATAAATGCATGCACCCCCACATACTCAGTACATTCCCAAGTGTTGATCCACATATACGTCTATGTGCTACATTGTCTAATAATGTAGGTTCAGGTGCTCAGTCCCAGCCTCGTCAGTGACTTCCGAGTACCTCTGTCTGCATTCCAATAGTGGTGAGTCCTCATGGTTTGAGGACCTAACTTCAGACATTTCCACATTTGAGAGACTATGTTATTACTTTTAGTTTATTTCGAGTCAGTTGGGGACCTGTCCCAACAACTCTCTAGTTCATGGATTAGTAGAGGTGTTGTCAGACTAGTTTTCAAATTGTGATTGTGTTGAGAATTCCAGTATTGTGTTCATTTAGACCGAGTATTTTCTTTGTATCTCTCTTCATATGATATGACTATGCTAGTGTTCGAATTATTTCATCTTGAAATGAGTGTTATTAATAAAAACGGACTCAAAGGGTTAGTTTGGGGCTACTTGTATCCTTAAGCACCGTGTGACATCCCGGGAGGCGATTTAGGCCATTACAGCTGGATGGCAAGGAAAACCAAGACTAAAGGAAGAGGGAAAATGAAAAAAGGAACTACAGCTACCACTTCAACGTACATGAAAGGTGTACCAAAATGGGATAATTCGAAGAAAATATGAAGTTTCAATGTTCTACAAGGACTCATAGATCTACCATTACAACAAACCCCACCTTCGAGGAAAAGATGGGTGACTACGATAGCAAAGTCAGCTCAAATCCCTATGCAAAGCTCTAGATACAATCATGGGTAGACCACATAGAAGATGAGAAGAGTAAACTCAGAAAGTGCAGGCAGAGCACAAACTATAGATTCGATAGTGAAATAGAGCTCAATCATCGATAAAACCCCAACAAATGAAGGTTTTGACCTAACAGTGGAGAAGGCAGTAACAAATGTCAAAATAACGCAAAAAGACATATCTAAAAAAGTTGATCATTGGAGCACAGCTATTGTATGTTATGTACTTGGTTCAAATCCACCATTATCGGTGATTGAGGGTTTTTTCAAGCAGATTTGGAAAGAACTAAAAATAAAGAAGATAGACCAAAGTAATAAGGGTATTTTTCTCGTTAGATTTGGTAGCTTAGAAATTCGGAATAGAGCCATAGAAGAGGGAATACAAATCTTTGATCGCAAATTCATAGTAGTAAAAGGGTGGACCCTAGGGGTGGACATGAATAAGATCATGATTGAGAAAGTACCAATTTGGGTTTGATTAGAGGGTCTGGACTTGAAGTATTAGGGTTAAAAAGCCCAAACAAAATTTCTAGCTTGATAGGGAAACGAATCAAAGCGGATAGTGCAACAACTATAAGGAAATGGCTAATGTTTGCTACGGTTCAAGTGGATGTGACCTTGAATAAAAATTCCCAAAGAATGTGATGTTTAAGAATAAAGAAGGTAAAATGATTGAATAGAAGGTGACTTATGAATGGAAACCTGTCCTCTACACGTACTGCAAAAACTTTAGTCAATCACAGAAGGACTATAGAAGACATAAGCAAGAGAAGAAGGAGGAGCAGGAGAAGATACCAGAAAAAGGGAAATAAGTAGACACATCAATCTCAGCCAAACAGAGGGAAGCTAATCAACCAGACAAGGAGGGATTTTGATAAGTACAAAAATACATAGCTAAGAAGGCCGTGCAAGTACCCCAACATTAAGAGATAAGGGTAATAATAACGCTCAAACTACACCACTCATGTTAGAATGTAAGCGATCATTGTCAATATATAACCCAACTAGGTTGAGATCAAATCCCACAGGAAATATGGTGTGAACTTAAGTCGTTTTCCATTTAATCAACTGATAGTTGGATATTTCCTAAAATGGGGGTTTTGGAGATTAGAAAATAATTGCTGGTCACTTTAGTTTCAGTGTTTGTAATCAAGAGTTTATGGAAAACCAGAATTATGTTCAATAAGGGTTTTGGTACTTGATAGATGCTAATAGTGATTCAAGATTCTCACGATAGGTAGGAACAATAGATTGTCTTTATCGAAGTTATGCCTAAATGTCTCTCGGCCTACTTAAGTATTTAATTACCTAATCCTCTCAGACTTAGGGAATTTATATTCACTGACTAGACTTCACCTCAGGTTAATTAACCTTGTTACAACATCAATTATTAAACGGAAGGTTGGTAGCTTTCAAGTCCCTGTCAATAATTGACTTCCTACTATAGTTGATTTCTTATCTCAAGTAAATCAAAGCAGGTGCTATCTATCGTTTGCAACCAATAGACAATAATTAAAACCTCGAAATCATCAAGGAGTCCTATTACCTTTAGAATCTTGAACACTTAGCAACTTACCAAGACCTAACCCATATATCCCATAATTCGAGTTAAAGGGTTTAGCTACTCATACTGTAAAGAGCAATACATCTTGTTGAATTCATAATGCTATAGAATAATACTTACAGCAAAAATGAATAGCAACAGTTGTATCTCGGATTAAATTGCAGTAGAAAAATCCCAAAAAATAATATGATAATCTCTCCAAAGCTAACTGTAAACTTGTATCAAAAACTGGAGAGTAAACACGTGAAGTTCAAGTCCAGAATGTCGAGTACCAGCCTCCAAGAAAACCCTAAACAATACTTTAAGTAGTTCACCTTAATTATGGAAATAAAATCAAAGAGTTTAATAATTTCTCGGACAGGTAATGACATTTTGTGATGCCTTATCAGGAGTCTAACGAATTATCACTGATGTCGTCATCTCTTCTTCGCTTTTGACATTCGCTGCCTTAGGTTGATGATGAAGCATGACGGATTATCAGATCTTTGATGACTTATCACAGATGTCATCGATGATTTACTTCATCTCTCATGTTCTACATTAGGCTAACGACAATCTTGATGGCTTATCACAACTCTGATGGCTTATCACATGTCGTCGTCACTTCTTCCAGCTGAATCTCATTCTCTGTTTAAGGCTGACGATGAAGCTGATAACTTATCAGAGTACTGATGACTTATCAGGAATATCGTCAGCCACACTTCTCTTCTATTTGCTTTAGATTTCAACTATATTACTTCCATCAGTGTTGGTTCTCTTGCATCTTGACTTCCACAGCAAAATCAAAGATAAAACAATCAAAAACGACAAAAATTGCTTAAGACTTTACAATTATTCTCAGTTAAAAGCCTCAAATGTGTTAGCATCTACTAATACATCAACACCCTCAACTTAAAGCAATTGCTTGTCCTCAAGCAACTAAAACACAACCAAGAACATACAAAGTACATTTGGCAGTCAATCATCTATATTATCTCAAAACTATTTTTACCTTCTCCAAGGCCAATTAATTCCAAATCAACTGTGTATGCTACTGAAGAACAACAATCGGACACATAAGAATCAAGATATGGAATCAATTCAGCAACAACAACCATGCATGTATCAAGCTTACACTATCTAAAAAAGTTAGCAACTAGCAACGTAACCAGTGTGCCCTCACTACAAAGAAGTTCCACGTCACTTATATCAGACATTACATATGTAACCATGGGGAAAATCACCATACACTCACTCTCAGAATGAAGTTCCAATCAATGTATGTCGAATACCATAGGCTTGCCCTTATTTTCATTACCAAGAATTTCAGACAGGTCAACTAGAATCACTATAGGTCTTCTCTTTGGCTTGTAATATAGGCTAGGGGATGGTATGATACTCGATGATATTTAAAGTGACTAAGCCTCCTTGACATTACACTAGCTTCTGGGGTCTCACTCATTTACCTTTTTCTATTCTTTTCTTTTATTGATCACACTTATTTAGGATGGGTGCGGTTCTTCTCTACAATCACTTCTTCTTTTTCACAACTCTTTTTTTCTTGCTCTTTTCTACCACACCTAGCTTTTTATTCTTTTCTTTTACTCTACCTTTCTTCATACTTATTTTACATCGCGCACCCTTATGATATCCACCCTCAACTTAGGCCATTTACCTAAGTCAAGGTGCACAGTGTCCAAGGAGGATCAGGGCCAAAACAGGTTCATTATGATATAAATGGTTCGGTGATAGGTATCATAAAAGAAATAGGCTATTCAGGCTCAAAATAGGGATCAAGGGATCTTATGCATACAGGGAAAGTCATTTAGGCTAATGTGAGTTAATATAAAAATGGCCTATGATCCTTTCCTACCCCCTATTCTTCAACCTAGGTATGACTAACCGGGTAAGTTCTGGATTCAACATTCAAAGGGAACTAAGTAGAATCTCACATTCACATGGCACACAAGTATATCACAAGTTACTACTTATCCGGTTTATGAAATTATTTAGCAATGGTTATCAAGTCACTAGAACTAATACCACACAAAGATGCACAGTCGTCATAATTAGATGTAAATCACATAGTTAAAGAATTAGACCACTTGAGAGGTGTTCACAAAATAACAAAACTGAGTTAACTGCCTCAAGTACTTGTATTTCTCCTAGTCAACTACAAAATGTTACAACAACAACTCACCCTACACCCTCAACTTAAAATCAAACAAAAATTGAACCAAGGGTTAGGGTATACCTGGAGTAGATCAAGCATGGGAATCATGGGTCCCTGACCCTGCTGCTGCATCCTTAGCTGTCTTTTCTCCATCAGGAGTCTCCCTCCTTTCTGATGCATCTGGCACAGCAGTTGTTGAGGGCCTACTCGTTGAGGCACCTACGGCTCTCGCTCGAATGACTGTCTCCCATTTCTCATTGTCAACTAAGGACTCAATCATCTACTTCTTTGTCTCCTCTTTTTCAGCCTTCTTTCTCTCCCTCTTCTCTGTTTTTGTTTCTTCATCACTGTCAGGCCTTTCTCTCTTACCCTTTCCTTATTCTCACCCTTCTTCTTGTTTTTCTTCACGAGTTTCTCTGGGAGATTAAGCAATGGGATTTCACCCTCAGACTTATCAACAGTTGGATCTGTTGATACCATAAGTTAGTGTTGCTGTAATACTCCAACATCCCCCTTCACTTTGTCCAGGGTTGCTCTGAATTGTGCAAGGTATGAGCCCAATATTTCTCTTACCTGTATATTAAAATGATTTTCTAATTCATCAATTCAACCGACCAAGGCACAGAAGGACTCCAGTGTTACCTTAATTCTCTTGTCCACCACAGAGGCAAATTGCTTGGCAAAAAGTTGCAGCTGAGCCTCACTCCACTTGGCTTGTTTGGCAACTCTCCTAAAATTTATCAGGTTAAAGGTAAATTCTGTGGAAGACACAGCAGCTGATGGATTTGTTTTATTTCTAGGAACTGATTCTGCTATTGCTAAGGAGGTTGGTGTTGCAGCCTCAGAATCCTGCACCGCTACATTAGGTGTTGAGATGGTACCTGTAACTGGTGGGTCTGTTTCAACCCCTGATCCTCTGTCAAGTGTCAGTCTCGACTGATTTTTATCATATCGAATGGGATTGTGGGTCTTCTTGGTAAGCAGTTCTTCGTCTAACCCCACAATCTCAGGTATATGGGCTGTCTTACATAACCTTGTAATTAGATAAGGAAAAGGATATGTCGTATCGGTCCTTGAGACTCAAATTTTTATCTTCTCAGCAATGATCTCCCCAATCTTCAACTTGAGTTTAGCCACAAGACTTGCGACCAATATTGCTCTATCGTCTCTAAGGATATTATCTCCCTCAGTAGGCATCAAATGGGTGTGCACTACACCCCAGCAGAACTTTTTCTCTTGAGTCAGGGAAGCCCTAAAAATCCTCTTATTAGGGTTGGTCAGACATTCAGGTTTTCCTTCATCTATGAGGGTCGCTAACCAAGACCGTTGATTCTCACGATGCTTTAATCGAGCATACAAAGTAGGTGAAGTGACCTGAGAGGTGAATCCAGGGCAATGAAGAAATTTGTTGATTGTCATTTCTGAGAGATCCACCATCACACCCCGTACTGGAACTCTATCCAACAAGGGATGGTCTGCTGATTTCTCCCCTTCTTTACATATATTTTCCAAGCGAGCCTGATAGTTCACATAGAACTCCCTAACTAGTGTAGGGAAAAATGAGCTTCCTCCTTTCGCGGTCCATCCCAAGTCATAGTCTCAGAATTTTTTCTCCACTTCAGGATATCTGTTCAGCCCGGTAGTGATAATCTTCTTTTCTTCAAATATTGGACTTTTAATGGGCTTTCGTTTTGTTCTACGAATCCCATCATAGAAAATTTTCTGTACCTTGGGAATTTGCCACCTAGCATTGTCTCGAACCTCTGGGATCTTACATTTAACCATAGTTCCCCGAATTAGATATTCTTTATCATCTTGTTGCTCAGCAGAAGGGGACTCAGATGATGGTCCCTCAGATTCATGTTGCTCAGACTCATGTTCCTCGAAATCAGGATGATCTGAATCATGCTCTTTAGATTCAGCATGTTCAGACTCTTGTTGCTCAGAGGTCGTCTACTCAAAATCTATATGTTCAGATGTTGTTGGCTCAGTATCACTCTCTTCACTCTCTTCCACCTCAACTGGTGGAAGTGGTGAAGGCTTTTTTGGGCTTTTCTTTTTCTTTTGCTTCCTGAGCAGTGGCTCCTTTTCCTCATAATCGGAGCCCTCATCAATGAGTCTCCGAGGTACAATTCCTTTGGTCTCTTTCTTTGTAGATTTTGGGTTCTTTCCTTTGGGTACCATTATAAGACCTGTAGCAAGAGGAAAACCATTAGTCGGCACTCCAGAGTATATACACAAACACATCAGTCATTGAAGTTCCACGCCCCTTGAAAGGGTTTATTAATGCTTCAGGTCAAAGGTGTGACGACATGTCTGATAAGCCATCACAGTTGTGATAGCTTATCATGAATGTCGTCAGCTCTAAAAAGAACCCACAAAATTTTATCAACTTCTGACGACGTGTTTGATAAGCTGTCATAAATATGATAACTTATCAGCCATGTCTTCGTCTCAGGACACAACCCCAACTCGACTTTAACTTGATTTTTAATCCAATTTCTTCTAAAAATCCCATTGATTCGTATTTTTTAGATGAGCTTTAAGTCCCAAGCTTGCACAGCAAACCCTAGTTCCCGATTTTCACATATTGGCAAGCTAAACTTGACTCAATCTTCTTGGGAACCTTGGTTCACATCAGTTTATTACTTACCAACTAGAGAGAAGAGTTAGGTTTTGAGTATACCTGATAAGAGCCTTCAACTTGGTTACACGAGTAAGAGGAAGTAGATGAAAGAAGAACTCCTGATTTTGACTTCAACCCACACTCACAAGGAAGGAAGTTTTCTTTTATTTTACTTGGAAATACTTTAAAAAGGGAAGAAAATAAACTAAATATGGAAGGAAATAAAACTTAAAGAAAAGAAAGGAAATACACGGGAAGGTGGAAAGACAAAGTTGTGGGTCGGGTTGGATCTTTTTAATTTGGCCCAAAATTTCAGCTACTCTTTTAGGCTTTCTAATAACAAAGGCTGACGTCTTATCACCCTTGTGATAGCCTATCACAAATATCATCAGCCATAATAGAACATGCCTCAGGTTTGATTTCTCTGACGACAAATCTGACGGCTTATCACAAGTATGACAGCCCATCAAATATGTCATCAGGAATACTTAGCTGGATACATCAATTCCACCTTCTTTGAACTAGAACCTAACTACAAAAATAAATACTTTGCTGGAACATAAAAATTTTGGGTTGCCTCTCAATAGCGACTGATTTAATGTCGCGGCACGACTTGGTTATCTTGACTACTCAGACTTCGTCAAGACAACCTGTTGATATCTCTTTACCATCTTCATAGAATACATCCAAGATTGATCAAACACTTATCTCCTTTTGATGGATCATGGATGAGTGTATTTTGAATCTTGCTTCTTTGTCATTGAGCCTAAAATTCAGCTCATTCAGCTCCATGTCTACTATCACTCTCCTAGTTGCAAGGAATGGTCTACCCAGGATACTGAATACTTTAAAGTCTACCTCACAGTCTAGGACTACAAAATTAGCAGGCAGTATAAATTTTTCCACCTTTACCAATACATCATGTAATATGCCCACTGGCCACTTTACAGACCTATCCGCCATCACCAACCGCATATTTGTCGGGGTAGGATCCCCCAAACCCAGCTTTTTGTACACAGCAAGTAGCATTAGGTTTATACCGGCTCCCAAATCGCATAGAGCTTTTGTAAAATTCAGGGACCCAATAGTGGATGGGATGGTAAATGCTTCCAAGTCTGCCTTTTTATACACTACAGACCTTGTGGAGATAGCACCGCAATGATGGAGATTGACCTCCGGCTCATGGACAACCTTCCGCTTCTTCGTGACAAGGTCTTTCATAAACTTAGAGTATCCTGGCATTTGCTCAAGTGTCTCTACCAAAGGCACATTTATTGTTAACTACTTCAACATCGTCTTGAACTTGCTAAACTTTGTATCATCAGCTTTTTTCTTCAATCATTGAGGAAGGGGAGGTGGTGGTCTAAGGAGAGTTTTTACCACTACCTCTTTCTCCTTTTCTTTCCCTTTTTTCGGAGCATCATCAGAACCATCCAGCTTCTCAGACTCCACTGGAACACCTTCTTCCAGTTCATCATCAACTACCTTATCAACTATATTTTTGTGCACATAAGGGCCAGGTAATATCTTACCACTTCTAGTGATAATATCCATATATGAGCCATCATTTCGCGGATTATGGATTGTATCACTAGGTAATGTTCCACTCTTTCTCTGATTCAGCACTGTGAAGATTTGGTTCATTTGTTGTTCCAGCTGCTTGATCGAAGCGGAGTGCGAGTTTACCAACTGACTAATAGATGATAGATCGGTCTTCATGGTAGTCACTCCTGAGTTGGTAACCTCTACTTCCTTTAACAATTTAGCCATCTTGTACTCCATGGACATCTTTTCAAAACTTGTTTTAGCAGCCTCACGATTTCTAGGAGGGACATATTGCCCGCTCCTATCATTATTGCTCCTCTATTTTCCCTACTCCCTATCTTTATAGCCAGGCTTATCATAATAATTCCGACCTTAATTCCCTTGGTTATTGCCTCGGAAACCCCCCTGATTATTAATATAGTTTGCCTTTTCTTCTGGATCATCATCAACTCTATCTTAAGATCCCACAGCTTTCACATTCTTAGTGTTACATGATAGCAAGTGCTTGGTTAGCAAGTCTATCTGCATTTTTAGGTGCGCTATGTCTTGATTAGGCTCCTCATCTCTCCTATATTGTTCCGCAGTTATACCCACAGAAATAGTGGGGCTTTCTACCACTGAGTCTCTGGTATGCCATGCCCAACCCTATTTGGCCATTCTCTCTAGCATTTCTGAAGCCTCTGGTAATGTAAGATCAACAAACGAACCACCAGCAGTATTATCTATAATTGGTTTTGTTATTGAGTTAAGATCCCTATACAACGTCTCCATCAAGTATATGTCCGTCATATTGTGGTTCAAACACTGTGTCAGCTTCTTTTTTAATCTCTCCTAGGTTTCATGCAAGGCTTCAGTTGGGAGCTGTCTAAAGTTGCTGATATCATCCCTCAATTGTACCCTCCTGGAAGGTGGAAAGAACCTTTCTAGGAAATCTCTTTTCAACTGCCTCCAGTTGGTTATAGAATTGGGTGTCAGCTCGTTAAGCCACAATGTTGCCTCCCCAGACAGAGACAACAGAAACAATCTTAAACAGATAGCATTTTGACCCATTCCTGGGTTATCAAAAGATTTACAGATGGTGACAAAGTTCACCAGATGCAAGTTTGGGTCATCCCCAGGAAGGCTACCAAATAACCCCTTCAGATTGAGGGGTTGAATCATAGTACTCGTAATGTTGAATTTTGCCCCAAGTGCCAACGGTGGAGGAATAAGTGCACCCATTGAACCTGTTCCATCCATTCCATCATCATCATTGAGGTCATACTGGAGCGGCTGGTAATCTTTCCTTCCTTAGAACAGACGATTCCTATTAGCATTATGATGTACTGGTGCAGCTACTTGCTCTGCACGCCTTGGGTTACCAGGGTTTAGCAACTCCTCGTATCCCAAATCTTCATCCTTAAGATTTGGATGTCGTACTTATTGACCGACATTCTACATATTCACCTGAGCTCTAGCTAAGGATGCTAACCTGTCAGCCTCCTGCTCGTCTTCCATTCTTCCAATTCGTTGCGATTCTGGATTAAATGGTAATAATGGTTCTCCGAAACTTTTGGTTCTTGGAATACACTACAAAGATCCTACAATAAAAAAAAAAAAAAAAACATAAAACTAGGAAACTTGACTAACAGTCAATTAGCGCACACAAACTTCAATTTATAATTGTATTCCCCGGCAACGGTGCCATTTTTTATAACACTCAAACTACACCTCTCATGTGAGAATGTAAGCGATCATAGTCAATATATAATCCAACTAGGTTGGGGTCGAATCCCACAGGGAATATGGTGTGAACTTAAGTCATTTGCGATTTAATCAACTGATAGTTGGATGTTTCCTGAAATGTGGGTTTTGGAGATTAGCAAATAATTATTGGTCACTATAGTTTCAGTGTTTGTAATCAAGAGTTTATGGAAAACTAGAATTATGTTCAATAAGGGTTTTGGTACTTGACAGATGCTAATAGTGATTCAAGATTTTCACGATAAGTAGGAACAACATATTATCTTTATCGAAGTTATGCCTAAATGTCTCTCAACCTACTTAAGTATTTAATTACTTAATCCTCTCGGACTTAGGGAATTTATATTCACTGACCAGATTTCACCTCAGGTTAATTAACCTTGTTAAAGCGTCAATTATTAAACGGAAGGTTGGTAGCTTCCAAGTCCCTATCAATAATTCACTTCCTACTATAGTTGATTTCTTATCTCAAGCAAATAAAAGCAGGTGTTATCTATCGTTTGCAACCAATAGATAATAATTAAAACCTCAGAATTATCATGGAGTCCTATTACCTTTAGAATCTTAAACACTTAGCAACTTACCAAGACCTAACCCATAGATCCCATAATTTGGGTTAAAGGGTTTAGCTACGCATACTATAAAGAGCAATACAGTTTGTTGAATTCATAATGCTATGGAATAATACTTACAGCAAAAGTGAATAGCAACAGTTGTATCTCAGATTAAATTGCAGTAGAAATCTCAAAAAATAATATGATAATCTCTCCAAAGCTAACTGTAAACTTGTATCAAAAACTAAAGATCAAACACGTGAAGTTCAAGTCCAGAATGTCGAGTACCAGCCCCCAAGAAAACCCTAAACAATACTTTAAATAGTTTACCCCAATTATGGAAACAAAATCATAGAGTTCAGTAATTTCTCGGACAGGTGAAGACATTTAGTAATGCCTTATCAAGAGTCTGACGACTTATGACAGATGTCGTTAGCTCCTCTTCGCTTTTGACATTCGCTGCCTTAGGCTGACGATGAAGCATAATGGCTTATCAGATCTTTGATGACTTATCACAGATGTCGTCGATGATTTACTTCAGCTCTCATGTTCTGCCTTAGGCTAACGACGATCTTAACGGTTTATCACAACTATGATGGCTTATCACAACTCTGACGGCTTATCACATGCCGTCGTCACTTCTTCCAGCTGAATCCCATTCTCTGTTTAAGGCTGACGATGAAGCTGATAACTTATCAAAGTGCTGACGACTTATCAGGAATGTCATCAGCCACACTTCTCTTCTATTTGCTTCAGATTTCAACTCTTTTACTTCCATCATTGTTGGTTCTCTTACATCTTGACTTCCACTATAAAATCAAAGATAAAACAATCAAAAACGACAAAAGTTGCTTAAAACTTTGCAATTATTCTCAGTTAAAAGCCTCAAATGTGTTAGCATCTGCTCACACATTAGGTCACACAAATAATGTCCTTACAGTGCTTAATCAAAGTGGGCTAGAATAGAATAATGCCTCATATAATGGGGATTCAACATCATATTTGGGTAAAAAAATGACAGATAGAAATGGAGGTGTTCTTGTAAAAGGGGTGAATGGGGTTATGTCCCTTCCCCTCACGGATAGTCTTGGATTTTGCAACACCAGTAGGTTAAATTGACTAGTTAAGCAGAAGGATGAATATCTTTTTGCACAAGAGCAATACTGGTCTCTTTAGCCTCTTAGAAACAAAGGTCAAGAGAAATAAAGCACAAAGTGCAACCCTTAACCTTTAGAGTGGGTGGTCCTACACAACTAACCAATCTCACCATCCTAATGAGAGTATTTAGTTATTGTGGAGGCCTTTGATTTATGCTTTTAATATAGTAAGAATAACATACAGTCAATACATTGTGAAGTTCAGCATCTAGGGATAGGGATAGAATATAGCCTAACTGTTGTGTATGGTTTTAATTATCAGGGGTTGAGGAGAAAACTCTGGAGAGAGCTTGTTATAATTGGTTCTACTATTACGGGACCTTGGGCAGTGATGGGGGATTTCAACTGTGTTAAACAGACATGAAAGAATAGGGAGCCCAGTGTCAGTTGCTGAGATCAAGGACTTCAAAAGCTGCATGAGAACATGTGAACTCCAAGAACTTAAGTCATCTAGCACATTATTTACCTGGACGACAAACAAAAAGAATAAATGAGAGTTTATAGTCGAATTGATAGAGTAATGGTGAATGGGGACTGGATTACATTCTAATCGGATTTGGAAGTGCACTTTGCTAGTGGGGGATTGTATGATAATTATCCGGCTACTTTAAGCTGGGACACTGATGTATATAAAGGAAGTGGGAGATTTCATTATTTTAATATGTGGAGTTTGACTGCAAACTTCCATGAAAGGGTGCATAAAGACTGAGAAAGATCGCTAAGTGGATCAAAGATGTAGTAATTTGTTGGTAAGCTGAACAGACTTAAAGCAATGCTATGAAGTATCAATAAAGAGAGATTTCATGAGAAATATGGTGATCTTAACATGAAGTTTTATCACCGTATATTAAAGGATAGATGAAGCGTGAATCAAATTTTCTCTATTAATGATGAAGAAAACAGAACTCACAGGGAAATACCTAGCATCACAAAGGCTTTTGAAGATTTTTATGATAAATTACTTAGTACTGCTGCTTCACATAGGGCTAATGTATGTAGTGCTATGGTCCAACAAGGACCCATTGTTTCAAGTCATCATAGGGAAAGGCTAGTGTTACCAGTTGTGAAAGAAGAGGTGAAGCATGCAGTATGGTCCATAAGAGGTGACAAGTCTCCAGGACCAGACGGGTTGGGGAGCCAATTTTACAAGGAATATAGGGACATTAACAAACATGACTTACTTGCTAGAGTGCAAGAATTTTTCTCTTCTGGAAAATTACTTAAATCTTGGAATACAACGAGCACAACTCTTATATCTAAGGGTGACCATGCAATGTCGATGAGTGATTACAGGCCAATTGTGTGTTGTAATACAACTTATAAGATCATATCGAAAGTGTTATGTAATAGGTTAAAGAGTGTGCTGCCAGAGATTATCTCACCTAACCAAAGTGCCTTTGTAGAGGGTAGGACAATTATGCAAAATGTTCTTATTTGTCAAGACATAGTCCACATTTACAATAGAAAGCAAAGTACAAAAGGTTGTTTGATCAAAATCGACTTGAAGAAGGCGTATGACATGGTGGAATGGGGTTTTGTTGAAGAAATGCTACATGCGTTAAATTTACCTAGCCAATTCATCAAGTGGATTATATCATGCATAACTATAACCCAATACACTTTAGCTATAAATTGAGGGACATATGGGTGTATTAAAGGAAGAAGGGGACTTAGACAAGGGGATCCTATCTCCCTCTAGTCTTTGTTATTTGTATGGAGTACTTTACCAGAGTTATGAAGGTGGTGACTATGCAAAAGGGATTCCAATTCCACATGAAATGCAGGAGATTGCAATTGACTCGTTTATGTTTTGCAGATGGTGTATTGATGTTTTGTAAAGGGGAGTTTCAGGTTATCCTGCTTATGCCGAGGGGGCCGAAAATATTTTCTAACACATTTATTTTGAATACTAGTGCACCCAAATCAAATGTCAACTATGAACATATAAATTCTAGGAAAATCAAAGATATATATGAGCTGACAGGCTACTCCAAAGGGTCTCTCCCATCTAGGTATTTGGGGATCCCAATCTCTTCAACAAAGATATCCAAGATAGACTGCAAAGTATTAATTGACAGGCTAACTATGTGGTGAAGAGTTGGGGATCTAGGCACCTATCATATGCAGGTCGTGCTATTTTGGTAAACTTTGTACTTCTTTATATACATAGCTATTGGGCGTCCATGTTTATCTTGCCTAAAAAGGTGTTAAAAAGCATTATTGTGATATGCAGGAATTTTCTTTGGCATGTGAAGGTGGAAATGAACAAGAATCCTTTAATTGCTTGGGATTTGGTGTGTAGACCAAAGAAGCAGGGAGGTTTAGGACTGATTGAGTGTATAGTGTGAAATGAGTCTTCCATCGCAAAATATGTTTGGAATATAACCCATAAAGCTAATGATATGTGGGTAAAATGGGTGCATCATGTGTACTTAAAGGACCAAGGTTGGTGGCAGTACATACACCCCCCCCACCCCCACAAATTGTAGCTAGTACTAGAAATGGGTGTGTAAAATTCAGGATATTTTTTCACCAGGCTATGTCCAATAAGGATAGCTGAAGGTACATGGAATCTATACCATAGGCAATGTCTATTCATGTATACAGGGAGAGATAGAGCCATGGCCATGGCATAGATAGATTTGGAGTAGAGGAAACCTCTCCATACATAGATTCATCTGTTGGTTAGCTATGCACAGAAGACTTCAAAACAAAGACAGGTTATATAAAATGGGGTTGAGTCAGGATGAACTATGCCTACTATGTGGAAACGCTCGTGAATCTATACCACATCTCTTTTTTGAATGTCCGTTCCCTAATCGTTTCTCAGGGGAAATCTTGCAATGGATTGACTTTAGAATTCAGAACAGAAAAGTAAAGGGCCTGTGGCACAGGTTAGCCAAGTGTGTAGTGGGAAGAGGATGTCGTAATTTGGTAATTGTTGTACTTGCTAGCTTGATCTATCAAAATTTGAAAAGCACACAACATAGTAATGTGGGAGAACAAGGTTCCCAGACCTGCAGGGTTGGTTGAGCAGCTGCAAAATGAATGTAAGAAGAGGAGAGACATCTTTTTAGCCTAGAAACAAAGCAATCTGCAGTAGGAATGGATCCGTCGTTTAGTAGGATAGTTTATTTTTTAGACAATCTTGTATAAGCTAATGCGGTACAGGCAATACTTTGCATAGAGAAACTGGGAGAAACTGTGGTTTTGATAGCATTGTAGTTTGTTCGAGTGGAGATTAATAAAAAAAAATCTTCACCAAAAAAAATATAATTTTATTTTACTTAGCCATCACGTAATTTTGATGAAATCAAGATAATTTTATTGTATTTCTTATTTATTAATAAGTATTAAATAATCACATAAAGTAATAATCTATTAAATAACAAACTAAATTAAAAATAATTTTAAAATTGATTTTTTAATCACAAAATATCACCTGACTTTAAAAAATTACATCACCCATTTCTCAACTCCCATGGATCCGACCCAAGTGAAAAAAACTCAATTCTTCTTTTAATTAGACCCGAGGTAAACTCATTTCATGACTCGATAGAGAAGGGATTGGGTTTCTTTTTCTCAGAGTTCGAGTCTAGATAGATAAAAAAATAAGTGATGAAATTATATAAAGCCAGGTGATATTTTTGGAATTTCAAAATCAATTTTAGTATTTTCTTTTAATTTAGTAAATATACGTTGGTTTACGAAAAATGTGTATTTATACCATTTGTTAGACGATAAGTGTATATATACACCACTTTATTAACGAGGAATATATTCAGTCAATATCTTAAAATTAAATTATTTATTAACCCCTTTTCCCATAAATGTATTTGGTTGTCAGCTGCTTGCATTGCTCAAATGGCAGTGCCTATGTATCTCTATGCCCCCAAATATTTCAGATATTATTTCCCAAGCCAACTTTCTTTTTTGTTACTTATTGATGATAGGCGGATTTACACGCCTATATCAATATATTTTGCCCATATTTTAGCCTAGTTTTGAGAACAAATTATATATTTCATGCACTTTTAGTCCTTTTTCCTGTAAATGAGCTAACGAACATGATTAGTAAAGTTTCAGGTATAAATGATGCAGAATTCAGCATTTTATGGCTTACTTGACGCAAAAGAAAGCTCACGAAGGAAGGGAAGGGAGTTTACATGCCTAAGGACCAAAACTGCTGCATGGAAAATCTGTCCCGGGCTAAAACAGCAATTCTGAAGACTTTGGGGACTTACAGACACAAAGCTGGATTTTGACAATGATACATTAACCTAGTACAATTAGGTTATGTATTTCATTATTTTATGTGGATTATGATAATGTTACCTTAACCTAGTACATTTGGGTTAAGGATTTCATTAGTCTAATAGGATTTGGTTATTTATTTCATTAGCTTAGTAGGATTAGGATATGGGTATTATAAATACCCTATCATGCTAGAGATTTTAGAACATCTTCTTAACTTCTCATCTTACAATTCAATTCTATTACTCTACAACTCTTCTAATCTTTCCATTAATTCTATTTTTCTTCCTCTACTCTTCCATTCTTAAATTCCACAACAAGAGAATCGTTACTTTGCCTAGGAATTCACGCCTCACGCCTACCACCTAAGCTACACGAAATCACTCAATCTTGTGGTATAATAACAATGTCAATCGTGATTTCCTTCGCATTCATGGGTAACTAAACTTCTCTGTTGGGGTTATGGAAGCCGAATGAGTTACTATCTATTGCTGTGAGTTTGTGAATTCGAGGCACGTATATTGCTTATATCATTATTCTCTTCATCTTAATCTACATTCTTTGCGGTTGCAAACGCAAGAATACGCCAGTCTAACATTTAACTTGTTCGAGAGAAAAGTTATTTGTCTGGAAAAGAGATAATGTCAAGGTAGTAGGACACCCTTTCCTATTAAAAAGCTAGTGTCGTAACTGGACTAACCTCTTGGAGAATTTGTACCGTTAGACACGCTTTAAGCTCGAGAGAGTTAAAGTGAAATAGTCCTTGTTTAGGTCGAGAGACGCTTGGATTTACCATCGACTACAATCCTCTATAAGCAATTGCATGTCAGAATTCTACACACTCATAGCCAATAGAGACGTATACCTCAGAAGGTGGACATAACCCCAACGCTTCAATTCTCATTGTTTACAACCAACGTAACAATCTCTCTCTTTTTACTTTATTATTTTCAGCTTTTGTTTACATTACTTGCAAAACAAGAATCCCCCCTTCTTACGAGACTTGCACCAAAAGTTTAGTAATTTTACTTACTTGTTGGCCAAGCTATTCCATGTGGGATCGACACCCAACCCAGGTTGGGTTCTATATTTGCTAACGACCGCTTTACACTCAAACGAGAGCTGTAGATTGAGCGTTATCACTTATGTCTATAAATCTTAACATCTTGTCTGCGGGGGCTAATTTACATAAGAAAAATGAGGCACGTGAATTTGTGGGGTTTTCATGAAATTAGATATTTCATGTATATATTTTCTTAAATTAGTATGATATTATAAGTTAGGACCCATTCTATAAGACCACTATATGGTATACTCAATTAAAACATGAGTTATTTACTTTAAGGAATAAGATTGAACCTTTCGAATTTGTCAATTATGAGTCGGGAACTTCAACCATTCAACCATGAATACGTATCTACATTTTCCCTTTCTTTTTTCTTTATTTGTCGTGCACTACCCATATTCTAAAGGGAATTCCGACGCACTAAAGTTACAGCTATGCGCGTGTCCGGAGAAGGGCCCCACCACAAGGGTGTATTGTACTCATATTCTAAAAATTCTAAAATCGTCTCTGCTATTCTGTTAAAGTTAAAAAAAATGGAATGTCCACAGTAAGTTTGTTGGAATCGTCTGCTTGTTCCTAAACCTTAAGATTTCAATTGTTTCTTGTTTGGTTAAAAGAGAAATAATGAATTGATCATTGAGAATAGTTGAGCTCTAGGAGGAACCTTGAATAAGCCAATAATTTAGTTTTTGGGTCTGTCGTGTCTTCATAAAACGGGGGATTTATATTTATGTACTTAATGGAATGTTGTTCTAATTCTTTAAATCTTCTATAATTAATGTTTTAAGCCAAGGAATGATATTGGTAATTAGTGCATGATGATATTAAAATATAGTGAATGTGACACTTCAATTCAATTTACAAAGGTGTCATGAGATTATATTTAAAAAAAAAAACCTCAAAATCCAGAGTCATTGTGTTATTTCTGTGCAATATAGCCCACAAATTACATGGGTGAAGGAAAGCATGATATAGTGAGCTCGACTGAGAAAGTTGTTGGAAAATAAAATTTTCGAGATCAAAATTTAAATAATCGAGATAAGAAAATATTGCAATACTCATTTTATTGATTTCAATAAGTGAGTGTTACAATCTCTATGAATTCTCTAATTCGCCCTTTCAAATACAAATTCAAGGATTTTGAGCTTGATCTTGAATTTGAACTTGATTTGTGGATTTGATGAATTTGATTTTGTCTTGTGCTTGAATTAAAGGATTTTCGGTCTTGTTCTTGAGTCTTATGGTCTTGATCTTGAATCATGATGAATTGGATTTGAATACTTGAGCTTTATAGAGAAATTGCGACGTTTGATCCACGAGCTTGCTCTTGCTTCTTGTTAGAGTTGTTGGTCCTTTTTTCTGAATCATGAGACCCCTTGTTTATAGTTGTAGGAATTAAAGAGTCATGGTGAATATGAACTTCTTTTGACCAATCAGATTTAAGTGACGTGCACCTATTATGGACTTTTGATTCCACTAAGTCTGCTACATCATTTTGACAAATGACATGATCCTATTGGCTTCTTCACTTGACTTGAAATGCCACGTCATTCGATACGTGGTGCTTATTTGAGCTTCTAGAATATGAAAATATCTTGAGTTTAACAAAGTGGGCTCATCATTTGTAGCCCATATTAATGCACTAGCCCAATAATTATTAGACTTTATTTAAATTCATACATGTTAGGACTTAAATAATTTATTTAATTATATTAATTCGTAATATTTATTCGAGACTAATATATTTTGAATTTAATATAATCCAAATTTTATACGAAATTATATTTAATAAAATTTCGCTGCTCACAAATTAACCCCTGCTTCAAAACTAGTCTGAATATTTATATATTTGTAGACTAGATTTGAATTATTAACGGATCATTACATTAAATTTGGTGTGAATAAAAAGTATACATTTAGCCATACAATTTTTTAAATTTCACTTTATTTATTTGTATTTTTTTAAAGTGGTTAATGCAATCCAATGATTGCACAACCATTTATACCCAATGAATTAGGCTGCCAGGGACTCCATTACTACAAACGATTTACCCTTTTTCTAACCAATTGTGGCATATACTGCCAAGGTCATGTCTATTCTAGGCATAGTCATTAATCCGTAGGCCCACTATCTTCTTTTCCCTTAGAATTTCTTTTGCCTTAATAATGATGGAATAACATTCTACTGCCACCACCATTCCTTAAAAGTTTTCCGCCTCCCTTATCTTTTACCAAAATTAGGATACCCAGTTATAGTCTAACGATGACGGTTATTTCCATATAAATACTAATTTCCTTTGCCACCGTTCCATAACATCTATAAATACCCCATATTCTTAACAATGCAAAGCACCAATTTGCAAGATTCTTTGGAGACATCTCTGGTTTCGTGCTTCAAGAATCAACATTGAGATATTTTTCTATTTTTTTTATTATTTTTTTCTTCTTCATATTTTTTGTAGGATTAAAATAGAGAGAAATATGCAACAATCAGCTTAAGTTTGGTGATTATGCAATAATCGACTTAGAGTGTGAGAGTTTAACTTTGCCTCCGTACTCTCTAAGACCGACCAATTTGGCTTTAAGATGGTGGTTATGCAACAATAGGCTTAGGGTGCGAGAGTTTAACTTCACCTCCGTACACTCTAAGACCGACCAATTTGGCTTCAAGATGGTGGCTATACAACAATCGGCTTAGGGTGCCAGAGTTTAACTTCGCCTCCATGCACCCTAAGACCGACCAATTTGGCTTTAAGATGGTGGCTATGCAATAATTGTCTTAGGGTGCGAGAGTTTAACTTTACCTCCGTACACTCTAAGATCGACCAATTTGGCTTTAAGATGGTGGCTATGCAACAATCGGCTTAGGGTGTGAGAGTTTAACTTCGCCTTCATACACTCTAAGACCGGCCAATTTGGGTTCAAGATGGTAGCTATGCGACAATCGGCTTAGGACGTGAGAGTTTAACTTCTCCTCCGTACACTCTAAGACCGATCAATTTGACTTCAAGATGGTGAAAATTTCTTTTTTCTTTGAATAAAGCCACAATATAGAGGAAATTTCTATCAGCAATCGTTTGTGTAGGTATTTTATCTAACTTTTACTTTGTTTTGAACTAAACCTCCTTTGTTCATGCAGATTGCGGTAATGGTTCACTTTAAAGACTATACCTCTTCATCTTTCAAGAACAAGTATCTCCTTATTAAGGTTGATGATGGTACAATTTTATCCAAGATATTGACTCACACTCCATTAGTCGGTAAGTGTGCGGATCTATGGCCGCCCTTGATGAATTCTCTTCATATGTCAGATTGGACTTCCGAACATGACATTGATCCTAATTTATTCCTTAAAGTATGGACTCTTCAGACTCTAAACCAACGTCAACTGAATGTTACGAGCACCCTTCCATGCTTAGGGCACCTAATACTTCAAGGAGATATATATTGGGGAAGTTCCATGGAGATAGATGGTGAATTTCGTCATATTCAAGGACAGTGGGAATGGGCAGAGGATATTTTGGCTAGAAGTCATCAAAATTCGAAGAAAGCAAAAGTATATGGTGCCTTTTATGCTTCTTTGTTTACCTATGATCGAAGTTCAAACATATTTCAAGCCTTTCTTAAAGCTTAGTGTTCAAAGACAAACACGTTGCTGACATCAATTGGAGAGTTGTCTATATCCCTTAGGGATTCACATAAAATTGGGAGCCTACCTATTGGAGGTCTTCCTTATGAAGAAGTAGCGCCTGAATTCAAAGAGCTTAGCGGTGTTGATGAAAAGAATGAGAGATTTATCCCTCATACCTATGAATTCTTATTTTAGACTTTCAGCATCTTCAAGAAGGAGAGTCTCATAATCCAAGAGTTACTTTAAGCAAGTTAGTAAAATTTTAGTGTAAAAGAGTCTTGAGATATGAGGCAGCTCCAGTGAGGAAGTAGAAAAAATTTGTTCGCTTGAAGTCAACACATAACCCAATTGAGACTATTCCTAACGCATCAAAGTGGTTGAGCACAGATGATGTGATATTTTCTAAGCTTGGAGTAGGGTATGAACATAGGGTTGATACATAATTGGCAGCATTTTTATCATGTTGGTTATGCACCTTTGTGTTTTCTTCTAAGGATGGGGATTTCATTCGCCTGAGAACTTTTGGAATTATAGCTATGATAGCCAATAAGCAAACTTTTAGCCTGGTCATTTTTGTCTTGTCAAGCATTTATAATGGTTTAAACAGGATTACCTAATGTTTGCAGCTTGAGCACATCAAAATATCTTTTCCAATTCATTATGTGTATGGTTGGCTTGCTTACTATTTCAAGACAGATTTTTCTCTTCCTAATGAGCCATTCACTCCATTAATGGTAGCATACTCTGGAGAAGGTACTTCAAGATATTTTGATGAAAAGCATGCCAGAAAATATATCTATCGAGGAGATAAAATTTCTTGGACTTCTACCATGTCGAAGAAGTTCAATATTCGCTATTTTGTGGATAATGATAAAGATGCTGATTCAGAGATAAGTTATTTCATGAGCCTCCATATTAAATTTCTCCCTTTCAGGTATGAAGACTCATTCATCCATGATCCATACAACCCACATTGATTTAGCCGTCAATTTGGATTCTATCAAAACCTTCATAGTAACTTAGCAAATGATATTCGCAGGGCATCACTTGATGACAGACTCAAATTTTATCACATTTGTGTGTCGCATTGATCCATGGCAAAGGAAACTTTTCCTATGGCCACACCTAATATGCAAAAGTACTCCTTTACTGCATATAAATCTTGGTGGGACAAAGTTCATGGGAACTTTCTTGAAGCTAACTTACAACCTTTGGTGAATATCGTGGGTCCTATTACCAACACTCCTCAAGAACATGGCGAGGAGGTTCCAATTATGGTTAAGCCTGCTATTTTTAAATCTAAAGTAGTCGTTCCATATAAAGTCGAGGGTGCTTTATATGTAGAAACTCAAAGAAGGAGTCGCCTGCCCCGACTCAACAAGGTTTTAATAAACGACCATCTCAAGGTGAGAGCGATAGTAGTCATGGATATCGTTGTTCGAAGAAGGTAAAACCATCTTTGGACAAGCCAGGTGATTCTAACTCCCATGTGGAGATTATTTCTAGTGATGATAGTTCATCGAAGACACCGCCAGCTATTAAAAAAAGTAATGAATTAACTCTCTACTATTTCATAGTATATGAATCATCTTTACATACTCCTTATATGATTTTTTTTCTTTGTGTGTGCATCCAGACAATGTCCAAGTTTTGGGAGATCCTCACCAGAGTAAGCTACAAGATAGTAGTGAGTCTGTAGTAGGTCCAAACTCAAAAGAGTTACTTCTACCATCTAAAGAGGTCACTTTTAATCCTTATAGTAAAGTCAAAGAAAGTGTAGAGTCAAACTTTCCCCGGAGATCAGTGGTAACAACGTCTATTTTTATGGCAAGAAAGTTGTCTCAGAGCTTAAAAAGGAATTCATCATGAAGGCTTGGGATAGTATCCGCACCAAACTTGCAGGTCTTACTCTGAATCGTACTTCTTCTTTCCAAGATAATGTTGAAGTCATAATCAACAATATGAGTGGAATGGGTGCGGATACTTCTCCATTGCAGAATTTATTGGGATCTTTCTTCGGGCTTGTGACTTTCTATGAACAAGCACAATCCACTCTTGTTGATAAAACCACAGCAATTAAAGAGTCAAAGACATATTTGAAATTTAAAGAGCATCTTAAGCTTGTATTAAGGGAGAGGGATGAGAAATCTGAAGAAGTTTTTGTCACCTGCAAATCTCTTAAGAAGGTGAGAAAAAAGGTGGTGTCAAGTGGGTCGGGCTGACCCAGCCCGAACTGGCCCACCTACACAAACCGGCCCGGTTTGATCCGGCCCGGTAAGCCCAAAGGCTTTAGGGTATCGGGTTCATGGATGGTTTTTTTTAATTTGGGCCGGCTAACCCGGCCAGGACCAAGCCCGGTCCAGGCCCATTGGTTAACCGGTCCGGGCCGGCCCGGCCCGAAATAGTTTTTTGTTTTTTTGAAATTTTGGGATTTTGGGACAAACTATCCATTGGCCCAACGGCTATATAGCCATTTTTGGGTCCAAACGGCTAGTTTGGGCTCATTAATTAAAAAAAAAATTACTTTTAAAATAATTTTTTAATCCCAAAAAAAATTCTATAAATACCCTACACCTTCAAAATATTTTTCACACAATTTTTCATCTCTCAAATCTCAATTCTCAATTCTCAAATATTCAATATATTTAATTTCCTAAAGTGCTCACTTTAAATTTTTAATTTTGCGTTTATAAAGTACGAGTGGAAGTTTCTAAATTCGCAACTTTTGGATACTTCTAAAATTTGGTATTGTCGTTCCATCTCTTACGTTTAATTTTTATTCATTGTATTAATTGTTGAATATTTAATTTTATTATATTTGTGTATTTTAAATTTTTTAGTTTAATTTATACTATGGATAAATTAAGAAACTTCGCTACTAAAGTTGTTAAAAAATTTGGTTCCGGAAGCGGTAGTGGTAGTAAAAAGCGAATTACTAGTGGTAGAGGTACTTCAAGTAGTAGATACCCCCGTGTGCATTCGCCTCCAGTACCGCTTGGTACACCTTTTAAGAATGAAATAGGTGTAGGTGCTCACGATATGGATTATGTAGAAGCTCAAAAAAATTATGGTATAGAAGAAGAAAATGAAGTAGGTGCGGTTAATTTAGACGAAGATGATGAAAATATTGATAAGACACCCGCAGTAGAAAATGCTAACGTTAGATCTAAATCGGTTAATCTCCCTCCCCGTCCTCCCCGTGCCCTAAGACCTCGTAAAACAACTAGTACTGCATGACAATTTTTTGAACGTATATCAGATACTGAGGTACAATGCAATATTTGTCGACAAATATATAAGCATAAAAGTGGAGGCAAGCAAGGGGGTATGGGTACGTTAATGAGACATATAGGTGATGCTCACAAAAGAGAGTTAGAAATTGCACGAGGTGATGGGAATGTTGATGGGCCAACGCAAACTAGAATGGACCCAGCAACCGATCAGGTAACGAAGAAGTATAATAAATTGAGGGACCGGGAAGAAATAGCTAAAATGGTAGCTGTGGGTTGTTTGCCTTTTACTTTTCCTTCTTCTGATGCCTTTATTCATTATATTCAAGCTATTTATAATCCTATGTTTAATGGTGTTCCTAGAAGTACTTGAATATCTGATATTTTTAGACTTCATTCACAATATTATTTTTATTTATCAACATTGTTAAAAAATATTCAATGTAGATTGTCCCTAACTTCTTATCTTGGTCGTGCTGTAAATAAAAATAATTATTTAACCGTTACTTGTCACTGGATGGATAGTAATTTTGTGATGCAAAAATGTATTCTTACTTTTTTATATGGTGAAGACCGTAAACATACTGGAGATTTTATTGTTGATTCTATTGTCAAAGTTATCGAATTTTATGATATCAAAAATAAAATCTTATGTATTGCTTTTGATAATGCTTCTAACAACAAGACTACTATAAAAAAAATTAAAATCTATGCTATCTCTGTCGTTGCCTGAAATTTATCATATTAAGTGTGCATGTCATATATATAATTTAATTGTAAAAGATGGTCTTGAATTTTTTGACCTTTATATTGAAAAAATTAATCTTGTTGTTGGTTTTATTCAAGGAAATAATCAGAGAAAAAGAATTAGAGAATTTAAAATTAAATGTCAAGAAAATGGACTTGCACCGATATTGATGCCTGAGGAAATTGATATTAGATGAAATTCTACATATGATTGTTTAAAAACTTGTTATAAACATATAGTTCCTATTACACTAGCTTTTAACCAACATTGCGGTTCATTTACTGATTCTGCTGATTGCATGCTACATGATTTTGATTGGGTTGTAATTAATGATCTTGTTAAGTTTTTAGAAAAAATTTATGTAGCTACGGTTGAATTTTCCGGTGCGTATTATCCTACTATTTGTATTATTTTGGGATATATAGCCAATATTTCTGGTTTGCTTAAAGAATATAAAAATAAAGATGGTTATAAAGAAGTTGTTGATGCCATGTTTACTAAATTTAAAAAATATTTTTTTCTGATTCCCCCTATTTACTTGGTTGGTGCTATGTTAAATTCGTGCATTAAATATAATACTATGTGTCACTTTAGTACTATTATTTATGTTAACTTAGAAATAAATACTAACAATGATTTTGAATCTGAAAAAGTAGAACCTGATTTGTGAACCGTTATGAGTGATGCGAATGAATACATAGAAAAATTATATAATCACTATGTTGATTTATTTGACTTAGCCGTACCTACAAATATCACTCCAACTGTCTTTCCTCATCCTCCCGAGGAGCCATCATCTTCTAAAAGGCCGGCACATAGTGGTTTTCCTGATTCCTTTTATGATTTACCTTATTGGAACAGTGTTGATGAGAGAACTTACACCTCAACTTATCGGGAATAGCTAAACTATTATCTTCGATCGCCACCAGAGGATCGCAGACGATGGATCAACACGTTGGATTGGTGGAGAAGTAATGAAAAATAATATCCCATGCTTTCAAGATTAGCTAGAGACATCTTGAATGTTTCAATGTCAACCGTTGCATCAGAGAGCGCCTTTAGTCAGGGACGACAACCGACACTCATTGGGAAGCAATGCAATGAATGTTCTAGTTTGCCTCAGAGATTGGATCAGAGCGGAAAGAAGAAACCAAGGAATGGAACCGAAGCCGAGCGACGAGCTGAAACTTGAAGAAATTATGTCTTCGCGGGAGAACTCAGCAGAATCAAGTCCAATGCATGGTTTTACCCCCGTTCACTTTGACTATCCTATGCAAGTTCCCGTTAATATTAACATGAATGAGTTGAAAAAAATGATGCATAATTTGTAGATTTTTCATTCATGTAAATTATAAATTTTGGATCATTTCGCAAATCGCAATCAATAAAATTCAACATCATTCACTCCTCCTTAGTCCTTACTTTATAATTTTTTTCATTTAATGATTTAAATAGAATTTCTAGTTTAAATTTAAAACTTACTTCTAATATATTATTAATTTAGTACCAAGTATTATTAATAATTCATTATATTAAGTAGCATATGTTTTGTATATTTGTGTATATATATTCTATAGATGTGTATATTTAATGTATACATGTGTATATGTTTTATAAATTAGTATATAGTTCTATATATATTGTAGTATATACATATATTGTAGTATATGTTTTACTTAGAGTAGTACATATATATTGAATGGTGCGTATATTTGTGTATATATCTTCTATAGACGTGTATATTTAATGTATACATGTGCGTATGTTTTATAAATTAGTATATAACTATATATATTATAGTATATATGTGTATATATCTTCTATAGACGTATATTTTAAGTGTATACATGTGTATATGTTATATAAATTAGTATATAACTATATATATATATTGTAGTATATACATATATTGTAGTATATGTTTTACTTAAAATAGTACATATATATTGAATGGTGCGTACATTTGTGTATATATCTTCTATTGACATGTATATTTAATGTATACATGTGTATATGTTTTATAAATTAGTATATAACTATATATATATTGTTGTATATACATATATTGTAGTATATGTTTTACTTAAACTAGTACATATATATTGAGTGGTGCGTATATTTGTGTATATATCTACTATAGACGTGTATATTGAATATATACATGTGTGTATGTTTTATAAATTAGTATATAACTATATATATTGTAGTATATATGTGTATATATCTTCTATAGACGTATATATTTAATGTATACATGTGTATATGTTATATAAATTAGTATATAACTATATATATATTGTAGTATATACATTTATTATAGTATATGTTTTACTTAAACTAGTACATATATATTGAATGGTGCGTATATTTGTGTATATATCTTCTATAGACGTGTATATTTAATGTATACAAGTGTATATATTTTGTAAATTCATATATAACTATATATATATATTGTAGTATATACATAAATTGCAGTATATGTTTTACTTAAACTAGTACATATATATTGAATGGTGCGTGTATTTGTGTATATATCTTCTATTGACGTGTATATTTAATGTATACATGTGTATATATTTTATAAATTAATATATAACTCTATATATTGTAGTATACATGTGTATATATCTTATATAGACGTATATATTTAATGTATACATGTGTATATGTTATATAAATTAGTATATAACTATATATATATTGTAGTATATACATATATTGTAGTGTATGTTTTACTTAAACTAGTACATATATATTGAATGGTGTGTATATCTGTGTATATATCTTCTATAGACATATATATTTAATGTATACATGTGTGTATGTTTTATAAATTAGTATATAACTATATATATGTGTATATATATCTTCTATAGACGTATATATTTGATGTATACATGTGTATATGTTATATAAATTAGTATATAACTATATATATATTTTAGTATATACATATATTGTAGTATATGTTTTACTTAAAATAGTACATATATATTGAATGGTGCGTAGATTTGTGTATATATCTTCTATAGACGTGTATATTTAATGTATACATGTGTATATGTTTGGTAAATTAGTATATAACTATATATATATTGTAGTATATACATAAATTGTAGTATATGTTTTACTTAAACTAGTACATATATATTGAATGGTATGTATATTTGTGTATATATCTTCTATAGATGTGTATATTTAATGTATACAAGTGTGTATGTTTTATAAATTAGTATATAACTATATATATTGTAGTATATATGTGTGTATATCTTCTATAGACGTATATATTTAATGTGTACATGTGTATATGTTATATAAATTAGTATATAACTATATATATATTGTAGTATATATTATAGTATATGTTTTACTTAAAATAGTACATATATATTGAATGATGCGCATATTTGTGTATATATCTTCTATAGACGTGTATATTTAATGTATACATGTGTATATGTTTTGTAAATTAGTATATAACTATGTATATATTGTAGTATATACATAAATTGTAGTATATGTTTTACTTAAACTAGTACATATATATTGAATGGTGCGTATATTTGTGTATATATCTTCTATAGACGTGTATATTTAATGTATACATGCGTATATGTTTTATAAATTAGTATATAATACTTATATATATTGTAGTATATATATGTTGTAGTATATGTTTTATTTAAAGTAGTACATATAGTCGTATCTATTGAATGGTGCGTATATATGTGTAATTGTGTATATGAGTATATATTTTTTAAATTCTAATGTAGTATATACTATATATATAGTGTATATATATTGTTTAACGTATTTAAAATGTATATAGGTGGGTATATATTGTGTATATTAAAGAAAAAAATAATTTTTGACAGGTTTGACCGAATTTTTAATCGAATTTGACCGAGTTTAGGTGAGTTTGATCGGGTTGGGTTAAGTGAGACGGGTTAGGGTGGTTTTTGAAATTTTTACTGTTGTGCCCGGACCGGACTGGCCCACTTAACCCTCAACCCGGACCCGGCTTGGCCCACAACCCGATTAATTTTATAGGGCCGATTTCGGGTTGACCCAGCCCGGCCCACTTGACAGGCATATGAAAAAGTTAAAAGCTCACCAAGATGCTGCCAAGCAAGATGTTGTAGAGATGGAATCTAAATTTTCAGTTGTTGAAGAAGAGTTTTCAAAGTGTTCTGACATCTATCTGGCAACAACAAATGCCTCAAAGGTCGTATAGAAGAAGAATCAAGTCTTAGAAGCTGCTTTACAAGATTTAATCAATTATAAACTATAGTTAGATTAGCCTTAGGAAATGTTTCCTTTCCTTGGAACCTTCTTGTTGCTTTCTTTTAGCCTTTTAGTGTGTAGTTGGATCTATCAGTTGTAATAGAAACTCTTTTTCTTTATATTGCATATTTATTTTAATATTCCTTTTGAATTTCAACTTCAAAATTGCTTGTATATTTTGATGTGTTGATGTTGTAGTATTAAACTCTAGCTTTCTCTTCAAACTTGTTGACTATTGGTTTCACATCTTTGTCACACAGTCGGGTTAGACTTGAAACTTCAGTTTGAAAGCCTTAAGAATTAAAACTTTTGACTTGCAAACTTGACAATTGCATGGTTGGCGGGTCTATGCCCAAAACAGCAGGATTTAGGTATTCAAAATCCTATTGAAAGAGCTTTCTTTCTTTTTTATGGGTTGACCTCATTGAGCCATAAGTATTTGGCATAAGTTCAAAACTTAATTGAGATGTGTGCAAACTTAACTTCCATATGACGGATCAAGCAAGAACATGTATTTTTTTGACACCTATGCAACTGAACTCAGAATAAAATTCCAAGTGCCTACGTACCTTAGTAAAGAGGATCAAATCACAACGTAGTTCAAGGATGAGGTTTTTTTTTCTTTCATCCTAATTTTTACTAGGCCGCCTCTTTCGAGGTTTTCAACGTAGCAAACTTTTTTTTAGCCGTACACAGTTTATCCAGCAGTGAACATGCAGTTTATACTCGTGCCTTAAGAAGTATCATCTTCCTTCAAGGATAGTACTTCTTCAAAAACTTGGTATTGATAGGGCCAATCTTTACGCCATCTGTATCGACAAGCTTGTAAGCACCATTTGAATATGCCTCTTGTACAACATATGGTCTATCCCACTTTGGGGTGAATTTCCCCTGACTTACGAGAAGTAATTATGGACCTTTTTACAGCAAGAACTTGATCTCCAACTTGAAATCACCTTAAGCGAACTCTTTTGTTGAAAGAACGAGATAGACAAGCTTAATAATATTCGAGATTTTATTGAGCTTCCAACCTCTTCTCATCAAGAGTTTCTAACTCCGCAAGGAGCAACTCAGCATTTTCTTCTTCGGTGAGCCCTTCTTGAATAGTCAGTCTTAAAGAAGGTATTTGACGCTCAAGTGGTAGGACTACTTTAACTACAAAAGCAAGTGAATATAGAGTTGCTTGCATTGGTGTACAGTAAGTTGTTCTATATGCCCACAAAGCTTCTTTCGTTCATTCATTCCAGTCTCATTTGGACTTAGAGACAACTTTCTTCAACAGATTGCATAAAGACTTATTAAATGCTTTGACTAGACCATTGACGGCATCATGGTACATAGAAGACTTGTGTTGCTTAAAACCAATGTGATCACAAATCTTGTTCGTCATCTTGTTATCAAACGGCTTGCCATTGTCAGTTATTATGTACTAAGGAATTCCAAAGCGGTAGATGATATTCTGTCGGAAAAAGTTTGAAATATTTTCTTTCTTTACTTCCTTCAAAGCAACAACTTTGGCCCATTTTGAGAAGTTATCTGTTGCGGCCAAGATATACAAGTGTCTACCAGAAGATTTTGGTAGTGGTCCAACAACATCCAATCCCCAAGCATTGAATGGCCAGGATGTTATAGTGGGGTGTAATACTTCAGAAGGCTGATGTATGAAATTTGTATGGAATTTAAAATCTTTTTATCTTCTAGCATAGTCCAATCAATCTTTTACCATCGTTGGCCAATAATATCCTATCCTTTTAATATGAACGGAGCTTCGGTCCAGACTGATGAGATCCATAAACTCCCGGGTACGCTTCTTACAAAGCTTGAATTGCTTCTTCCTCTCCCAAACACCAAAAAATTACTCCTTCAAATGATTTTTTGTACAGTGTGTCTTTGTAGTAAAGAAAGCAAGGTGCACAACGGTGGATTTTAGTCCTTCTTCTTGGGTCTTATAGGAGTATCCCGTAACATAAGTAGTCAATAACAGGTTTTCACCAACCTTTCTTTACTACTTCAGACACCGCGATGAGGTGCTCAACCTTATTTTATACTTCCTTATTTTTATATAGCGGCGGTACTGCCCATTCTTAGCGGATAGTAACTCACTACCCAATCTTAGCGGATAGTAACTCTTGTCCAATTCGGCAGAGTTAGGGTCGAGGACAAAGTAGATAAGGCATTAACTTGCTTATTTTCTTTCCTTGTCATATGCTAGAGGGTTACTTCTCCAAGTCATCCTATCAACTTCTGAGCATAATCATGATATGGGCGTAACTCTGGTTTTCTAACTTTATAGCTTCCCAAAATCTGCTTGATCACCAATTGGGAGTCACCAAAGACTTGTAATTATAGTTGTTTCATATCAACTTCCAGCTTCAGTCGATGTATTAATGCTTGATATTCAACAACATTATTAGAGCAATGGTTTGTTAGGGTAAAACAGTATGGGATAACCTCTTTTTGTGGAGTAACGAACACCACATCAGCGCTAGCTCCAGCTCAATATATGGCACCATCAAAGTACATCTTTCACGGGGGTCCGAGTTTAATAATCATTGCATCTTCATCAGGAAGTTCACAGGTCAGTTCTTAGTTATCAGGTATCGGGTGGTCTGCCAAGAAGTCTGTCAATGTTTTTCTCTTTATAGCCTTTTTTGGGAAGGTATACGATTGTAAACTATTGGAATCGAATGTACCATCTTACAAGTAGGTCACTAAGGACTGGTTTTGACATTACAAACTTGATGGGATTTTCCCTAGACATAAAACGAATGACGTAAGCTTGAAAGTAGTGTTTCATCTTTTGGATTGAAAAGACAACGCCAAACACAACTATTTGATTGGAGAATAATTTAGCTCATTTGGTGTCATCATTCTGCTCAGATAATAAAGGGAGTTTGTTTTTGCCTTCACTATTCTTTTGTGCCAGTAATGCTCCAACTGACCTTTCTTGTGTCGCAATGTAGAGTATCAATGGTTTCCCAGGTATAGGTGTTGCAAGAACTGGAGGCTTCATCAAGTATATTTTGATACTTTCTAAGGCCTTAGAAAAAGTTTGGTCCCATTTGAAAAGAGTGTCCTTCTTTATGAGACGGCTAAATGGTTGACTTTTTTTAGCCAGGTTTGAGATGAACCTGCTTAAATATGCTAGCCTTCCTTGAAGGCTTTTTAACTCATGAATGTTTTTAGGCTCAGGCATCTTCAAAATCGCATCGACCTTGGCCTAATCAATTTCAATTCCTCGATGTCATATAATAAAGCCAAAGAACTTTCCTGAAGTGACTCTGAATGCACATTTCAATGGATTCATCCTAAGTTGATATCTTCAGAGAAACTTGAATACCATTCTTAGGTTTTTAAAGTGGTCATCCCTCTTTCTTGACTTTACTACTAAGTCATCCATATAGAACTCAACATTTTTATGGAGTAGGCCATCAAAGGTGTTTTGCATAGTCCTTTGATAAGTGGCACCAGCATTTTTCAAATCGAAAGGCATCGCTTTGTAGCAATAAATACCTTTGGACATAAGAAATGCAGTGAGCTCTTCATCCTTTGGCGCTATATGAATTTGGTTGTAGTCGAATGAACCATCTTTGAAGGACATTGCCTCATAACCAATGATGGTATCAATCATTAATTCTGGTATGGGGATTGGAAAATCATCCTTAAGGTACGCATTGTTGAGATCCCAAAAGTCGACCCAAACTTAAATTTGGCTATTCTTCTTCCGTACTGAAACAATAATTGAAATCCATATAGGGTATTTGACTTCATGGATAAAGCCAACTTCAATGAGTTTGTTAACTTCATTTTCAATCAGTGGAACCAACTCTAGCCTAAAGCGTCTTTGGTCTTGCTTAATAGGACGGTCCCCATTCTTAACCGCCAATTGATGGACTTCTACTTTTGGATATAATCCAGGCATTTCCTTATAACTCTAAGAGAATCCATGTATTCTTTGAGTATATCCACATAAATGATTTCTTTCTTCATTTCTACAAACGCACTCAGGTAAGTTGGTCTTGGGCCTTTATCATCTCTAAGATTAACTTCCTTCAAAGGATCTATTATGGCCTTCACTCATTCTTCCAGTTATGATAGATCATCTCCATCATCTTTGATGGATATGTGGTAACACCATAAAGTATCTTTCATTTCTTTATCAACCTTCATTTGAGATGAGTCATCACTCTCATTCTGAGTTGTAACATGATATGAAGAGCCAACACTTTATTCATCTTCCTCACACTTCTTGGTATAAACCATAGTATGCGCCTTCGCTTTTAACACTTCGTTGCATGAAACCACCAGTTTTGTAAGCCGCCTTATTCTAGAAGGAATCAAACTTTGGAAATTTTTCTGGATCTTAGGTGAAGAATGTCTTGTTGTGTTTAGATAACTTCTCGAACGCTTGCTGCTTTTCTTGGTATTTAGTGGACCTAACTTCTCATAAACTGAATTCTTGTAGTTGGTTCTCCCAACCGATAAAATACAAAAGATGTTATGTTGGATGCAGTAGACTTCTCTTCTATAGTGATGCAGTTATTAACCGCTCTTCTTATGGAGATGTGAGTTGGAGATAGCTACATGTACCCTATGCCTTCACGTTCCTACTTGAGGATGGGTTCATTATGTCAATCCACTTGATAGGTAGAGTTAGACCTCTTAGCATAGTATCTTAGGCATTGGATGAATGATCATTTTCTTTCTTTACCTTTGGTAAGTAGTGGAGAATAGAAGTTGCTTTCTTTTTCAAAGATGCAACGTTTTATTTATTCAAAGTGGATAGACTCTTCTTGGTGGTGTTTTTTTTTACAGTTACCGCAACCTTCTTAGATGCAAGTCCATCACACTTGGTCTTAGCGACATCATCCACCGTTTTCTCATTCACGACATAATTCATCAAGTAGAATTTTTTATCGACAAAGTGTGATTTAGCTTCTGTGAATGGCTTATCATCGGCTACTATCTTTCTTTTCACTCCATCTTTGAGATACTTCAAGTACTGATAGTAAGAGGATGAGATAATGTTGTTCTTATGTACCCAAAGCCTACCAAGCAATATATTATTTGAAGTTCTGGCATCAATCACATGCATCAATGCATTTGACCACAAATCGTCCATATGAATTCCCAACTTGATTGATTCCATAGCCCTCTGAACTCCTTGGTTGAAGCCCTGGATCATCAAATGACTTTTGAAAAGTTTGTCAGTAGCGATGCCAAGTTTCTATATTATGAGAATAAGCAGAATGTTGACTCTGGATCCCTCGTCTATTAAGATTTAATTTATCTTCTTTCCTAGAACTTGACCCACCATGTATAATGGACGGTTGTGTAGGGTTTCACTAAGTAGAAGATAATTATTTGTAAATGTGATTTTTGAGTTACATACATGTGTCTCTTGGCTAAGAGGTTTAGTAGGCTTTTCAAAAGATGAAGGAACTTCTGTGGGTAGGTTTTCACCCTTTGACCCCTTTTTGGCAGTATTAAAACAAGATGTCTCAAGGTTGACTTGAGCAGTGTTTGCACGGAACCAACTTGGTAAGAATTCTTCCAAAGTCACTGGACACCGTGGTTTTTGGTGATGAAGCTCCAGTACCCTTATCTTCTTTGAAAGCTCAACCAGCCTCTATTTTCTTGATTTTTTACCATCCTTCTTCTAATTGGCAGCTCGGATGAATCCTTTCATAGAATCGTCTTGTTATGTCTGCGCCTAGTCACCAGAATCCAACCTTCATCATCATCTTCGTTAATCAAAAACTTATCATGCTCTAATAGTTTCTTTTTATGTTCTTCGATGCATATTTAAACCAGATCAAGCGAGCCAAAAGTGATAGAGATTTGATGAGAACTGGTCATCTCATCACCAAAGAAGATTTTTTTCTCGTTTGACAATTGCATGACTTTGTCCTTGAAGATAAAACACTTTTCCAGAGAGTGACCCATAAGCCTATGATACTTGTAATAATTTAGGTCATTGGTCCTTCCAGCTTCATTGGTCTGCTTCATCTCTAGAAGTTTAATAAGTTTATGCTCAAGGAGTTCATTGAAAATCTCAGCAACATTAGAATCAAGAAAGGGGTATTCTTTTTCTTTCATCTCCTTTAAAGTTAACTTCTGATTTAGACGTGCTCAAGAAGTAATCTTCATATTTTTCTTCTTGCTCACCTTAGTGGTGACCTTCACAAGAGAAACGTTAACATTTATGGATTCCTTAATATCACTTTTGGGGATAAAGTTGCCCCATCTTTGGGTTCTTGCTTATCCTTTAGGTCATGTATAGGAAGAAGACATGCTCAACTTCATATTGTGATCACAAGTATCTAACTCTTCAAAGGATTTACGCTTAATGCATTGTAAGATATAGAGAATATCCCAATGCATTCCTTGGATACACATCTCTATTGTAGAGTTTTCACTGATCCTGTCTTTGCAGTTTAGACTTACATTTCTCCATCGATTGATGAAGTCAATGACTGGATCATCCTTTTTATGTCGAGTATTCGTGAGCTTTATTATGCTCACTATACACCTGGCGCTATAAAAGCGATTTCAAAACTCATGCTCCAATTTCTCTCAAATATCGATGGAGTTAGGCTCAAGGTCCATATACCAATCGAAGGCATTTTCCTTTAGGGAATGAACAAACCGTTTGACAAGATAGTCCCCGTAAGTTCCAGCATTATTACATGTCTCAACAAAGTGTGCGACATGTTGTTTTGGATTTTTTTTTCCTTCAAATTATTGAAATTTATGGGGTTGATAGCCTGCAGGCAATTTGAGGCTATCAATTCTTGTAGTGTAGGGCTTGACATATGTCAAAGAAGACTTAGTGACAATATCATACTTATCTTAAAGGGTCCCTTCAATGAACTCCCCTAATTGATCAATCAGGATCAATTCCTCATAAGAGACTTGTACTTCCTTAGTAGTTGGTGTTTATTTTATAGAATACTCTGTCTCCTGAACTTCTGGAGTTTTCCCATGTGCATGGCTAGACTCTCCATCTATTAATCCATTCATCCTGTCCACCAACTTATCAGTTCGAGCTTCTTGATTTTGCACATACTTAGTGAGACCTTCAATTGCCCTTATCAGGTTTGCAGGTTGTTTTTCCACAGATGAAGCATCGGTTGCCATTGCTTGCATGATCACTGGGGATGTTGGAGAGTAACACGGATTGTCGCATAAGTTGATCTTTAAAGTGCTCAGCTTATGCGGTGTAATTGGAGATGATGAGTTGGTTGAACGGTCATCGTTCTTTGCGCCAGAGTATTTGGAAACTGAATACTCAAGTAGAGCTAGAGTATTTTTAAGTGACTCGGCCACATTGCTTCCTCCTTCTGAAGCAGTTGCATGGGATTCTGCTTCTTTTGGGGTTGAAGATTCAAAAATTGGAGTTGGCATCGACAACACTTGACGTGTTTGTTGTCCTAACAATCCAGCCTTGCTCCTTGTGAGAGTTTCAAAGCTTCCAAAAGTAACGTCAAGGATGCTCTCTACTTAGGTAGAAAATTTGGAATCAATAGCCTTGGAAGCAAATGATTGAGAATTGACCTTCTTAGAAGTCATTTCGTCGTTCTTAAACTTTGAAGTTGGAAAAGTTAAGATGAGATGTAGAGATTGTCCCACTAGGCGTGCCAGAATTTTTTGGACAGTAAAATTTTCAATACTGAAATTTAAATAATCGAGACAAGAAAATATTGCAACAATCATTTTATTGATTTCAATAAGTGAGTGTTACAATCTCTATGAATCCTCATATTCATCTTTTCAAATATAAATTTAAAGGCTTTGAGGTTGATCATGAATTTGAACTTGATTTGCGGATTTGATGGATTTGACCTTGACTTGTGCTTGAATTAAGGGATTTTGGGCTTGTTCTTGAATCTTGCGGTCTTGATCTTGAATCTTGATGAACTGGATTTGAATGTTTGAGCTTTGTAGAGAAATTGTGGCATTTATCCACGAGTTTTCTCTTGTTTCTTATTAGAGTTGTTGGTCCCTTTTTTCTGAATTATGAGACCTCTTGTTTATAGTTATAGAAAGTAAAGAGTCATGGTGAATATAAACCAATCAGATTTAAGTGACACGAGCTTTCTCTTGCTTCTTGTTAGAGTTGTTGGTCCCTTTTTCTAAATTATGAGACCCCTTGTTTATAGTTGTAGAAAGTAAAGAGTCATGGTGAATATAAACCAATCAGATTTAAGTGGCGTGACATTTTTTATGGGTTTTTGATTTCACTAAGTCCGTTACATCATTTTGACATGTGGTATGGTTCTATTGGCTCCTTCACTTGACTTGGCATACCATGTCAATCAACACGTGAAACTCATTTGGGGCTCTAGAATATGACAATATCTTGGGCTTAGTAAAGTGGACTCTCATTTGTAGCCCAAATTAATAGACTAGTCCAATAACTATTGAACTTTAATTAAATTCATATATGTTTTGACTTAAATAATTAATTCAATTATATTAATCCATAATATTTATTCAGTATTAATATATTTTAAATTTAATATAATTCAAATTTTATATGAATTTATATTTAATAAAATTTCACTACTCGCAAAAACATCGACTATAAAATCAATTTCTAACCTACCTTAATTATAAGATACTACCGTACTCTTAACGCCTACACCAACTCAACCACCCTTATTATAGTACGGGTCTACAAAAGATCATAGTTGTCTTGAATTTTACTACGACAACTATCTTTGTTTATTCACCTAACACTTAATTTCTATCCAAATTTTTTAAGCTCTTCATATAAGATTCTATACTTGGTAAATCTATCATTTAATAAATTTCATAATTACATCATGACTTCATCAGATTTTGTATCTGCTGATTGTGAGCTCTCTAATTGACAGTCCATTGTACTTAACCTCATCTAACTTGAGAGCAAGTTAACAATAAGTAGTAAATGTAGAAAGCACATAAGTAAATAAGAGTTGGATTGGTCCTCGACAAAAAATTTCTATTGATCTTTTATTAAGCTGCTTAAATGACTTTTGAGAATAATTTTAGAGACAACTAATACCTGTACTTTTCCAATTATATGTGCTTAGTTCTGTAATTCCTACCCTTATTATTCGATGAGAATAGTTGTGTTTAATCAAATATGTTATCACTTATCATTATGATCATGCTGTAATATATCTTTATTTTCAAGACGTGGGCGTTTCAACTTTTTCAATATGCTATAAAATTTACTGGTGAAGTTGATAAACTTGTCTTTTATAAGTGATGTTTTAAGACGGACGTTGATGACGTTTTAAGAAAATGAAGTTGCACGATTAATCAGAATCTCTACCTTATAGACAAAAATTAGAACTTAAATATGTTGTCAATAAGGGAGATCGACTATCTAACTCTTACCCATATGAAAGACGTTCATGACATTTCTAGATAATAAACCTATACAACTGACCAGAGGATCTACCTTGGCTTCTGATTCAGATTCGAATTCGTCAAATGATTGATCGACAGATTATCTTTTTGAAAAAAAATTAATTTGAATTTGATAATTAGTGATGTTTTAATCCAAAAAATTGATAGAAAAATTTTCTCCATACACCGAGCATATGCGGACGAATATCACAATGCACCTCGAAGGGATGTGATCCTTCGAGGCACTGTTTGAAGACAGAAATGAAAACCTACGTGCGCAGGTGGCCATCTGTGGCTGCAGGTCAAGAGAAAGTTTTTGTTTTTTGCCAAAATCCAACTTGCGGACGCAGGTGAACCCGATATTTTGAAACAATGTAATTTTTCATGAACCATTGCTTCCTTTCTGACGCAACATCTTTTGACTATAAATACCTGATTTTTTCCTCAGGTAAAGGCACGAAATTTCTGAAGAGAAACACTCTCTTCTTCTTGAAAAACTTAAGTGTGATCAACAATCGTTGAGTGAGTTCGTAGTTCAGCAAATTTGAGGTACCACTATTTACTAAAGGGAAACATTTTATTCTTGAAGGATATATTCCATTAACCTCGAGTACTTAAGGGAGTAAATTTCTTCAGGACACACCGTGAATTCGGTGAACTTGATTCATTCTTTTTTCGTCTTTCTCTAAATGTTGTTTGAACTTCATTTTGATTGGTCATAAGTTGTTTGAACATGCATTTGAAGTTTTGATTGTAAATACAGATTGTGTATACGAAAAACAATAATATGGAGTGATAGTAATACACAAAATCAAAACCAACAACTAACAAAACAACATTATACCATTAGCAAGAATCATGGTAGAGTAGTAAATACACTTTCATTCTTATAAATCTCTGAGAAGCGGTTTGTACATTCATGAACTTTTAGCTAGGTGTATGTATAGATAATTCAATCCAAACGAGGAGATTGCACTAATAATTAAAAAAATTAAATTACATGCATAATATACAAGGGAAAAATTTAAAGAAGGTGTTAATATAGATGTTAATGTATAATAAGATATGTAAAAAAAATTATGTAAGATATAGTATTTTTAAGAAGAGTAAAATACACTCACCTTATTAGTTTAGTTTAAGTGACGCTTATAATTAAGTTAGAATTCTCATCATTTGACATCAATATCGATATTGATTCCACTATTGAAGTTCAATTTCTTGAGTTGGCCATAAATATCGATATTGAATTCAATATGAAGTTTAAGATAGATAACACACGAAAAAAAAATAGAGCTAAGGGTTAGCAAAAGCAAACTGCAAAACATATCCCATTTCCATTCGTGTGTAGACTCTGGATAAGTGTGAACAAAGTTTAACAATGGTAAGACTTTGTCTTACTTGTTAGCAATGGGGACCCAACGTATTGTTAACCTCTAATTATATTCAAAATAATAATATTTCCTCTTGAAATAATATTGTAGACTCAAAAAAATTTGTAGCTCTTGCAATTTAACGCAGGTTTTGCACTTAGGCTTGTTTGATAGAATGTATTAAAAATCTAATGTATGTATTATTTATTGTGTATTATTAATTCTTGTTTGATAGAGTGTATTAAAAATCTAATGTATGTATTATTTATTGTGTATTATTAATTCTTGTTTGGTATATTTTTTCAGGCTATGTAGATTAGTTATATACTTATTAATTATACATTCTATTGTATATTGAGGTATGTATTACTAATACCACCCTTTTCTATGTATTAGTAATACAAATGATTTAACATATGTATTATCTTTTGATTAAAGACATTATAACCCCTTAAATTCCTCTCTATCCCTGCAATATCTGAACTAGCTCCATTTATACTGATTTTGTGACTTAACCGTCGGGGCGAACATCAATTTTCGCATTTCAGATTCTTTCATACTCTTCTTTTGTTTTTGGTAAACATAGGAAGTTTATATTATAAATCGCACGTCTACAAGGATATATGTTGTGGCAGTGCCACTGTACAAACACTGACAGCAACAGTAGTTGCCCCTCTAAAACTAGTATTTACAACCTGATAAGCAGTAGCATTACTATTATATAATCTCCCAGTGGGAGCAGGTAGTCTAGCTATCCGACGTGATGATTCTCCATTTTTATCTACTCACAAAATGTCCAAAGTGGATGGTGGAGGATCCCATAACAACAAAGTACTATTTGTAGTAGATGTAATTATTTTGGTCTGTATCTGCCATCTTATTTTGTTCCCTGTAAACGTGACTCAGCGGCAGATCATGCAAACTATGCATTAGGGACCTGCAATCAGAACACAAATTAGAATTATCCTCAACTGCAGTATTAAGGAGGGTTACAAGCTGAAAGCAGTCCACATTTATTTCTAAGTTTGTAAAGTGATACTGAATAGCAATTTCCAGTCCTATACGTAATGCGTGAAGCTCTGCCTCACCAGGGCTAAGAGCAAAGACTGTAATTTTATAACCAAACAGCCAATCACTCATGGAATTCCTAAATATGCCTACTGCAGATGCCAAACGTATTGTATCATCAAAAGTGGCATTCGTATTAAGCATAACAGAGTTGGGAGAGGGGGGCTGCCATTTAACATACATAGTCATATTATGCAAACTTGGTTTGGATTTTTCAGTCAAAAGCCAGAATTTTGTTGCAAACGCTCTAATAGCTGCAATAGAGATCTGGAATATCGCATTATCAAACACATCTATTTTGAGCTAGCCAAATCAGCCGTAAACTATACCCCAGTAAAATCTTATGAGGGATCTGAAGAGGGCCTGTCTGCACAGTTTGAAAGTTGAAAATTTTTTGCAGCCAGCCCAAGTGGAGAGCATGGTTCGAAAATAACCCCTGAATTTGGCGCAGGATACCCAACTGTTCCCAAATTGGTTTAACAGCTCTACAATTTAGAAAAATATGATCACTGGTTTCCTCCATAAAGGAAATATAGCTTTTACAGATAGGAGAAGGTATGCAATGAATATAATGAAGCTAGGATGCTGTGGGGAGTCTATTATGATTCAGAAGCCAGAGAAATTGACGGATTTTTGGTGGTGGATGAAGCTTCCAAATCCAATTGAAAGAGTACACCTCAGAAGCACATGCCTCCCCACTATGTAGATCCCGACGGATTGCTTTATAGCAAGAACTGACTGTGAAGGATTTTGAATCAGTTAAACCCCATTTAATTTGATCTACCAGGTTCATATGTGCAGAGGAAAATGGACAGAATTAATTTTAGTCAGAATATCATTGGGGAGAACAAAAGAAAGGTGTGATAGATCCCAGGAGTTGTCCAATCTAAATGTAGACAGAGTTGTTTGACTTTCTTATTCCCGGAGTGGTCCTTGGGTCAATCTCCTTATCGGAGTGTTTGGCCCAAGCCAAGATTTATTAAAGAAACCAATTTGATCACCATTACCCGGGTACCACTGTAGCCTCAATTGGCATTAGCTCCAACCTAGTTTCAACACTTTCCAACACCAAGAAGTATTCCCCGCTGCCCTAAATATTTAGCTCGCAAAATACGCGCCCAGAGAGAATTGGAATGAAAGGCACGCCATGCAGAAGAGGCTAGAAGAGCTAAATTTTTAGTCTCAAGTCACTGGATGCCCAAGCCCCCCGGTCCTTAGGTTTTGTAATATCATCCCACTTTAGAAGATGAACCCTTTTATAGTTTGGAGTATTTCCCCAGAAAAAGTTTCGCTGGTAAGCTTCCATCTTATTAACAACATAAGCTAGAAGTTTCATGAGGTACATTACATGATTGGCAAAACTATTCAGAGTAGCCTTGATTAAAGTCGTCCTCCTAGCACTGGTCAGGAAAGGAGTCTTCCAACCAGCTAATCTATTTTTGAAGTTTTCCAATAAGAATTGAAAATCTTAAGCGGTTGGCATACCGACAAATAAAGGATATCCCAAGTACTTCCCGAATCTGTGCCCTTCATGGATATTTAAGGCAGAAATAGCGATGTCCTTATGACCCGAAAGGGTATTTTTTGAGAAAAACAACTTGGACTTTGTTAAATTAACCCTTTGACCAGAGATTTGACTGAACTCATGAAAGATCGTAGCCATCGAATTACAGGAGCTGGTGTCTACAGCAGCACAAAGTATAATATCATTGGCAAATAATAAATGAGATAAAGAAGGCGCCGTAGGGGCAATTTTAATAGGATTCCAGAGGCAAAGATCAACAGCTAAATTAATACGCCTTAATACGCCTGGAAAGTCATTCCAAACAGAGGATGAAGATGTAAGGGGAAAGGGGATCTCCCTGACGGATTCCCCTTCCCCTGGAAGGATAGACGAAAGGTGTAGCAAAGCCGTTTAACAGTATGGAGATGGAAAAAGTGGTGACCCAGGACATAATTAAAGATACCACCTTAGAAGGAAAGTTAAAATGTAAAAGGGTATCATGAATAAAGGACCATTCCAACCTACCAAAAGCCTTTTCTAGGTCAATCTTGGCAAGCATTAGGGCTGGCAACGGAACCGGAACTTTCCGTTCCATTCCGATAGTGACGTTTCCGATTGATTTCCGGTACCGGTAACGACACGGTCCAGTTGGTTCCGGTTTACCGGTACCCAATGGTCCGGAAAACGATACCGGTCCGGACCTACGAAAAATTCTGGTATTTCCGGTTCCAGTACCAGTTGACCGGTTTCCGGTCCGTAACTTTTAAATTCCGGCCTTTTTTAAAAAAAAAAAACTTGCTTTGCAACGGCTCGTTTGGCCGTTGCATTTCAACCGTTATTACCCCCTCCCCTCCTTCCAATTACCCCCACCACCCTTTAAAATTTTTACTATAAATATACTTCATTTCAATTATTTTTTTCACACAAATATTATCAATTTTCATACTCTCTCTCAATATTCTCTCAAATTCTCTCTAAATATTTCTAGTTTTATTATATTAGTTGAACACTTGAAGTTGAGGATTCATTTATTATATTAGTTGGAGTTAAAGATTTTTTGAAGATATTACAAGCTTCAATTATCATCTTTTAATTCCGACATTTGTTATACGTCTGCTTTTACGCCGACGTTCGGTATATTCGTTCCAACTTTAATCTCTTTTTATTTACGTTAATTATCTATATTTTTTATTTTTAGTAGCTACATTTATTTACGAACATCAATTTGTATTTGTATTGCTTGTTTTAATATTTTATTTTGAAATATGGATTTTGAAAAAAGTAGTAGTGGTAAAAAATTAAATTTTGGTAAGGTCTTTCGTAGAAATAAAAAAAGTAAGGCTAGTACTAGTTCATTACCAGCTAGATTTAATGAAACTTCATTATCACAACCTAATGGTTTCGATGTTGGTATCAGTATGGAATTAGATAATGAGACCCTGAATAAGCGTTATAATAATTTTGAGGAAGACTTACCAGAGGAAGATGATATATAAGAACAAGAATTAGGTGATACCCCTACCCCTACTAGTCCGGTTACGGAATTACCGGAACACGGTGAAGAACTGTCCCCTTTATTGGAATTTATTATGGCCAAAGGTACCGAACGTACTAAAAGGTCTTTAGTTTGGAAATTTATGGAGCATGATAGGGTAAAAAGTACTGCTACTTGCAATAAATGCAAGAATGTTTTTAAACATTTGACTGGGGAAAAAAATGGCGGGACAGGATTGCTAACTTCGCATTTGATGAGATGTAATAAAGAATTTATTCGTCTAAAAAACGAGGCTAAGGCAAAAAAAGATAGTACAACATTTGTACATGAATCTGTAGGAGGTAATATGGTTCAAACGCGTTTAGACATGTTTAACCCGGCTGAAGCAAGTTCATCCTCGACATATAGTGAAGATGTAGATAGAGAAGAACTAGCGAAAATGGTTGTTGTTATGGGTTTGCCTTTTAGTTTTCCTTCGCATCCCGGTTTTATTCATTATATTCAACGAGTATATAATCCCTCTTTTAAAGGTTTTTCACGAAATACAATTAAAAATGATATTTTTAAATTTCAAGCTGAACATTGTCATTTTCTTCGTTGCTTATTTGATAAATTTGATGGTAGAATATCTGTTACTTCTGATATGGGTACTAGTGTTGTCGGTAATAATTATTTTACTCTCACGGCTCATTGGATTGATCACGATTGGAACAAGCAAAAAAAAATTATTGCTTATAAATATGTCGATGAGTCTAAAACCGATATGTATATAGCTAATACAATAGCGGAGAGCATGAAATATTTTAGATTTATTGGTAAACCTATGGTATGCACATTAGATAATGCTTCTAATAATTTGAAAGCTATTGACGAGTTAAAAACTAGATTATGTTTAATGTATCAAGATCATTTTCATGTTAGATGTTCTGTACATATTTTAAATTTGATAGTACATGATGGTATTCATTTGTTTGGAAATGGTTGTCTTAAAGTGCGAATTGCTTGTAGTTCTATGTTTAGAAATAAAAAAAAAGTTGTAATGGATGATTTTAAACGTAAATGTGAACAATGTGGCCTTCCATATAGAAAAATTCCAAAAGAAATTCCTACTAGATGGAATTCTTTGTTTCAAATGTTTGAAGTTGTTGTTATATATCGTAAACCTATACAATTAGTTTATAATTCTTATAATGAGGATGTTAATTTAATGCTAGATGAAGATGATTGGACTAAAGTAGAAGAATTTTGTAAATTTTTGAAAACTTTTTATCAAGCTACGAACACAGTATCTGCTCAATATACTCCAACTATTTATTCTGTTTTAGTAACTATTACTGCTATTTCTAAAGTACTTGTTGAATATAAAAAAATGTCCTAACAAAGAGGCAATTGAAGCTATGATTGAAAAAATTTAAAAATATTATTTTCCTATTCCACAAATTCCTTTAACAACTAATTTATTAAACCCATTTTATAAAGAACATGGTACAGTGATGTTGGTTAGAAAATTATACAACAATTTAGAAATTGGACTTCATGAAAAGCCATCAGTAGAAACTTGTTGTGCTAGCATAGTATCTACAGCTAGGAGTTTATATAACTTGTATCAAGTTATGGAACAAAATATTGGGCCGATTGAAACTCCTAGTTCTAGAAGTAGATATGATGATTTAGATGACGAGATGGGCGAAGAACTTGGTCTTCAATGTTGTAGGAGTAATGATTTTGATTCGTATCTTTCGCAAGACCGGGAAAATATTAGAGATGAAACTAGAAAACAACAACTTTTATCGTGGTGGAAGACCCGGATCAGACAATTTCCAAAACTTTCAAGGATGGTTCGAGATTTGTTATCAGCTCAAGCTTTTTCAGTTGCTTCGGAGCAAGCTTTCAGCGCAGGAAGATTTATAATAGGAGATCATCGGTATTCGTTAGCAAGGGATAGTTTGGAGATTTTGATATTATTTAGAGATTGGATCAATGCCGAACGAAGAAATTTTGGGCTCCCCAAATTACTGTCCCATATTGAAGACGAAATAGATGAAATTTTTTAGGAAAATATTGATGATGGAATGGAAGCAATGGAGGAACAAGGAAATAGACCAATTCCGGAGGATTTATCCATCGAAGAATTAGAAAAGTTACGCCAAAAAAATTATAGACAATTTAGATATTAATAAGATTCTACAATAGAAATCTAATTCACACAGAACCCTTCCTAGAAGGTGGTTGCGTAGATTAGATATACATTTAATATCTTTGTAATAAATGTACAACGTACGAAATTTGAATAAATATAACGGCTATTCGCCTAATTTTGTTTTAAATTTTCTCTTTTGTTTGTTGCAATTATGAAAAAAAAAATATTATATTAAGTATTTAAGTTTATAAAGTTAGAAAAAAATTTAACTTCTTAAATTTACGAAAAATATTATATTAACTTAACATATATTTTTTAAGTTAAAATTTAAAACCTTTTACAATAATTAAAACTTAAACTTATTATAAAAAAGTTAATAAATTATATAAACTATATAAGCTAAAAATATATATATATAACTTATATATTAATCTCATTAAGTTATAATTTAAATTAAAACTTAAAAAATAAAAAAAAACTGGTACCAGCGGCGATATTCCGGTAACGTTCCGATATCGCTCCGGTCCGTTCCGGTTCCACACCGGTAGCTAGCGGACCGCTCCGAACAAGGGAAATTTTCCGGTATTCCGATTCCGGTAACTCCGGTTCCGACGATATAAAACGGTAATGAGGTTCCGGTACCGTTCCGGATCCGGTCAAACCGGTCCGGCGGTTCCGGTTCCGGTCCGTTGACAGCGTTAGCCAGCATATAAGATTTTCTCCCTTTTACTTTATAAAAATAATGTAAAATTTCTTGCACTAGAATGGCGTTATTAGCGGGTCTGCGAATCGTCAAGAAACTAGATTGAGAAGGTCCAATGAGATCCTGGAGAAAAGGTTTAATGCGATTCACCAAAATCTTAGAAATAATCTTGTAGGTAGTATTAGTCAGACTAATGGGCCTATATTGGGTGATAGACGCTAGACTATGGCATTTCGGGATTAGGCAGACGTATGTTTCATTGAAAACTTCCGGAATTGCCCACTTGCTAAAAATATTGAAACAAAAGTCAGTAATTGAACTACTCAAGATGTTCCAGTATTTTTGGTAAAAAAAATGGGTGAATACCATCCGGGCCTGGAGCTTTGTAGGGCTTGAAAGAGAACATTGCAGAAAGAATTTCATGATGAGAGAGAGGTTGCTGGAGGAGATCCGCCTGGGTAGGGGATAGAGTATGAGAGAACGCACGACTGGCTTGCCTTTTGGAACTAGTAAGTTCCGATTTGTAAAGGTTCTCGTAAAAAGATATCACATGCTCCTGAATTTCCTTTTTGTCGGATATCCAGTTACCCACAAAGTCTCTAAGAGATAAAATCTTATTCCTACGCCTTCTATGAATAGTGGACATATGAAAAAAAATTGTATTTGCATCCCCTTCATTTAGCCAGTGAATGCGATACTTGAGTCTCCAAAATTCATGCTCAGCTCTGAGTAAGGAGTTATACTCCTGAGTGAGGGAACTCTCAAGATCGTGCAAAAAAAATACTAAGTGGCATATCGAGGGGATGATTGGAGACCATTAAGTCTCGCCAGAATGCATCTTTTCTTAGCGAAAATGTTTCCAAAAATCTCCTTGTTCCAAACAGAAACTTTTTGCTGGAATTTGAAAATGGAAGGGAGAAGAGAGTAATTCATATCACTCCAGGAGTCCGTAATGAGCGAATAGAATTGAGGGTGTGATAACCACATAGACTCTAGTCTAAAAGGCTTAGAAGAAATATTAACAGGCGGCGACAGAGAGAGAAGTAGTGGACAGTGATTCGAATGGGTCTGCGGCAAATGCCCGATAGTCGCCTCCAAAAATAATTCCAACCACTCTGCATTAGCATTAACTCTATCAAGTCTTTCTAAAATGGTTCTATTATTCCGGTAATAGTTTGTCCAAGTGAATTTACTACCTGAGAAACCTAGATCAATCATACGACAATGGTTCAAGCATCTTGAAAAATGGGTTATTCTATTCCGATTAACTGCTACCCCGCCAAATTTTTCAGAGGCCCTACTAACCTCATTAAAATCTCCACCCATAAGCTATGGGCCAGAAAATGAATCCGTCAGACATTTAAGATTTTCCCAAAGAAGTAAATGATGAGACATATTATTGCACACATAAATAGCAGAGAAAAAACATTTATTGTTGGATGGTAATACCTGGACCATGCAATGGATTTCTTGGTGGGTAAGCGCTACTTCAGTTACATTTAAAATATCATCTTTATATAAAATGGCAATACCACCTGTCTGTCCCTCAGCCAGAACAGCAGCGACATTCAAAAAATGAAACTCATAGGGTATAGACTAGTGGTTGTCCCTATGGGTTTCCAGCAGAACTACTAGAGCGGGTTTATGCAACTCGAGAAGATCTCTGAAGTTTAGTCTAAGATCCTAGGAGTTAGAACCCCTACAATTCCATATCAGAAAATTCATAGGACGAGAGAAACGAAGGGGAGACGCCAAGGAGGAAAAAGGAACATCAGTATCCCTCAGGGAGGGACTCAGAACTAGTGCATATTTGTCGACATCCAGATTCAGTGTCGGTCTCACATAAATTGAGCACTTGAACATATTTTGGGGGCAATTTATACTTATTTTTTTCGCACAGTTCTCTGAAGAGGAATACTCGTACCTAGCTTAGAAAAGTGGTCACTGTTTCTGCTCCCCTGGCTCGTTTCCCATCTGATTTGGACTCTGCGGATCTGGAGGAGCATTCAGGTTCAGGGCGTGCATCTGGAGCTCGATACCCTGCAGTGGCTCCGTGGGAACAACCGTCACATGTGGTTGAATCCACGGGGCCCCCTCGTTCCTCGGATGCTGCTCCGAATAGAAAGAAAAAGCTTGAACTCCCGAGCTTGTTCCCGAGGGGTTGTTGAAAACCTCCAAACCGACGGTCATCCCTTCCATAATAATGTTAGTGGGATAGGCAGGGTTCTGAATTAGCACCAGACACTCTCGGCCATTCACTTAAAGGGTAAAAGTTAGCACATACCCGGTCAGGGCTACTTCCAGCCACGACTGGGGTGGTTGTTCCAGGTTCGGAGCAGAGGATGAGTAAATCAGATATGGGAGCTCGTTTAAATTCTGCTCCATTTGAGGAAAGTTGCTTAGGAAAAGTTTCTGAACAGGGTAATGGGGTGGATGATGGCCATGCAGAGTTCTGAACGGGCAATTGGGATGAAGAGTCATAATTTATAATAACGGACGGAGCAGGCTGATTTTCCAAAGTGAAATGAGTATTAGCGGGATGAGTAGGAGAAGGTAATAAAGGAGAACTTAACAAGTTGCTATTTTCACATGGACTGCAATCATTGTACAAGTTAATATCGGCAGTAGATTTGGATGAAGGCTTTAATGTCAGGGGCGGACCTACGTTCTATTTTTGGGTGCTCTAGCATTCACTAAATTTGACGTGAAATAGGTATAATTATATAAAAAATATATAAAAATAGATATAAAAGCACCACTATAACAAAAAGTTGGTTGGATGCATTGGCATTTGGATTGATCTTAAAGTATTTTATTGGAAGGAGGTCCTGGGTTCTCGAACCTCATTGAGGTAATTTTTTTTTAAATTTTTTTTTTTTTTTTTAAGTATTTATTATTCTTAAATCCTGAGTCCGTCACTGTTCAATGTAGCATGCAGTGGGGGGGTTAAAATGTTGCATGGCATCCACGTAGGTGTCGGATATTTTAAGAGGCAATTCCAACTTAGTAACTTTTTCATTTAACTTGCAGAAAGCAGTGGGGGTTAAAATGTAGCATGGCGTGTCGGATATTTTAAGAGGCAATTCCAACTTAGTAACTTTTTCATTTAACTTGCAGAAAGCAGTATTTAATCCAGTGGAAACATCCACTTCTTTATACGTTTGCATAATTTTATTATTAGGACTCAAAAAGTTGGGTGAGCCGTCATGAACGAGCCCCCACTAGGTTATTGTTGGCCCCACCTATTATGCTTATTCCAAAATAAATATGAGTAAAAGTAACAGGGGCAGTAGAAACATTAGAATTCAAAGGCATAGTTGTATGGCACTTACCTGGGCCCACCAATGCCGCATCAACTGGACTAGTGGATATTTTTTGTGTAGAAACCTTGTATGATACCGCCACTGTTGGTCTACCCTTTTCCGCCGAGCGTCTCGCCGGTCTTCTCGAAAAATTAACAATCTGCCAGCCATCTATTTCCTCACCATTATCATCCCTATCTGCATCACCACTGCATTTCGGAAGCACTTCTCGCTCTCCGTGCCGGTGACCTTCCGTTAGTGGTGGACTCTCCGACATGCCCATCTTCAATCGACTCAAAAAAGGCATTGGGATGTGTGTCCCAATCTGCCACAATTTGTACAAAGCAGAGAAGATGCCTCATATAAAATCTTTTGTTTATGAGTTCCCAAGAAAAGGTGGTGCAGCAGGGGTTCATCTAGCGGCACTTGAATGCAAAGACGAACATACCGACCTCGTGACGAAGAAGAGGTGCAGTTATCAATTTTCAACAACGTTCCTATTTTGTTGTCAACCGGTAAGAATCTCAAGATCGTAGAACTCCGTATGCAACTCTGGGAGCCGATCACAAATGGCAGAATGCGCTATGCGAGCCTGGGAAGCTATAAATTTTGGTTCCCATTTTTGAACTGAGATGAAATTCCCTTACACAAATCAAGGACCATCATGAAGAGCATGCCGGAAATTTTGCTCATCGTTAAATTTGACCAAGAAAAATTCATAACCCAAATCCATAAGAGTAAACTGTTCTGAAATCTTCCAAATTTCATGAAGTTTTTCCCCAGAATTTGGTGACCAATTTTCCTAACCATAACTTTAATAATCACCGATTGTTGCCATGAATTGTATAATCTGGATTTGTCAGCTGCTGAAATGGGAATAAAATTTGTGTCGGAGACTGCCGGCGTGATTTCGTCAGTCAGGTCGGAAACAGAGTGTCCCGAGGAAGAAGACACAAGTGGAAGGATAGAATTATTATTAAGTTTCTGTACATAAGAGGGAGTTACAGGGTCTTGATGGGGTGGAGAATCAAGATCCATGGATTTGAGATGTAAGCAAACGAAAAAAACTACGATTTGGTATTTTTTTTTTTCCTAAAAACTAACGAAGAACTTCATCAGCTCCCTTTCATACTCTTCAGTCTGTGTATAGTAGCATTATATAACATGTATCAATGCTTTTCCATTTTGATACCGCCAAACATAAAAATGTACAAGAGCACCATATGTTTTATCATTCTTTATCTTTTTTGCTCAATTTTTAAAGTTTTTTTCTCGCAATCTGAAATCTCAATGAAACTTTAATAATAAAACAAAATCACCCAGGAAAATTATGATTCCGTTTGAATAGGATTAAAAAAATTGATTTTTAGTTTAAGTGATTAAAAACTTAAAATAAATATTTTTAAATTAAGCAGATAAGGGTTTGAATAGAAGTGTTGAAATTAAAAAAAATTATTGATATGTTTGGTAAACAAGTGTTGTCAATCACTTTTTTATTGTCAAAATGACTTAAATATCCTTAAAGTTATTAACACATAATAACGTGAATTATTTATGATTTTTAATTCTAATACTTCAAAAATAATTTCTATTTAAATACACTTTCAACATACAGTGATTATGTCAGGTCAATTTATAAATATAAGTTATTTTTTTATTTTTAAATATTAAAAAATAAAAAATTTAAGATATTTTTTATATAAATATAATATTATATTATAATATTGCAAGCTTGTAAACAACATAATTTTTTTAGGAATAAAACAAACTATTAAAAAGAATTAATTTTTAAAATTTAAATAACATACAAAGATTCTATATGAACGGATAGAGAAGAATTTACCACTCGATTTGACGATAAAATTTTTTGAGTGTTTTCTTATGTAATGATGGATTCTCTGAAAATAAAGAGAAAAAATGAAAAGAAAACTGAAGGGAAAAGATGAAAAAAAAACACAAAAAGAAAAAGAAAGAAAAATCAATAAGGGCTACAAAGTTTAGGGTATTATTGAAATTAGAAAAAAATATAAGGGATAAAAAGGTAAATGTTTTGATCAAATCTAAAAAAATTTAATCTAAAAAGTAAAAAGCAGAGATATCCAGCTTCTCAATTTTTGCTTTTTTTAATCAACTTTTAACTTTTTTAAGCTCTTTTTAATATTACCAAACACCTAAAAAAGTTTAAAAAAATGATTAAAATCTAGTTTGACTAGATTTTAATCCTATCCAAACACCCTCTGTAGCTGCAGAAGAATTCAAGAATCCCGTAAAATTGTTTGTATTGAGGTTTTTTTTGTAAATTTAGATTTTTCATAAAAATTATACAAGATATTTTATTTTTAATACATCAAATCAAATAATGTATAAGATATAATGTCAACATAACTAATGCAAGCTTAATAAATACTAACATTATTAATACAAATATTACTAATATATCATATTTAACATTATTCTTATATACTCTATCAAACAACCCTAATGTATGAATAATTCAATCCAAATGAGGAGAATACACTAATTAATTGAAAAAAGTAAATTACATGCATAATATTCAAGGAAAAAGCTTAAATAAGGTGTTAAGCCATTAACATAGATGCTAACGTAGGATAATTTCTTTGCAAAAAATGTAAATTACATGTAAAATCTCTTTGCATCACATATATAGTATTTTTAAGAAGAAAAAAAATATATCTCACCTTATTATTTTATTTGGCGCTTATAATTTAAGTTAGAATTCTCGTCATTTGACATCAATATCGATATTCAATTCAATATTGAAGTTTCTTTCTTAATTCTAGATGTTTCTTTTTTCCTTATTGTATAAAAAATGTTCTAATATCGAAAAGAGTCATTTGTTTTTTAATCATCGAAAATGAGTTATCCTTTTTCAATAAATATTACATATACTTATAGTCCTACTTTAGATTTACATTCTTTACTCGTTAAAACTAATTATGTTGGATCTTAAGTCAAAGTGAATGAAAAATGAAGGAGAGAAAATTAAGGGGAAAATGAATTGTGTATCCACTTTATAAAGGAAATGTTCTCCCACATTGATGGGAGAAAGGAAAATTCTTGTGCTTAAGTATAGAAACACTCTTTCATGTGGATAATGAAGCAAGAACAAGACAAGACGATCTTTGTCATCGTTGCTTGCTTGGCTTCGTTTTGAATTCGAATTCATTAAATGATCGAGAAAGTATCCATTTGGACAAAATTCATTTGAAATTTGATAATTAGTGACGTTTTAATTCAAAAATTTGATAGAAAATATTTTCTCCATATACTAAGCATGTGCGGACGGACGTCACAATGCACCTCGACGGGACGCACCCCTTCGAGGCACTGTTTGAAGACGGAAATGAAGACCTGCGCGCGCAGATGGCCATTTGTGGTTGCAAGTGGACAGTGCATGTCAAGAGAAAGTTTCTATTTTTTGCAAAAATGCAATCTACAGGAGCAGGTGGATCTGACGTTTCGAAATAGGATGATCTTTCTTGAACCATTGTTACCTTTCTGAAGCAATATCTTTTGACTATAAAATACTTGATTTTTTTTCTTAGGTAAAAACACAAAATTTCTGAAGTAAAAACATTCGCTTCTTCTTGAAAAACTTAAGTGTGATCAATAATCGTTGAGTGAGTTTGTAATTCAGCAAATTTGAGGTACCACTATTTGCTTAACTGAATCATTTTATTCTGGAACCGACATATTCCATTAGCCTTGGGTACTTGAGGGAGTAAATTCCTTAAGAACACACCGTAAATTCGGTGGACTTGATTCTTTCTGTCTTCATCTCTTTCTAAACGTTGGTTTTACTATATTTCAAAAAATAGTTTGAACTTCATTTTGATAGTTCATAAATTATTTGAACTTGTTTTTGAATTTCTTGAAATTTCATTTTGATAGTTCATAAATTGTTTGAACTTTTGTTTGAAGTTCTTGTGAATTAATACAAATTTTGTACCTGAAAAATAACAAATTATATTTACCACCCTTGCTCATTAAACTTCATTTTCAGAACTAAAAACCCGCTATCATTTTTTTATTGAACGGAAAAATTCAACCCAGCGTATATCAAAGGAGGAATATGTTATTAAAGACCACCCCAAAATAGTAGTAGTTTGTGTAAAATTTAGTTTAATTTTTCGTATAGTTTTTGAATGTTTAAATTTTAATTTAAAATATTAAATTAATAAAATTTAATTCAATATTAAAAATTAATCAAATTGGCACTCAATAAGCGAAAAGTGACAGATATTTTAAAATGAAAGGAATAGTTTTTCAAAATAGCTATGATCTTTTGGATATCTTAATAAGAAATTGAGGACCTTTATTACTTGGTGGAGAAATGATATCTTAATTGGAAAAGGTTCAAAAATATCCTTGAACTATTTGAAATGAATTAAAAATACCCTTCGTTAGTATTTTAGCTCAAAAATATTCCTCTGTTAAATATTTGGCTCAAAAATACCCCTTTCTCTAACAGAATTTTATTAAGCACGCCATTTGAATAAAAAAGTCACCTGGACATTCCCCAACATTATCCATGTGTATAATCTCTTTTTAAATTTCATCAGCCTATCAGCTTATTAGATGAACCCGATAGTCAAAAGACCCGTCCAATAAGCAAATAGAAACGGGTATTTGATCAGCAACCACATTTTACTTAAAATCTCCCCAAAAAAATCAATGCATCTACAGTTTTATGAGGAACGGGATGGAAAACCTAATCCAATCCTCACTATCCTCAATTATAGTCATTGTTCCTTGAATTTTTGTACCAACTTTATAGTCAGAACATTTTAGCAGTTGCTGGAGCGTAAATGGTGATATATTCAATGAAAAATTACCTAAATAATGGAACCAACCACCTTATACATTTCTTGCTTCTACTGCACAAATGGGAAATTAATGTTGCACTGCCAGTAGTCTCCACAGGAACAAGAGCCATTGCGAAATGATAAAATCAATTTGTGTCTCTCAATATGATTTCCCTATCCACCACCTTTGAAACAAACTTAAATGCAGTGTAGAGGTCACCACAAACTCTGATATTCTTCTTTATATGGATAGAGAATTGAGAAGTGCAACTGCTAAAGACAAGTGGTTCACTATGGTATTGCAACCTCTCTTCCCTCTCCTACTGATCCATAAACCATAGATGAATCGATTTGCTTATTGGATCAGGTCTTTTGGTTATTGTGTCAGATCGGATCCATCTATTAAGCTGTTAGGATGATGGATTTTAATAAGGGATTATATACGTGGACAATGACTTAGAATGTCAAGGTGGCTATTTTTGTTCCAGTGGCTTCCTCAAAGTAATTCTGTTGGAGGAAGGAATATCTTTAAACCAAATATTTAATGGAAGAGTATGTTTTAGTCAAAATATTAATAAGGAGTATTTTTATTCATTTCAGATAATTTAATAGTATTTTTGAACATTTTCCATATCTTAATACTATTTGGGAATCTTTATTACTCGGTGAACACAAATGTTCTAGCATTCTACCCTTAATTAGCTTTTGGGCAGGCTAGACAGATTCATTCTAAAGAGGTTGATTTTATTTTTTTTCTTAATATTTAAGTATTCCTCCTTTTTTTTATTTAATGTCTTTACAAGGATAAATTTTAAATATTAAGTTAACATTTACTTTTTTTTTCAAAAAAGTAACTCAACTATTTTTCCTAATACAAGAATAAGATAATTTTGGTTGACTAACACAAAAATAACATTAACACGAATCTTGTATCAACCCAATCTTTTCATTTTTTTTGTTTTAAAATTTAATAAATAATATTTAATTCGGCCCAACTCATTAAGCAAGCAAGAGAGGAAACATTTTAACGACTCTTTTTCTTTCTTTTGGTTATTATTTCTCATTTTCTTGTGACCTGCGATCCAAATATATTAGTTGAAAGGGTAGGTAATAAGACTAAAATTTAGATATACTTCATTAAAATTTTAAAAAGATAAAGTATCTGAAGTGGAACTTCAAAAAGAATATTTAAGTCATAATCACTCGTCATTTTCTCTTCATTAGTTTTCAAATAAAAAGTGAAAACATATAATAGAAAGGTGTACCTAAAAAAGATCTCCAAGGTTGACAATAAGGGGTCGTTTGGTGTGAGATACTAAAACATATAATCTTGAGATAAAATAATAGTCACGGGATAAAAATTTTAATGTGTCGTTTGGTTGTCAATATTCGGGATAACTTATTTCAGGACTAATAAATAGTACCGAAATAAGTTATCCCACACATATGGTGTTATAACAATCCCAACACAATTTATCCTTGGGATAAACTATAAAATGACAAAATTACCTCCAAATTCTTTGATTATCACTTATATATATATATATATAAACTTTACTACTATATATAAGAGAGAATGTGAGAATTTTAGTAGTCCTCGCGTTAATTTTTTTTATCATTTTATGCCTAATTTAAATTTTAATTACTCTACAAATTTTCATTCATTTTGATAAATTTGAACAATTATATGAGCTTATTAAATGCTACAAAAGTGATGAGTCATGAAAAAATGATAGTGACACCATAAAAATTATTTATATAATCAAATTTAAAATTAATGCAATGATTTATTGTCTTTCTACAACAACTAACTCAGTGTATTCCCACAAAGTGAGGATTTATTTTCTTTCTATTTTGTAGAAATGTTTATTACTTTTACTTTAGATTTTCATTTTTCCTAACAAATTTATCATGGACAAGTAATTAATATCTTGACATTCCCTTTCTAACTTAGTACATTGACACGACCCGAACCTAGACCTTATCGTAATGGACATTTCAAGTCCAACCAGGATCGGAGACCATCCCTGATACCCAACCAAACCTCGAAACACATACCCCGAGTCGGATGATTGGATGAATTCCAATCATCCAATACCCAACCAATAACCATACCATAAACCAATCCATGCATCCCATACCAAATGAGTTCCAAATATAAATATATATATATATATATATATATATATAATCCAAAACAAAATGGAACAACTCAATACCAATGCCAATACTAAGGCTGACACAACTACCTACACTGCCCATACCAATCCATAGTAGTTCCATAAAGCCTCTAACCGAAAGTAAAATAATATCCAGTTAGGAAATGCCCCCAATCATAGTCAAAATCAATGTCCATGAAATAACAAAAGTATGTAAAGACATTCAGGATATGAAATGGAACCTTCTGAAATATGAAAGCTCACCACTTCAATTCAACTGAGTTGATCCTGAATTTGATCTCTAAACAGAAGAGTAGAATGACCGCTTCCTGCATCGTGTGGGGATACAGCCGCCCAAAGATGGGTTAGAGGGTGAACGCTAGCAAGTAATCAAGATAAGGATAAAATAATGTCAACCTTTAAAACTAAGTAAATCAACCATATGCATTCACAACGAACCACCCAGGGGCTACATGGGTCCAGTATAAACCCCTAAACGGGCCCCGATGCATGTAGCCGTACGAACCAGAGATATCATAGGAGTAGGGTATTTGATGAGTGGTGATTTTACCACTTATTCTCACTCAACATTCATGAACGTTGCCTTGATTTGAATGATTAAATAAAATATATTCGTGAGTAAATGCACTAATATCCACTTTTTGAAGGTACATAATTGAAAAGATAGAAAGATGTGAATTGGAGCTTAAAAAGATCAAAAGAGAGAAGGAAAAGTACAGCTAAGGACCTACAACAGAAGAGCCTCGGGTGACTTATAATAATATTTTTATTAAATATTATTAATTTTTTAATACTTAAATGACTTATAATAATTAATTATGAGTGATATAGTAAAATCACAATTGAAGTAGCTGAAGCAGTCATGTCATAAATGTCTATTTTAATTTTTTTATTAAATATTTTTAATTTCTTAATACGTAAATGACTTATAATAATTATTTAGGAGTAATATAGTAAAATCACGATTGAGACAGCTGAAGTAGGTATGTCAATCATGAGCAACCTGCTACAGCTGCTTATTCTTATATAGGATAAGGATAATAACTATTTCCTTCCTTAATTGTAACTTTCTCAAGCAATGAAATTTGTAAGAACTTTTTTCCCTTTTTTGAGTAAGGTTTTCAAATAGCTAATTAGATTCGATTACAATTTGGGACATAAAATTGTCAATATGGGTTGGCCCAGTTCATTCGAACTAGCCTATACGGGCTTTAAATTTGACGGGCCAAAAAACACCAAGCCCACACCATTACTCTGTGGGCTGCGGGTCTCACGAGTCAGTCCACTTTTTCAAAAATAATATTTGTAATTTAATTTTAGTATGTTAATAAATATAAATATTTACCAGACAATATTATATAGTGTTAATACTTGTTATTCAAGTCTCCAACATTCCAAAAAAATCTTAATAGAGAAATTAAATAACTTTTGACATGATATCTTTCGAACCAAATAAAAATACTAATAAGCAATTTAAATAGTTAATGAATAAAAATATTATTGACGATTAAAAATATTAGCCTAATTTTGTTTCAATATATCAAAATAAATAAAATAGAAAAATATTAATATTTTATTCATTAAAAATAAAAATGATCTCCTCAAGAAAAGCTTTCATGACACTTATTATGTGTCTAACATGAATACTTTATCTTGATTAAAATTTAAACATTAAGAAATAATATACAACATTTTACATGTATACAATATTAATTAATTAAATATTAAGAAATAATAAAATTTAAGAACTAATAATATTTTATATGTATGCAAAAAATATTACCAATTTGAGAGAAACTGTGCACCAATTTCAAGTAGTAACAAGTGTTTGGAGATTTTCATGATGAATGCAACTTTTATATTTGGTGAGAACACGCGGTCTTTGCTGTTTAATTTGCTTAAACCTAGCTAGTACTACTTAAATACATTTTGAGTGGTCTTTGAACTCTTTTATTATTTTTAGTACTTTATTTTATTTTTAAATTATTTATTATTTAACTTACGGGCCGGACCACAGTCTAGTCCAACCCACATTGCTCAAGCCCCACGGATCACGGACTTATCCGGGCCAGGCTAAAAAGCCTTGTTCTTAAATGGACTGCAAAAACTGAAGTCCAACTCCATCAAATTACAGGCCGGACCAATATTGACGGCTCTAGTAGGACAGTAGGAGTATTTCTTCTTTAATACTCCCTTTATTTTTATTTCTATAAACTAGTGTATCTATTCGCGCTTCACGCGGTTATATAAATTATTCTACAAATATAAAATTATAGATCTAATTTGTACATTTCATTTAAAATATTCTTTATTTTATTTTATATATAAAGGTAATAATGTTTGAGACATGAAATACTTTTTCTATCATAATTTTTTAATTTTTAGATATTATGAATTATTGACTATGTTGGTTAGTTATATTTTTCATATAATTTATATATATGAAAATTTTATCATAATAATTTTGAAGAATATATATTCAAATTCATAGTGAAAAATATCTATTTTTATCCTGAGCCCCTTCACATATATAGATGAAGAAAGGGAGAGTAAAGAACATTTTTGAATGGGCTTGTTTTAAGCACTTTTAAATTAAAATAGTTTTTAAATATTTTTGTAGTCATTAGAATAAAACAATTCTTCTAAGAACTTTATTTTGAGCTCAAAAGATAAAAATAAATCAAAAGTTAAGAATTAGAATTTCTAACTTATAATTTTTTACTTATAAGCCAAAAATTATTAGCCTATCCAAATATGCTCTAATTATTTCCATCTAGAAAGTAAAAATTTACCATATAAATGCATAATATATAAAACCAAAATACTTTTAAAAGCATAAAAAATGAAGATAATATACTTTAAAGCAAGGAAAATTAGAGAAAAGTGAAATCAGAATATACATATTCCTAAGTAATATTTGTCAAGAGGTAGTGAATCGAGATTTCAGTTCAAAATGTCATTAACATTTGTTATGTTAAAAACATACTTATGAAATTCAATAAGAAACAAATTATAAGATATTATCTGCCTAAAGAAGTTCACGAAAAATAGCTTCTATTAGGTCTTAATTGTCACTCAATTTGTGGTTTCATCCAGTTGTCCCTTCTCTCCACCGTGTTTCATTCTTTCCTTCAAATAACTATATTGATCTTGAAATCTAAATGTACTTTTTTAACTAACAAATAAAATGGTAATCGATAAATAATTTATTGAAAAACATTGTTACATTGAAGCAGTGACATCTACATATACTTTCTTTTTCAACTTTGAAATGAAGAAATCTTATAAATTTCATGTTAAGCCTTTCTCATTTTTAATAAGGAACCAACATAAAATCATTCATAATGATCCATGAATTATTCATGTGTTTAATTTAAAAATCAATTATGAAGGTTATTGATATTGATTTACTAAATAATAGTTACCGTTGTAACAATAAGTTAATTAGGCGAAAACATGTAGACATTGTTTGACTATTACTAATGATAGTAAATTTAGTAGTGTCTTTTTAATTCTTTATTGATAATGAATATTGAATTTTTTTAAATCATCATATGAAAATAGTAGTGAAATGTCAATAGAAAATGAGAATTTTTTTTTATAAATGTTGGTTATAGAAAGGCATCATATCACTTTATATATACTCAATTTTACGTGTATATACAGATATAGACTATCAAAAATATATATAAGAAAATAAAAGTAATTAATGATTATCATTAGATAATATTGAGTCATCTACCATATGAAATAAATATACAAATGGACTGAGCTCCAACTCTTAGTTTTTTTTTTTAATATATATATATGAATATCACTCCTTTTTAACCAAAATAAAATAAAATATATACAAATGGAGCACCTCCACTTTTATGAATAAATGCACTTTCTTTATCTCTTTATTTTTTTCTCCAAACAAAAGGTACTATCTATATTTATAAGCACATGATTAAAAAGAGATGAATTATCCAACTTTGTCCTACCATTAACACAAAAAGAACTTGCTACTTCACTTGAATGATATCTTTTATTAAGAAAAATCAAAAGATTAAGTTACTTAGTGAATAATTTTATAGTACTCCTCACTACTCATAATAATAATTTTTAAATACATGAACCCATATAATATGAAATATATGTTATTATTTTTAAGAACCAACATAAATGATTCAACTGTAACAGTAGGCTTTTTATTTAAAGTTTACGTAAGAAATAATTAATTATTTCAATAAATGATTCAATTGTAATTGTAGTCAATTTTTATTTGCCTTTTGATTTATTTGTTAAGAAATTAAGTTTTGCATATATTTTGGGTAAAATAGCTCGGTGGACCCTTGTACTTGGTCTGTTTTGTAAAGTGGATACTTCTAATTAGACCTTTGTCATTTGAACCCCTCAACTCAATAAAACTCAACATTTTAAACCCCTCTAACGGTATGTGTAACACAACCGCCTTACGTCAGCTGTCACGTCAACTTTCACGTCATTTTTATGTATTACATTAAATTTCATGTCCCACGTTAGCTGCCACGCTAGAAATTAAATACAAATTAATTAAATAAGAAATTAAATATCAAAATAATTTAATTAAATAATTTTTTTTATAAATTGTAGAAAAATTTAAATAATCATATTTCTATTTTTGCTCACAAATTAAACATCAAATTCATTCCAAATAATTAAAATTTTTCTCCACCTAATTTAAATTTTTAACTATAACTTCATATATACAAACATAATGAATTTTCGATTTTTAAATTTAAATATCCACTATTACTCACTTTCAATTCAAATTTAAATTTTAATCCAAGAAAATATGAAAAGATTTCAAATTTAAATTTTAATCCAAAAAAGATATGAAAAAATTTGAATTGAGAGGAAAAATTAAAAAAATAAAATAAAAAGTGAATTGAAAGTTTTTTTTGGCTTTTTTTAGGGGGGGGGCTGGTCTGATGTGAAGGAAGGGGTTGGGGAGGGCTGTAGGTGGTGCGAGGGATGGTACGTTGGGGTGGAAGGTGGATGGTGCGTTGGGGGTGGAGAGTGGTTGGTGTGTTGGGGGTGGGGGTGGCTGGTGCAAAGAAAGGTGGTGTTGGGGAGGGGGCTAGGGTTGGGGGACTAGATGGGGGTGCTGGACGGTGGTGGGGGTGGGGTGGGGGTTGCTGGACGGGGGTGGGGGTGATGGACGGGGGTGAGGGGGGTGACAGCGTCCAAGAGCACACGCAAGTGTACGTGGTCTATCAAGTAGGAAAGTGACCTTCAAGAAAGCCGAGTATCGATTCCACAGGGACTTGTTTCAACAACGATTCAATTCTAGTTCACAGTTAAGATTAATTTAGTGCAAGAGTAACCAAAAAGAGAGTTTGGAAATTGTAACTGAAAGTAAAGTAACAATGCGTAAAGTAAAGTCTTGAAACAATCAATGAAGTAAAGCCCATGGTTAAAGCACTTTGAACAATCATACTATGTTATTGAACTTTATTCATTAAATCGTTTATCCTGGTTGTTAATTCGTGGGCTTAATTGCATGATCATGGTTTCCCGACCTCTAATCTTTTACCTAATTTGGACATTACAACTACATCATTGAGCGGGGATGTAATAATCCAATTAAGTGTTTTAAATCTATCATCCTACGTGTGAATCAAATAAGGCTTCTAAGTACATCCCTGTCCTAGACGCTAATTTAAATTTCTTATTTTATAAAAGAATACAAACCCTACTTTGTTTATCCCTACGTTCTATCTCCCTATTCCCTCTTTCAAGATCACAAGGTTGACAATATGTGTATTCTACGGGTGATCAATACTTAAAATAATTAAAAAAAAAATAAACAAACAATCAATATTGATAAGCAAATTAAATCAATTTAATCCAAAATAATAGTACTCATGTTCTTGACTTTAACCCCAGAAAGGGAGTTTTTAGCCAATAATATCTGTAGCAATGATTCAAATAATTGAATACATGTTATAATATAACTGAAAGCTAAATAAAGAGAATATTAAAACTTAAAATAATGTGTTGCTACTCCCAATTTTATCCAAGGACGTCTCCGGAATTGTCCAAGATTATGTAACTTGTGTGTATGTATAATAAATTAATCCTAAACCTTCTAGGAGTAAAAGATATTACAATGATCCAGAGATTCCAAGATATTCCCAAGCTCTTGAATAACGTGTGCAATGTAATATATAATTATAGTGGAACAATACCTAACCATATAGGACAAGGATGTTAAGTGTAATTTTTTTACCGTCTGTGGAATGCCCAACGTGTCGCGTTAGTTGCTCAAGTCAAATTTCCAACGCGCCGCATCATCTAATCAACCTAGATAGCCACCGAGTCGCGTTGGATACTCAAGTCAACCAGGAAAGGCATCGCGGCTCTAACGCGTTGGTTCACTGGAACTTGCTTTCAAAATTTTGGTTAAGTGTTGAACGTCCTATCTTTTTTCCATGCCTTTTGTAGTGTATTTCTAATAATTTTCGAGCCTTTATATAATCAATATATCACCATGTTTAGCTTACAAGGCTTCCTACGTAATCACATCACATATTAGCGATCATAACAACACAATATCTTCAACGATGAATCAAAAATACAGGCTAAGACAAGGCTAGTTCCTATGATCTTCAACTTTATGTTTCGACTCTTGGATTAATCAATTTGAAATTTGTACATCACCAACAAGCTATCCCATATATAATTGCACCATTAAAACCATTTGGAACCTTTTAAACACAATAGAATCCAATGAAACCAACTAGACACATACCTAGCTCAAGCTAGTAAAACTAGTTTTCTCGGTCGAACTCTAAATGACTCGAGTAAGTAAAAACTTGTTTGGAAAATACTATTAAACATTGTTATCACATCATTGAACACTCATGTGCTTATTTGTATCAATATTACTTGCGAAGCACTCAAGTTATTCTCAAAATAAAGCAAAATAAGCTAGAATAGTAACACTAGAGTGCATAAATAAATCCATCATCACCACCCCACACTTAAAGCCTTGTTCATCCTCGAACAACTCATAACTCTAAGCATCATAACTTAAGGAGAATCTACACTTCTACTACATGTAAGATACTCAAGATAGTACTACAACGTCTACACAGAATGCAAGTTTCTACACTAAGCATGTTACACACAATTGATAGCTCATGAATACTACTCCAAAACGTCCTAGCCTCAAGAATTGACTCACCTATTTGACAAACTCATACTTATAGTTCAATCAAGGACATCATACAAATCACTCACATTCATCAAACATGTGCCCCTCATAATAAAAGAGTTACCCAAAATCACTCACATAAAAACAATTCATAAACACAATGGGTATAAGAATTAAGTTAGACTCACTCTCACAAGGAATTCACAAGTTACACATAATGACCCATAGGCTTGCCCTTAGTGTAGTGCTACACTAATATCAGAATGTTAAAGCTCAAGATCAATTAGGTCTTTTCGGGTTGTAATGCAGGCTAAGGGACAGGTAGGAACTATTTTGGCTAAATAGTGACTATCTTCCTTAAGCGCTTTAATACATCACTTTTTTACAATTACAACCAATCTCCAACAACCACACTACATCATTTTGGTCTACCCCATTCTTTTGTTTTTTACCCCGTTCTTGTTAAGCTCATTTACATATATTATGGTGGGAGTATTCTACGCACAACTCATTCAATTTGAACAAATTTTTATTCTTTTCATTACTCAACTACTTACCTTAACACATTACAATTCTTTTGAACACCAATATCTAACACTTTTGGGGTTTCAATTTCTTCTTTCTCCTCTCATTTGTCAAAATCCTAACTCAAATTGATTTTACATTAAAGCGCCTAGGAGCTTTGGATCAAATTAAGGTCTATCAAAGAAGGGATTAGGCTACTTATGCGGCTGTCAAAGAAAAAGCTAAAGGCTCAATGGGCTTGACTAAGAATAAGCACAAAGGGTAGGTAAAAAAGAGAAGGTATAAAACAAGGCTATCCAAGAAATGCCTATATCATCTCCTAAACCCACATTCTTTATTTTGCTTTGCACACACACCGGGTAAATTCTAGACACCACATGCAATAAGGAATATACAAATAGCTCACATGCACGTGGCACATGCTCAACTCACATAAGATCATCATAGACTCCCAACCAAACAATAACATGAATTCAAATTTAAGTCAACAAGTACAAGAGTCATAAATATGAGCCTAGAAGTCTCAAAAATAGTAATTCACACAATCAACATGCATGTACAATTAAAACACTTGCACAATGTAACAAAAAATAGCACCAACAAGAATATCTTACACAAAAAAAATAAAAAATTGAGCCCAAAATTACTCCATACTTAAAAATATACTTTGTCCCCAAAGTGAACATAAAAGTAAGAGATAGAAATACTCCCTGAGGCCTCTAGGCCTAGCTAGTGGCATCTTTACACATAAAGGAGGTTCGTGGGACCTCACACTTAGTCTCCGCCATGCTTCTTCCCTCAGGTTTTTTGTACTTAGACTTCCCATCAACCTGTGACTCAATCAAAAATAAAAAACTATGTGAAGTAAAAACTAAACACTAAAAAATAAAACATACCTACTTAACTTGGGTTGTCTTCCAAACAACACCTGATTTAGTGCCGCGGCACGACCCAACTATGACTTAGTCATTTTCTTTCCTTTTCTTTCTCACACTTGGTCTCCATCTTCTTATTTTTTTCACCCCTCTTGGGTGTGAACTCTCAAGGGTACCTGATTTTTCAACTTTAGCCTTTTCAAGCCCATCAATTTCCATCATGTTAGGTTGCGGTATTAGAGACTTGGGTTGCTCAATGAGGGTGTCTGAAGAGGCCCTTGATGGATTAACCACCCCACACTCATCCACTGTAATTACAAAAATCATGCACAAGTCTTTATAGTGGGATAGTGTGTTGAGTGATTTATAAACTTTAAAAACTGCCTCTTCATCCTCCAATCTCATTTTGAGCGTACACTCTCTTACATTAATCAATGCTCCTCCCGTTGCTAAGAATGGACGCACCAAGATGATTGGTACCTATTCATTTGCCTGAAAATATAGAACAATAAAGTCAGTAGGAATAATAAATTTACCAACATTTATAAGGACATCTTTTATGATTCTAGAGGGACGGGCTAGGCTCCTATTTGCCAATTGCAGTAGTACAAAGCTTGGTCTAGGTTTCCCCAAGTTCAAAGTGTTGAACAAGGAGAGAGGCATCAAGTTGACACTTTTCCCTAGGTCACTCAGTTCTTAGACCACCTCACTATTACCAATTTGAATGGGGAGAATAAACTTCCCAGGATCCTTAAGCTTCTTGGGCATTTTCTGTGTCATTACAACGCTACACTCTTCAGTGAGTGCTACCATTTCAACTTTCTGCAGCTTTACCTTATTAGCAACCACATCCCTCAAGTACTTTGCATATTTTGGCATACCCCACAAAATATCTAAAAGAGAAACGTTAATGTGAAACTCTCTGAACGTATCAAAGAACTTCTTAAAACATACATCCTCCTTTATTTTTCTGTGCTTTTGTGGGAAGGGTAGTTGTGGGATCTTCTTCACTTCTTCAGCACTTTTTTCTTTCGAGTACTCAGACTTCCTCAATTTTCAGCAACTTTTTCAAATACCTGTGAGAGAGTCAAATCTGCATTTACCTCCTTAATTACCTTTGGAGGTTCTCCTTGAATCTTTTTACCACTCTTCAAAGTAATTACCATAACTTGTTTTGGATTTTTTGTATCTCCTGGAAAACCACCTTGAGGCCTAGTATTTAATGTCTTTGATAACTGCCCCAACTGCAACTCGAAGATTTTAGTGGTCGCTTGTTGATTTTTTACGTCTGCATCCAACTGTGTTTGATTAGCTAGAATATGCTTCATCATCTTTTCTAAGTTGCTATTTAACTGATTTTCTTGTGCCTGTGGTTGCTAAATTTGTTATTGTTGAGCATTCCAATGCTAATTCAGTGGCTGAGTCTGCCACTTCATGTTGTAGGTATCACAATAATTTGGCCTTTGAGAACTGCCCACATACATTACTGACTTTGGATTGGAAGCATACATAGCCGCTGAATGGCAACTATTACCGCAAACTTCACACCAACCTGCAGCTTATTGGATTGCATTGACTATGGTAGCAGGCTATGCTACTATCAACTTCAGACTGCTTATTTGATTTTGTAATGTAGAAATCTGAGCAGAAATGATAGTGAATTGGTCAACCTCTAATACACCTGCAACTATTTTTGTAGCGTTCCTCGAGTATAAATGCCATCCGGGATTACCTTGAGATATGTGGTTCAATAAAGTGTACAACTCATCATATGTCATATAAAGAGCTTGTTCACCTACAGCTGAATCTAGCAATATTTTTGTATTGTCATCAAAAGCATCTACAAAAGTATGAGCAAGTACCTCATTGGACTGTTGATGGTGTGGAAAATCCCGAAGAAGTGACTTGAAGCACTCCCAAGCATGATAAAGACTCTCTTATAGCTTCTGTTTAAAGCACACTATCTCACTGCAAAGTCTCGCAGTCTTGCCAGACGGGAAAAATCGGATAAGGAATTTTTGAGCCATGTCATCCCATGATGCGATTGAATTTGTCGACTCCGCATTCAACCATTTTTTTGCTTCCCCCAACAGTAAAAAAAGAAAAAACGCCATCCTCATATAATCTTCATTCACACCCTGGGAATGAATTTATCACTGATTTCAAGGGAATTTCTCAAGTGGACCTGTGGATCTTCATGTGAAAGCCTTGGAAACTATCCATTGCTAATAAGAAGTTGTACCATATTCTGTTTAAGCTCAAAATTGACTTCAGCTGTCGGCTTCTGAAACGAGGAGGTAAAACTAGTTGAAAGTGGGATTGCCACTTCTCTGACTGTCCTATGGGCTGCTTGTTCTTCAGTCATTGGAGCAGGATCTTCTTGATATTCTTGGATTTGTGGAATTTGGGGAGAAGGATTGTTGTAACGCCCCAATTTTTTGAACAGATACATGACTATGGTTTGTGACCATAGAGTTGGTATGAAATGCCTGAGTTGGTTTCATGATAACTGAAATGAAAAACTCTGCACTGAGATAAGAATGGGTCTGGAATTGTCTTTCCTTACTACTTTCTATACATACTGGCTCTACTATTGGAGTCTGAAGGACTGACTTGGTCACTTGATCTATTATCACATACCTACATTCTGTCCAACACTTGCTTTTCTTACTAAATATATCATCTGATTCTGTTTCCTTATATACTGCTAATATCACATTCACACCTTCATTCTTAATTTCAAGTCAATAAACTTGAATTCTTGCTCGCCTGCTAGCACTGTTCAAACCTACTAATTCATGTTGGTACAACTATCCCCTTGAATACATAATCTAATTAGACTAGATAATACTATCCCAACTCATCTACTGCTAAACTCTTGGGCCCATGCTTAAAATTCTTGGTCTATACTGTCATAGGATTCTGAGAAGGGATCTAACGGTATATCAAAAATTGGATTTGAGTTTACAAAGGAGTTCTCATGATAATAAATGAAATTTGTACAACTTTGGAACATGACTGAACTGATGGGATACTGTTTGAGTCTGTGGCTAATTCCATAACTGACTGTAGGGAATGTATGAGAAAGCCCTATCTTTAGGACTTTGAACTTCATTGTTTCTGTTACCTTGAAAGTAAGGTAAAGTGAACATGAGGGGTGCATGATAAGAATCTACATGGGTTCCTTAGAGAAACTTGCTATAGCACGATCTTGAGACATGAAAGAAGGGAAACTATTCCTAAAATATCTCATAGCCTCCTGCACATAAGTGTGGTGCACAACACGCTCATGTACAAGACTCTAATTGATGCAACTTTCAGACTTCCTAGGACACTGTTGAACCTTAGGCTCTGATACCAAGTTTGTAACACCCCAATTTTTTGAATCGAAACGCTACACGGTGCTCATGACCCCGAAGGACCACAAGCTAACCCATGACTAATATCTGTACCTGTAAATTGCATAATATCTCATAAAATATGCGGAAACATAAACTGTAAGGCCATAAGGTTCAATACTGATACATATTTGAAAAACATGGTATAACAATACCAAAAAGGAACATAAATACTGAAGCCTGAACATCTAATCTGACATCTAGTCCGAAAGCCTCTAATTGAACTGAATAAGGAGATGATGGGACATGTCCCCAACTAACTCCAACTACTGAAATAAACTGAAAACTGAAATAGAAATGAAATCATCATGTCCTCAAAGGATGAGGACTCACGTCTAACTCTGACTACTGTTCCTCGAATCTACTGCTGATTTAGAGCTCATGCCTCTGAACCTATGGTGTAACATAAGAGAAAACACCATAGCGCAAATGCGTCAGTACGTCTGAATGTACTGAGTATACGAGTGAGGTAGGCTAAATGCAAAGGGTTATATGCATGAACAATACTGATTGATATAAACGTGAGAGTACATACATGCATACGTAACTGTAACTGAACTCATGGAGATACTAACTACTGAGTCTGAATACTGACAACATGAGTGTACAGATAATGAGATTCTGAAAGACTACGTTTAGTGATATTGATATGTAAATCACTAATAGGTGATGGATTTGATACTGTATTACTGAATACAAAGAGACTGATATTGCATTACTGATAAATGAATAATTGTTTCTGACAGTTTGAATTATGAAGAACTGGTCTGATTAACTGTATCTGACAGTCCTGAAGCTGAATACTGATAGTTTGAGTTCTTATAACTGTTGTGATTGATAGCATAAGTGACTGTATCTGACAGTCCATAAATCTGAAGGAAACTATCTGAGTTCCTTTCTATTTCTAAGTTGACTATATCTGATAGTCCTGATATACTGAAATCTGAAGAACTATCTGAGTTCTTTACTGAGACTGGGTAGCTATAGCTAACAGTCCTGAGATCTGTAACTAAAACTGTGGGAAATAGTTATCTAATCGACATGCCCCCAATACGCTATAATAGCTAAGGTGGGGTCCAATCTCTGCGCCGACTGGAGGGGTGTCAATACGGCGCCACTGGTAAGGACAACTGTGAGAACCCTATACTGGTAGGTACTCAAATGAGAACGGTGGGAACCCTAAATTGACAGGTTAAGCCCCCTCATCAACCCTAATCTAACAGGTTAAGATGTCTCAACCTACGCTAGCTACGTTGTTCTGGAACACAAGGATGACTGCTAAGAATCACACCTTGAACTGGCAGGTGAGTTTCCATCCTTGGGTTCACTCGGTGCTAACTTCTACTCCCATATGAAGAACACTGAACTGAATAACTAAGCTGAACAGAATAACTGAATAACTGAACTGAACTAATTAGCTAAACTGATACTGATTAACTGGACTGATACTAGTGGTATTGTTTAGCGGAGCTAAATTAAGTTTACTGGATTTCGATGATTGACGGAATGTACTGAGTTCTGAGGACTGGTTGAGAGTACTAAAGTTACTGAGATTGACTGTAAATACTGAGGTTGCTGAGGTTACTGAGCATTGAGATTACTGAGATTACTGGACTACTGAGATTACTGAGATTTCTGAGTTTTTCTGAGTCACATGACTGATTGAATTCTATAGATCATGGCTTGACTGAGAGTATCGTGAGAACATGACATGGCTCTAGGCACACAACTATATTTTTCGGGTACAAGTACCCCCAGGACTCGATGGAAGGAAACTGACACAACTTGAATTTCTTGAGTACACGACCATCAATAACAATCCATAATACATGAGAGGGGGATTTCATGAAGTACATGGTTATCATAATATCTATCATGAATAGGAATGCTTATAATCAAGTCATAAATCTCATATTCTAATATCATGGGCATTCCAACAACATATACTATTCATAGCAATGGCATGGAAACCATTCAAGCATAAGGGAACGACAACATGTAACATTTAGTTAACATTATAATGATTTGGGGATATTAAACTTCATGTATTTATTCAACATCTCAAACATGGTAGGGAAAGCATGGATATAATTCACATACATAATTCATATCTTCATCATCATACAAGCTTCAAGCCACTACCATAAGAATACATAATTAGCATGGAAATTGATATTGAAGTGTATAGCTAACAAGGACTTGTCATGTGAATGTCATGGAATCATATAAATAGGAATTTCTAGCATCCTAGGCATTTTATCAAACACCTTGCATGCATTCTTTAAGGCATAGGTGGATTTTATACTTGCATTATATTAAACCACCCAAAGTTCATGATTTTCAACCAACAACCACATATATTTCATGAAAACATCCTTAGATATCATCTTGAAACTTAAACATCCATCATCAACATGTACATATTCATATCACCACAAAAAGTTTACAAAACAACATTTAAAAGCATGATTCTTGAGCTCTATGAACTAATTGAATCCATAGATGAACACTACGCATACCTTGGAAGAGAGGTTCTTGATGATTGACGGAGGAATTTCCTTGAAATTTGATCTTCAAGCTTGATTGTGCAACCCTAGTTGTTTTTCTCCTATGGTGCTCTTGGATAATGAACTTTGAGATGTTAATAGGGTTGTAATGTGTTTAGAAGTTATATATTTCGTAGGGTTAAGTTTAGGGAAGGGTAAGGAGTGTTAAGAGATTTAATTACCCTCAAAATAACTCAAAACGGAGTGTTTTTGGCACTTGGAACTGATATAGGTGGCGCCTAACCAATCACCTAAGTTTGGTTGGGCGGTGCCTAACCAATCGCCTATCCTTACTGTCTCTCACGAAAATAGGTATAACTTTTCGCTCGGGTATTGGATTAAGGAGAAATTGGTATCCTTGGAAAGCTAATTCGATTATCTACAATTTGGTGGGTCTAAATATGCAGAAATAACACATTAACATCGAGTTATACCCGTTCAAATATGACCCTTACGAAATCGAACACTAAAACTTGATGGATTCAAAAACTCTTAGATTGTATTACCTTAAGTGACTCATATGAACATGATTAACGCATCATAAGCTATATTATCGCTAGGATACTCATTTTAAGTCATGCACTAAAATGCTACTCACAGGATAGGAGGTTTCATACGTAGGAAAAATGGTTCGTCTCCTAGCTTAGAAACATATGGGGTATTACAATATCTCCCCCTTGGGAACATTCATCCTCGAATGGAAATTAACTGAGGTGGGAGAGATGATAAGATGAAGTAAGTACAAGATATACAATACTGAAACATGGGTTCATGACAGACATGACTGAAAGCTGAGCACAACACACTGAACATGCATATCTGATTCATGGGAAGCTGATTCATGAATATAAGACTGAGGATTCCAATAAAGTGAGTTTTCTCAAAATAAGAATGCATATCTGATGCATAACTGAAAGGATGAATCCATGCATATCTGATGCATGATTATATGACTGACATGATACATGAATGCATGACTGAAAGTACTGATGAGCTGATCACGAATATCTGATGCGTGAATTCATGACTAAACTTACTCATGAACATGGAATGGTAAAGGTATCAAGTTTGAACTGAAAACTGAGCATGGAACTGAATACCAAGTTTGGTACTGAAATATGAACATGAGAACGAGTAAGTTTAAGAAAAACTGTTACCTTGAACTGAAAATACCGATAAGTTTGAGATTAATTACTCCATATGCATGATCGGAAACATGAGAACATAACTGAGTCTGGGATGTGGTAGATAAACTGAATATCATGATCTGAACTGAATCTTAAAAACATAGCATACGACTGAAGTTGGAGTTTGAGGGTTAACTTATGAGTACCCCTTCTCCAAACTGGATTCATCAAAAGAAAAGAGATCAGTATGTTTATGTCATGAAAGTTTGGAGGTATGATGTATCTCCCCCTTGGGACACTATGTCCCTCAAAGAATACTGACTTGGATGAGCTACTAAGGGGAATTAAGGCGATGCGCAAGACACCTAGGAACTGAGTCATGAATGAATAACTAGGATCTGAAACTGAGACATGATACATGAACTGAGCTGAACACGAGTGCATAAATATACTAACTTATCTGATTAACTTAATAACTGATAGCTGAATGCTGGATTTGCAAAGCTAAACTGTACTTAGTCTGAATAGCTGGGCTGAGATTTTTAAGTTTTATGCATAGGAGATAAGGACTAACTGAGTAGAATGAGGTATCTGAGCATGGATTTATGAAGTCTATATTATTTGTGAATGCGAGACCAAGCGTACGACATGGCTCTGAGGTATTCTATAAACTGGGGTACTGAAACACTGATAACTGAGTACTGACAACCTGAATGCTATGGTCAAGCATGTCTGGAACTGAACTGAGTTTCAAATCTGGTTACTGAACTGAAGATGACATTATAATTAAGCTTATAGCTAGTACAAAAGTACCGAATTCTGAGGCTAAGTAACTGGTAATTGAAGCCATGGTTCTGTAGGACTATCTAAGTCCTTTACTGAATATTGATTTCTGAACTATCGTTGTAATTGAGTTTTAGACTGATATTGAAGTACTGAATTCACTAAGCTGAAGGACACTAAGCTGAATAACTAAGCTGAACTGAATAACTGAACTGAATTGATTAGCTGAACTGATACTGATTAACTGGACTGATACTAGTGGTATTATTTAGCGGAGCTAAACTAAGTTTACTAGATTTCGATGACTGACGAAATGTACTGAGTTCTGAGGACTAGTTGAGAGTACTGAAGTTACTGAGATTGACTGTGAATACTGAGGTTGTTGAGGTTACTGAGCACTGAGATTACTGGACTACTGAGATTACTGAGATTTTTGAGTTTTTCAGAGTCACATGACTGACTGAATTCAATAAATCATGGCTTGACTGAGAGTATCGTGAGAACATGACATGGCTCTAGGCACACAACTATATTTTTTGGGTACAAGTACCCCCAAGACTCGATGGAAGAAAACTGACACAACTTGAATTTCTTGAGTACACGACTATCAATAATAATCCATAATACATGAGTGGGGGATTTCATGAAGTACATGGTTATCATAATATCTATCATGAATAGGAATGCTTATAATCAAGTCATAAATCTCATATTCTAATATCATGGGCATTCCGACAGCATATACTATTCATAGCAATGGCATGGAAACCATTCAAGTATAAGGGAACGACAACATGTAACATTTAGTTCATATTATAATGATTTGGGGATATTAAACTTCATGTATTTATTCAACCTCTCAAATATGGTAGGGAAAGCATGGATATAATTCGCATACATAATTCATATCTTCATCATCATCATACATGCTTCATGCCACTACCAAAAGAATACATAATTAGCATGGAAATTCATATTGAAGTGTATAGCTAACATGGACTTGTCATGTGAATGTCATGGAATCGTGTAAATAGGAATTTCTAGCATCCTAGGCATTTTATCAAACACCTTGCATGCATTCTTTAAGGCATAGGTGGATTTTATACTTGCATTATATTAAACCACCCAAAGTTCATGATTTTCAACCAACAACCACATATATTTCATGAAAACATCCTTAGATATCATCTTGAAACTTAAACATCCATCATCAACATGTACATATTCATATCACCACAAAAAGTTTACAAAACAACATTTAAAAGCATGATTCTTGAGCTCTATGAACTAATTGAATCCATAGATGAACACTACGCATACCTTGGAAGGGAGGTTCTTGATGATTGACGGAGGAATTTCCTTAATATTTGATCTTCAAGCTTGATTGTGCAACCCTAGTTGTTTTTCTCCTATGGTGCTCTTGGATAATGAACTTTGAGATGTTAATAGGGTTGTAATGTGTTTAGAAGCTATATATTTCGTAGGGTTAAGTTTAGGGAAGGGTAAGGAGTGTTAAGAGACTTAATTACCCTTAAAGTAACTCAAAACGGAGTGTTTTTGGCACTTGGAACTGACTTAGGCGGCGCCTAACCAATCGCCTAAGTTTGGTTGGGCGGTGCCTAACCAATTGCCTATCCGTACTGTCTCTCACGAAAATGGGCATAACTTTTCGCTCGGGTATTGGATTAAGGTGAAATTGGTATCGTTGGAAAGCTAATTCGATTATCTACAATTTAATAGGTCTAAATATGCAGAAATAACACATTAACATCAAGTTATACTCATTCAAATATGACCCTTACGAAATCAAACACTAAAACTTGATGGATTCAAAAACTCTTAGCTTGTATTACCTTAAGTGACTCATATGAACATGATTAATGCATCATAAGCTATCTTATTTCTAGGATACTCATTGTAAGTCATACACTAAAATGCTACTCACAGGATAAGAGGTTTCATACGTAGGAAAAATGGTTCATCTCCTAGCTTAGAAACATATAGGGTATTACAATTGCTTCTCTCCTTTGTTGATGGAAAAGTTGCTCAGATTCGAAGCTTGGTTCAACCAAGTCTTGATCCCTTACCAGCTTACTACTTTGTAAACCTGTTTCCTGCAAATACAAAACCAAGCATAAAAAACACCAAAAAAATCTAAAAGTAGAATTAAAAATCGCGCCCAAGCGCACACGTAAGTGTACGTGGTCTATCAAGTAGTAAAGTGGCCTTCAAAAAAGCCGAGTATCGATCCCACAGGGACTTGTTTCAGCAACGATTCAATTCTAGTTCACAGTTTAGATTAATTTAGTGCAAGAGTAAGTAACAATAGAGTTTGGAAATTGTAACTGAAAGTAAAGTATCAGTGTGTAAAGTAAAGTCTTGAAACAATCAATGGAGTAAAACCCAGGGTTAAAGTACTTCGAATAATCATACTATGTTATTGAACTTTATTCGTTAAATCGCTTATCTTGGTTGTTGACTCGTAGGGTTAATTGCATGATCATGGTCTCCCGACCTCTAATCTTTTACCTAATTTGGACATTACAACTACATCGTTGAATGGGAATGTAATAATCCAATTAAGTGTTTTAAAGCTATCATCCTACGTGTGAATCAAGTAAGGAATCTAAGTACATCCTTGTCCTAGACGCTAATTTGAATTCCTTATTTTATAAAAGAATACAAACCTTTGTTTATCCCCACGTTCTATCTCCCTATTCCCACTCCCGAGATCACAAGGTTGACAATATAAGCATTCTAAGGGTGATCAATCCTAAAAATAATTAATACAAGAATGAACAAACAATCAATAATGATAAGCAAATTAAACGAATTTAATCCAAAATAATAGTACTCATGTTCTTGGCTTTAACCCCGAAAAAGGAGTTTTTAGCCAATAGTATTCGTAGTCATGATCCAAATAATTGAATACATATTATAATATAATTGAAAGCTAAATAAAGAGAATATTAAAACTTAAAATAATGTGCAGCATCTCCCAATTTTTTCCAAGGACGTCTCCAGAATTGTCCAAGATTGTTTAACTTGTATGTATATATAATAAATTAATCCTAAACCTTCTAGGAGTAAAAGATATCACAATGATCCAGAGATTCCAAGATATTCCCAAACTCTCCAATAATGTGTGCAATGTAATATATATTTATAGTGGAACAATACCTAACCATGTAGGACAAGGATGTTAAGTGCAATTTTTTTGCCGTTTGTGGAATGCCGAATGTGTTGCGTTGGTTGCTCAAGTCAACTTGTCAACGCGTCGCATCCTCTAATCAACCCTTCTAGACACTGCATCGCGTTAGATACTCAAGTCAACCAGGTAAGGCGTCGCGGCTCGAACGCGTTGGTTTACTAGAACTTGCTTCCAAAATTTTGGTTAAGTGTTGAACGTCCTATCTTTTCCCATGCCTTTTGTAGTGTATTTCCAATGAATTTCCAGCCTTTATATCAACAATATATCACCATATTTAGCTCACAAGGCTTCCTACATAATCACACCACATATTAGCAATCATAACAATACAATATCCTCAACGACGAATAAAAAACACAAGCTAAGACAAGGCTAGTTCCCATGATCTTCAACTTTATGTTTCGGCTCTTGGCTTAATCAATTTGAACTTTGTACATCACCAACAATTTGTTTCACATATAATTGCACCATTAAAACCATTTGGAACCCTTTAAATACAATAGAATCCAACGAAATCAACTAGACACACACTTAGCTCAAGCTAGTAAAACTACTTTTTTCGGTTGACCTCTAAATGACTTAATTAAGTACAAACTTGTTTGGATAACACTATTAAACATTGTTATCACATCATTGAACACTTATGTGCTTATTTATATCAATATTACACACGAAACACACAAGTTATCTCAAAATAAGACGAAATATGCTAGAATAGTAACACTAGAGTGCATAAATACACCCATCATCAGGGGGTGGGGTGGGAGGTGCTGGACGGAAGTGGGGAGGGGGTGGGGGTGGACGGGGGGGGAGGGGTTAGGGAGGGGCCTTTTTAATTTTTTATTTTTAAAAATATTTTAAAATTAAATAAGTTGTAGTTGGGAGGGACTTTTTTTATTTTTTAAAAATTATTTTAATATAAAATTGACCAAAAAATGACCCTCACCCACACCCTAGGCGCGTGCCTGCACAAATTTCGTCCTACTCAACCATTTTAATGCTACATAGGTCTGGTCAACGGTCAAAGAATTTAAAATATTGAGTTTTATTGAGTTGAGGGACTTAGATGACAAAGATCTCAGTAGAAGTATCCACTTTACAAAACAGACCAAGAATAAGGGTCCACTGAGGTATTTGCCTATAATTTTGTGTGAGTAAACATCAAAACACTTACAATATCAATCACTAATAATATTCTTGAACATATTTAATCTAAGAAAATTATACATCATAAAAGAAATCGAAATAAAATAGGAATAGAATTTATTTTTATGAATTTGGAGATAGAGTAGTAAAAATTACCTTAGAAGAAATGTATTTAACATTGAGTTAGATCTGTCATATGTACCAATCTCGATATAGATGATGTTGACACCTAATTTTTGCCCTCCACATCTAAATTTGATTATGAGTTTCTTCGATTTTAAATAAAATTACAATATTTATTTTATCTGGATAAAAACTTTTCAGAATATTTATCTACGCAATTTTTTTCACTATAAGTAGCGATTTTATATGTTCGTATTCGTATGTATGAGATTGTATAATTTTGTTACTTAAATAATTATTTTATGAAAAATCAGATTTTTATCAAGTGTCGTCTTGAAAATTAATTTAAATGAGTAAAATCTTGATTTTAATATAATTTATTTTCAAAAATAATTTGTTCGAAAAAATACATGTTTGATTTTATCAAACCAAGAAATTCAAAATTAAATTGGGTATTAATTCGTGTCGAATTACAACTTAATTTAGCTAACTTGTTAAATTTGATCATACTTAAAGTCAAACTCGCCATAATTGCAATGCAATTGGCCAATTTATACTTAATTCGGTCAAAATATAAATGAGATGGCTAAATTCTAATTTGATTTGGGGTTGTTTTTAAATGACCCCAAAACCCTCAAAACACATCAGCCTCTCCTTAAAATCCCACTAACCCCATACCCGAACCAGCCCAACTCCACATCCTCTTCCCTGACCCGGTCCAACAAATAATAACAATGATATCATCATAAATAGCAAACCATCGGCGATAGAACGTAGAACACCGAACAAGCCATCAACAAACGACAACTTCAAACAGACGACAACCCATCAACAATCAACAACTCCGACCCGACAATCCGGCGAAACCCGATCTAGCACCCGCGATTTCAACACCAGCAACGGTCAAAAAATTGATGAACCACAGCTTCGGCAACAACCCAGCGTCAACAACAACTTTAACGATAGAAACATACCTGACCCGAACCGTCCAGCTCAGCACAACAACATTGTACTCAATCCGTTGGAATTTTTCAACTTTGAAAATTAAATACGTACTGAATAGTACGAGTTCCAGCTCCTCAAGTTTACCCCTCACACACTGTTTGAATGGTGGTTTCCATGGTATGGTAAGGTTACTAAAGAACCATGTTTATTTTGATTGTTTGTGAAAATGTATGGTATGGTATGGTTTACTTTCATAGTTTGGTATCCATGATTTGCTTATTTTTTTTCAATTATGCCCTTATTTGGAGTATTATATAATCCTATTTTATTCTTTACCTTATATTATTTAACTCCACCTTCTACCCCTCCCTCACGCTCCCACCCCATGAGCCACTCCTCCCCTCCCCCTCCTCCCCACCCCACCCCGTCAAAAAAATTATTATTTAAATTTAATTTTAAAATTTTTTTAAACTTTTTTCTTATCCCACGCCCTACCCTTACCCCGACCCTACCCCTTACCAAACCCCCACCCCAATCTTTTAAAAAATTTTATTTTTTTAAAAAAAATCAAAAAAATTTCTTATCCCACCCTCACCCAACCATACCCCCTACCCCCACTTACTAGCCCCTCTCTCGAATCAATTTTTTTACTTTTTAAAAAGTTTTAAAAATATTATACCCGACCATCGCCTCCTACCAGTCCCCCCCAATGCACCTACCCACAATATATATATATATATATATATATATATATATATATATATATATATAAATTTAATTTTAAAAAATTCAATATTTTTTTCTTAGCTCACCCCTACCCCTACCCTCGAACCCCCACTCTACTACCCTATCCCCAAATATTCTTTTTAATAAAATTTCATAATATTTTCTTACCCCACCCCCTTAGCCTATTCGTTTTCGTGGTTTTGTGTTAAATATATAGAAATACTTTTAGAAAATATTTTTCTATTTGCATAACGAACACTAGAAAATAAGTAAGAAACTATTTATTTTCCTATTTTTTTTTTTGGATTTCATATCGAATACACCTGTAGCATACACAAAAAATGTATTCAAACTTTGTACTTGTCGTTGGTGGTCACGTTTCAAAACACTAAAAGAAAATCAAATTTATTGCTATGAAAAATGAATTCGATTACATTTATTTTGATCTACTCTTGTATTAATTTTGTTAAAATTTACATAAATTTAACAACTTAATATATTTACATGACTAATTTATGACAGACTAACAGAAAAATTATTTTATTAACAATTATTAATAAACTTAATATTTATAATAATTATGGGTATTTTGGTAAACTTATCAATTACGATACAGTATCATACCGTCAAATCAAACAATAAAATTGTTATTAAACAGTAGTGAACGATACAGTCGATTCAAACATTGTATTATATTGTATTGTATTGTACAACACCATATACTATACTATACAGTACATTATGAAACCATGACAAACCACCATCCAAACAAAGTGTTAGATGAATTTTCGAAAATACCTTGAAAATCCTTATCCCACGTCGCCAAATCAGTCGAGAACTGGGATGTCGGGTTCTATATAAACCCCTCCCTCTCTCATTGTTAAAGAGAGGTTTTTTGGGAGGAGAACCAAAAAGGGAACTAAAAATTCTCTACTCGTTTAGGATTTGGACTTCGGTCTCCAACCTGGAGTTGTGAGAATTTTGGTTTAAGTTTTTTGTATTTTTCTTGTCCTTCTCGAGTCAAGGAAAGAGGTAAAGTCATTGTCGACTCGTCGTTTCGATTTGCTGTCCGAAAAAGGTAAACACACTTCTTTTTAGTTTGTTGTCTCTTCTTCATCATTTCCTCTTCGTATTACTCGCAAGCATGTTAATAGTGGGACTGTTTGCTGTAGAGGCTTCGAATACCGTGGGATTTTTTTTTGGTGATTGTTGTATTACTCTGTTGAGCTAATTCTAGCCATAGTCGTTTGATTCTCTATCTAGCTTTGTATTTCTCGTTTTAGCTTTCTCTTATCTATGATTTTGTATTAATCTTGCTTGATATTGGTAAAGATTTGAAATTACGAAGTACATTAAAGTTATGTTTGGTTGATGATAGGTGGATTGCTGCTTGTTTCATAAATATTATTTGAGTTAGTTTCTATATCGTAAAGGCGAATTCGAGTTAAAAATCAGGCTATATTGTTATTTGGTGTGAGAGGGACGTATGAACCCTCTACCTAGTTGTTGAATGTATTGGTAATGCTTCTCCTATATAATTCTGATCATTTTGATCATGACATGTTTAAGAGTTATCAGGTTACTGTTTTATTGAGTTGTTTAAGGCAATAGCCATCCCTTATTCAATTATATCCTTAATTAAGCTAAAATTGTCATTAAATTTCTTTGATTCATAATATCAAAAGAAGGCCAATGAACTGAAATTTAGAACGGAGTCTCTCTCTTGTGTGATTTACCCCAAAAGATATGATCGTTCACTTTCCTTAAGTTTAAGGCTCATAACTATGCATTTGACTGTGAGTTTTTGCCCGGGGCTTGAAGTTAAAAATTTTTCTTGCTTTAGCCAATTATGAGATAGCCTATTTTCAAAAGTGCTAATGTAGTGTATGGGCTTGCATATTCCCTAGTTCAATGACCTCTCTTCCTTAGAGTTTCTTTTATTTCACACGTTTTTATGATGGGTTCTCTTTGGGGTCAAGACATGTTTGTGAATAAAATTTGCTGCATAAATAAGACATCTTTATGTTCCTGTGGTTTGTCCCTCAATTGAGTATAATTTCTTAAGCATATTTGGTCAAGTTCATGTTCCTGTGTAGTAATGAATAGGATATGCCATATTCATTGTGTGAATTTGAGATATACTCCATAAAACTTTTATAGTTTGTTCTCTTTAATTGAGATGGGTCGTATGTTTTTTTATTTTTATTTGTTTTGTTTTTTAAAATCAGTTTGTCCATCATGAAATTTTGATCACTTCTCTAATTCTTATTTTCTTTTCTTTGGTACATGTGATTCGGGTGAGTTCTCAAAGAACTCAATTTTCTTCCCTGCATTTCGTTGGGCATAAGCCCAATAGGATTCACGTCAAGCATCGAGTCAAGCCTCATTAAAGTCCAAAAATGGACTGATATACAAGGAATATTACTAGTATACAGGCTGATATACACTTATATATGGTTTATATACATTGGGACGCAAAAGAAATACACCATATATGAAAAATGGAAGCCTCATGCTGATTTACATGTTGATATACAATGAATACGCATCGGTATACAAAAAAACGCAAGCATGAAGGATTTTGATATACGTTTGATATACAAGGCTGAAAATAGACTTAAAGTCCATAACTTTGCAAGGCCCAAAGCTGGGCAGATTCAAAAATGGGCTAAAAAGGGGCGCAAATCTCAACTTTTCTTCATTTATTTCCTTGTAATTGATACTTGATTATTTATTTGTAGTTTAATTTAATCTAGATGAATCCCCGGATAACAAATTATATTAGAATTATTCATTTATGTTGGTTGTTTAATTATTTTTTAAACTTTTCCGATTCCTTTATTTTAGGCAAATTTGAGCTCGAAAAATAACTTGAGGATTTACTTATATCCTTTAATAGTTATTATCGACTCTAAATTCATGTTTAAGAAGTTGGGTTAATTCTTTAGCCTAAATTCATAATCCGGATAAAATTGTTAAAGTTAGAATTATATTGAAACTTCGACATTTAGTTTATTTCATTACTTTGAAATAAAATAAATGGAAAATTTTTACTCCCTCTGTTTAAAAAAGAATGACCTACTTTTCTTTTTAGTCCGTTTAAAAAAGAATGACCCCTTTCCTTTTTTGACAATACTTTAATTTCAACTTTCCACATGACATGTTTATAACCATAAGATTAAAGGACATTTTTGTACATTTGACACTACTTTAATTTAAGGCCACAAGATTCAAAAGTTTTCTTTATTTTCTTAAACTTTGTGTCAAGTCAAAGTAGGTCATTTTTTTTAAACGGAGGGAGTAATAAATTTTACACATTTTAAAATGAGATTTTTGAATAAATTCAAGATTTTTTCGAGAAACTTAAGAAATTTTCAAAATTAGCCAAGTAAGTTTAATCCGCCGGGAATCATACTTTGTGAATTTTTTAAAGTGCCTAACGCCTTCTTTCAAATTTACTTGAACCCTTACCTAGACTCTGGTTATTTTTAAAAGTTTTATTCTTCAAAATTACTTTTTTAAATGGTTTCTTAATTTTCCTAAAAATTAAGTGGTGACTCTAAGTTATTTTTTAAAATAAAATCAAATAAACTTCTTTCTTTTTTCTTCGCCATGAAGTTATGAAACGTTTTCGACTTTTGAAAAATGGATCGTAACAAATGACATAGCATGACTCATCAAAGTTTAACAAATGAGTAAGAAATAATAATGAAATAAAAAAATATAAACTTTTTAACCAGAAAGAAGAAATCATAGCCTATAAATGAAATCATAGACTATACAGAAATAAATCATTTATATTTCCTGAGAACAGAGTACATATAAGTAAGTTTAATAAAGATAAATACTCACCAATACATAATCTCATCAAATAAATTGCTACCATTCAAAAAAAAATACTGAAACTCATGTGAAGCATTTTCGTTGCACAATTAAAACTAAAATGATTGATTCATGTAAGCATATTTTGGTACTATAAGATATATATAGGTTATTTTTGTCTTTTTATCTCCCATCTTTTAGCACATTATTACTCCACATTAATGAAATTAATTAAGAATTATAAAGGTTGGAGGTGGAAGAATACATGAATATATATTAAATCTCTAATAAAAAAGATAATAATAGTGGAAGGTGAAAAGTTGATGAATTGAATAAGTAATTTCTTAATTATGAAAATAAAATAAATGAATAAATGAAGAAAAATGATCAAAAAAGGAGAATAAAGATAAATAGGAATAGAGGTCATGGAGAGGTGTCACATCACCTCCTCTATCACCTTCCTTTATATATATATATATATATACTAGTATCCGTTCCCGCACAATGAGCGAAAAAAGATAATAGAAATATATGTATATGAACCATGTGTGACTATATGTTTGGAAACTTGTACTATATTTTATTTTTAATTTTATTACATACTAACATTTTATATGGTATATATAGTTGCTATTGCTTCATTACTATTCATTTCTTCAAATAGTATAAATTTTTGTAGCATGTTTGGTCAAACTTTAAAATCAACTTATTTTGAAAAGTGGTTATCCTAGAAGTGTTTTTTTTTTTTTAAAGTACATTTATTGAGAAGTAGTTTGTATTTGGCAAATAAATTTAAAGAAGTACTTTTGAGCAACAATTAGTGTTAGGCCAAACTTTTAAAAGAGATTTTGAGTATATCTTTCTTGAAATTGCTAAAAAACTACTTTTAGCTCATGAAAAATAATTTCTGCTACTCCTTAAAAACACTTATTTTCTCCCAAAAACTTGGCCAAATACCCCATTTTTTTTTTTAAAAGTAGTTTTAAGAAAAAATAAACACCTTTGAAGAATAATAAACTTGGTCAAACAAACTCTAATACTTTAAAAATGAAGAATATCTGGAAAGCAATATTATCATGACTTCTTTTCTGTCACGATCCAAAAACGAGGGTCATGATGACATTTGTCGCGGCGTACCTTAACAAGTAAGCCTGTCACCCAAACTGATATAAAAGAGGAAAAGACAAAAATATTCCAAGATAAGGCTTCTAGAACGAAGTCGAACCATACAAGTAATTATAACAATGCAGAAAGAACATATTCAAATATCACACATTTTCAAAATCAGGTGTCACTAGTGTAAGAACTACTAATACATATCATGAGTCAAATACATCAGGAATATCTACACAGGGTCAATATCTGTCTCCAAACACAAATAAAGACATAATTACTATAAAAATATAGAGGTGAACTCTGGACGCATGAATTCCAACCGCTACCTTGAGGAATCTAACGACGCTCGAAATCGACTAATCTGAGGTGCACTCGAGCTAGGACCTGCACCGAAAGAGCGCAGTAGGCGTGAGTATGATCTACTTGTATTTAGTAGGTATCATAGGCCGATCAAGCATAGTAAATAAAGCATACAAAATTGTCACGATCCAAATATGAGGGTTGTGATGTCACTTGTCACAACACACCTTGGCAAATAAGCCTATCACCCAAATTAATACGAAAAGAGGAAAAACAAATATCCCAAGATAAGGCTTCTAGAACGAAGCCGAACCATATAAGCAATCATAACAATGTGGAAAGAACTTATCCAAAATACCAATCATGTCCAAAACCAGGTGTCAATAGTGTAAGAACTACTAATACAATCCAAGAGTCAAATACATTGGAAAAATAATCACAAAGAAATAATATCTATCTCTGAATACTAATAAAGACATAACTACTATAGAAAGATAGAGGTGAACTTCGGACGCATGAATGTCCAACACCTAGCTTGGAAGCTCCAACAATCGCCTGAGTCAATCAAGCTGAGACGCACTCGAGCTAGCACCTTTACCGAAAGGGCGTAGTAGACATGAGTATGGTCCACTTGTACTCAATAGGTATCATAGGTCGACTAAGCAAAGTAGTAAATAAAGCATACAAGATATACACTAAGGGCACGTCATCTGCAATTAGAAAATGTCCCCACAAAGGTAGCCCACACTACTTGCACTAACAATTCTAATATATCTCACATATATTGCAACATCACACCAAGATAGAACAAAAGTACGTATTATATCACAAATAAGAAGAACAAGAGGGGACATGCATATACAAGATCATCAAATACAAGTAAAAGAAGATACGATAAATATATAGATAACAAGTCAATATGGCAATACAACACAACATAACACAATAAATAAAGTGCAATGTATATGATGATAAATATGATGATGATGATACGATGTCGTTGCACAACCTTCGGTATCGTCACACAATCCCCGTAAAAGAAGATACGATAGATACATAAATAACAAGTCAATATGGCAATACAACACAACATAACACAATAAAGTAAGTGCAATGTATATGAAGATGAAGATGATGATGATGATGATGATGAGGCACGAGGTCGTCGAAGGACTTATGAGGGGTTCGTCAACCCGTATACAATCCATACATATCATATCTCATTTTTGGCATATCCCTCGAAAAAGATTTTATAACGTGTTACAATATCTCCTCCCCGGCACATCCCTTAGGGAGGGTTTTAAAAAGGTGTTGACAGTATTTCTCAAATGTTGCCATGGTGGTACCAATGTTTCATGAATGAGTATGATATTAGGATGTAATTCTCACAACCAATCACAATGACTATTTTCACAACCAACCACAATGATATATTTCCACAACCATGTGAGCCAATATTCACTCATTATTTTAGTTTCATCCACGAATTTCCACATGTCTCATATGCCAAATAAAGTATGAATATAATCACAATACACCATATTAAGAATCTTAACAACACTATACAATTATTCACATGTATTCAAGGCTATTAATACACATAGGACCCCATACGGTCACACATATCACATAATAACTCAATTTTGATAATTACATCACATATAGGCCCCCATACGGGAACAACACATAAATAGCCATTTTTCATGATTAATTACCACCCTTAACATGTATTTTGTATCATCATTAACTACCCAACCCAATTTGAAAGAGTTAAGCAGTAATCTACCTCAAAAGCCGCAACTAGTCCGCTACACTTTGAATCCATGACCTTAATTTTCACGAACAATATTAAACTCCACCAAAAGAAGCAAATATGAAATCTACGCGTCAAAATAAAATCAACGACTCCCATATTGATTACTTTTGGTTTGGGGTCAAAATGGACCCCCAAAATGGGTTCCGAAAAAAGGGAAAAATTAGAACTTTACTTCAAAAACATGTTCCTCATATTTTTAGGAACCTACATTTGAAAACCCATGTTAAATCAGGTAAAAAACGAGGTTCAAATTAAAGAAAAATCATTTTTAAGCTTTATCGGGTAAAATCTTTGAAATCTGGGTTAAAATCAAGAATCAGAGTTGTTTTAAGGGTTAAACTGTTGAAAAACTAGTAATTATAAGATAAAATATTATTCAAGTGAAAAAAAGTGAAATTGAGGTTTAAAACCAAGCCCTAAGATTTTTGAAATTTTGAGAAATTAATCAAGAAATTACTTAGGAAAGGGTGAAATCTTACTTTAAATCCATAATAAAACTAAGAAACAGATGTTAATCTGGCTATCTAAGCTCCCACAAGCTTCACTTTTAAGCTCCCACACTATTTTAGGATTTAACTCTCAAGAGGCAAGATGAAAATGAGCAAAAAGGGACAAAAAAGGGTGAGCAATATTAATTTTTCTTTGGTCGATTGGACTTCGATGTGGAGCTTGGGATTCGTTTGGAGTCACGATACATGCAAAAAGACTATGCAACCATACTGAATTCGATGTTTTGGATGCATTGGCGATGTCATATTTTCAAAAACACATCATTTTCATAAAATTGACCGTCAAAATCCGAAATCATAATTTTCTAAATCGAGGGTCAAAATGAGATTTAAAAGCCGTAAAATTATACCAAATATGCTATCACCCTAAAATTGACATTCTGGATCTGTTGGTGATGTCAGATTTTCCATCCGAGGTCGTTTCGATCAAATATGGGTCCCACATCCATATTTTTAATTTTTTAACTTTTCGATCAATAGGTCGAAATGAGCTCGGGTGCATCGAGACCCGAACCAAAGGTTTACCTAGCCTAAAATTGATATTCCGGAGTTGATGGCGCAGTCCATTCGGCCATCAATCTCATGTATCTAAAGATATCCCCATAAGTCTAAAATAAGGCTCTCGAAACCATAAAAAAACCACAATATCGCATAAATGATACCAAAATGCATCGAAAATTATCTCAATCACTCCCACACCCCAGAAATACCATAATCCAACTATGGGGAGGGGTAAAATAGTCAAATCACACAAAATCACAAATTTCACATATTTCATCAATTTTTTAGGTCGTTACATTATCCACCACTAAAAATCTATTTTGTCCTCGAACTAAGTTAAAGCAATACCTGAAATAATGAAGAGCTAAGGATAAGAACTACACATATAAGACTCAACCTCTCAAGTAGCTTCATCTACAGGTCGATGTCGCCACTGGACCTTTACCACAGGGATCAATATAGAGCTTAACTGCCTAACGTCCCTAGCCAAAATGGAAACCAACCCCTCAATAAAGGACAACAACTCATCTAACTGAACTAACTCTCAATGAATGATATGAGACTCATCAGGAATATAACGACGAAGCATAAAAACATGAAAAACTAGATGAACAACTGATAGATCAAGGGGCAAAGCCAACTCATAAGCCACATTACCAACAGTCCAAAGAATCTCAAATGGACCAATATGCCTGGGGCTAAGCTTGCCTCTCTTCCCAAACCTCATCACACCCTTCATGGATGAAACTCGAAGGAAAACACGATCTCCAATGCCAAATCTCAAGGAACAAATTCTACAATCAGTATAGCACTTTTCCTTACTCCGAGTCGCTCTAAGTCTATCCTAAATGACTCAGAATCTATCCAAAGACTCACGGATCAAGTACGCACCTCGAGGTCTCATCTCTGAAATATTAAAACAATCCGCTGGGGAGCGATAACGCCTACCATACGATGCCTAAAAAGGAGCTATATCAATAATGAAATGCTAGCTATTATTATATGCAAACTCAGCTAAAGCCAAATACTGCTCCTACTGGCCACCAAAATCCATCACACACGCGCGGAGCATACTCTAAACCTGGATAGTCCTTTCTAATTGGCCATCAATCGGGGATAAAATGCTATACTAAGATCAACCCGAGTACCCAACTTATCCTGAAAAGTCTTCCAAAAGTGAGATGTGAACATAGAACCTCGATCTGAAATAATGGACAACGACGCACTATGCAGACGCACAATCTCACAAATAAAGATAGGGGATAACCTCTCAGCACTGAATGAGACTCGAACCGAAATAAAATGAGCTAACTTGGTCAATCAATCCACGATGACCCACACACTATCAGAACCATGAGATGTACGAGGCAACTAGTCACATAGTCCATGGTGATCTATTCCCACTTCCACTCGAGAATAGGTAACCTTTGAAGCAATCCACTAGGTCTCATATGCCCGGCCTCCACCTACTAACAACATAAGCAACGAGCCACCGAATATGCCATATCTCGCCTCATACCACCCCACCAGTAGTGTTGCCTCAAATCATGATACATTTTAGTCATACCTGGATGGATAAAATATCTGGAACAATGGGCTTCCTCCAAGATTAACCTAATCCAATCACCCATTCTCGGCACACAAACTCGACCTCCAATCCGCAAAACTTTATCTGAATTAAGTGAGGCTTCCTTAGCCTCCCCACTCAACACCTTATCTCGAATCGACCTCAATCAAACATTATCAAAATAATGAGCTCGAATCTTCTCCATAAAAAAAGATCTAGCCTCGACAAATGACAAAACACGCCCAGATGTTGAAATATCAAGCCTAACCATCTGGTTAGCTAAAGACTGAACCTCTAAGGCCAAAGTCCTCTCCTGGTCAAAAGATACGCCAAGCTACCTATGCTATTCAATTTTTGGCTCAAGGCATCTGCAACTACATTAGCCTTGCCCAGATGGTAAAAATAGTCAAGTCATAATCCTTAAGCAACTCAAGCCAACGACGCTGCCTCATATGAAGATCTCGCTGGGTAATGAGGTACTGAAGGCTACGACGATATGAGAAGATCTCACAATGGACTCCATACAAGTAATGCCTCCGTAACTTCAAAGCAAATACAACTGCACATAACTCCAAATCATGGGTAGGATAATTTCTCTCATGAGGCTTCAACTGACGAGAAACATAAGAAATTACCTTGACCTCCAGCATAAACACAACACCTACCCAGAGCCTGAAGTATTACATAAGACAGTAAAACCCACTCCCTCCTTAGACAAAGTCAAGTTAGGAGCTAAAGTCAACAAATCCTTGAGCTTTTAAAAGCTCGCCTCATAAGCATCAGACCACTGAAAAGAAATCTTCTTCAAGGTTAACTTGGTCAATAGAGCTGCTATAAAAGAGAAACCCTCAACAAAACACCGATAATAGCCTGCTAAGCAAACAAAACTCCAAACCTCGGTGGGCTAAGTAGGTCTATCCCAATCACGAACCTCTGCAACCTTGGTTGGATCAACCATAATATCTTTCTTAGTCGCTACATGATCCAAGAAAGAAACAGACTCCAACCACAACTTGCACTTAGAGAACTTTACATATAACTTCTCACCTCTCAATCTCTGAAGCACAATATACAAATGCTCCAAATAAATCAAGATATCATCTATAAATACAAAAATAAAGGAGTCGAGATACGGTCGAAACACCCGGTTCATCAACTCCATGAACGCGGCAGTGGCATTGGTCAACTCAAAAGACATGACCAAGAACTCATAATGACCATATCAAGTCCGAAAAGCTATCTTCAGAATATCCGAAGCTCTAATCCTCAACTGGTGATAACCAAACCTCAAATCAATCATTAAAAACACCACTACACCCTGAAGCTGATCAAATAAATCATCAATGCGAGGGAAAGGATACTTATTCTTAACCATCACCTTATTCAACTATTGATAATCAATACATGACCCATCCTTTTTCTCACAAACAAGACAAACGCACCCCAGGATGAAACACTAGGTTAGATAAATCCCTTATCCAACAACTCCTACAACTGATCCTTCAGTTCCTTTACATCTGTTGGGGCCATCTTATAAGAGAGAGTAGAAATGGTCTTGGTGCCCGGCTCAACATCAATACTGAAATCAATATCTCAATCCAGAGGCATACCGGGAAAGTCCGTAGGGAATACATCCATAAACCCATGGACAACATGGACAGAATCCAAGGAAGGATGCGAAACAACATTGGTGTCATGAATATGGGCCAAGTAAGATAAACATTATCTTTCAACAAATTTATGAGCCTGAACATAAGATATGACCCTCTTAGGACCTGAATAAAGTACATCCTTCCAAGCTATCCTTGGCACACCCAGCGAAGTTAAAGTCGCAGTCTTAGCAAAACAATCTAAGACAACATGATAAGAAGCCAACTAATCCATGCCTAAAATAACATCAAAATTGACCATATCTAATACAAACAAATCTACCAAAGTCTTACGCCTGGCAAAAGTCACAACACAAGATCTATGCGCCCGATCCATCACTAAAGAATCACCTACTGGAGTGATACACGAATAGGTATGGCAAGAGGCACACTAATAGAATCAAAACCCAAAGCAAAATACACAGACACATAGGAGAAAGTTGATCCGGGATCAAATAATACAGATACAGGTCTGAAACAAATGGGGACGATACCTGTAATCACAGCATCAGAAGCCTCTGCCTCAGGTCTGGTTGGTATAGCATAACACTGACCAAAACCACCAACTACTTAAGTGGCCCCATGACCACCCCCATGAGTTCCACTACCTCTGTCCCTCGCACCTCTAGTAGCACCCCTACCCCACACAACTGAAATAAGAATAACTCTAAATATACGGAGAGGACACTCTCTAGCCACGTCGCTAATCTCATCACACATATAGCAGCCTCTACGACCAGTCTCAATAAAGAAAGATACAATTGAGCCTGAACGGCCACCCTGAACTGCTGAACTAGAAGGTCAACCACCTGAACTCTGTAAATCCGTTTGTACTGGCCTACTATGGTATCTACGAGAACCTCTAAAATCTCTGCTCGAGAGTTTCGACTCCTAAACTCACCAAAATATCGTGCCTTTTTGGCATCTCCCTAAGATGAACTAAGAATATCCTCTGTCATCTTAGCATGATCCACAATACTTTAAAAAAAGCCCCAAACACAACTATCTAAGACGTAGCCAACTAAAGAAAGACATTCAAACCCTTCAAAAACTTTTGAATCTTCTCAAACTTTATGGAAATACTATCATAGAAATATCTGGATAGGGAAGGGAAATATGCCTCATACTCAGCAACTGTCATGGAGCTTTTATTTAAAGGATCCGACTCATCCGATATCCGATCCCTTAAACTGTAAGGCACGAATCTCTCCAGAAAAGCATCAGCAAATTGATCCCATGATAAATCAGGAGCATCAATAGGCCTATAACCAACAAACAATCTCCATCAATCTCTCGCAGCATCTCTCAACTAATATGAGTATAAACCACACCATTCACGCAGAAAGAATGAAACACAACTCAGAACACAAGGTATGAAAGAACTTCACACGATAAAGAATAAAATGAGGGATGTTTCCTAAAGACGTCCTATAGCCTCTCGAAGATAGATATGGACGTCTCCATACCGATCTACAAGACTTTATTAGACATCCCATTCTTACACCGTTAAGACCAATTAAACCTGACTACTCTGATACTAATTTATCATAATAAAAAAATAAAGGTCATGATGGCACTTGTCGCGGCGCACCTTGACAAGTAAGTCTATCATCCAAACTGATACGAAAAGAGAAAAAGACAAAAATATCCTAAGATAAGGCTTCTAGAACGAAGTTGAACCATATAAGTAATCATAACAATGCAGAAATAACTTATCCAAAATATCAGTTATGCCCAAAATCAGGTGTCAATAGTGTAAGAACTACTTATACAATCCAAGAGTCAAATACATTGGAAAAATAACCAAAAAGGAATAATATCTATCTCTGAATACCAATAAAGACATAACTACTATAGAAAGATAGAGGTGAACTTCGAATGCATGAATGTCCAACCACTAGCTTGGAAGCTCCAATAATCACCCGAGTCAATCAAGCTGAGACACACTCGAGCTAGGACCTGCTCCAAAAAGGCTTAATAGGCATGCGCACGGTCCACTTGTACTTAGTAGGTATCATAGGCTGACCAAGCAAAGTAGTAAATAAAGCATACAAAATATACACTAAGGGCACGTCACCTGTAATCAGAAAATATCCCACTACGGTAACCCACACCACTTGCACTAACAATTCTAATATATCTCACATATATTTCAACATAACACCAAGATAGAACAAAATTACGTATTATGTCCCATATAAGAAGAATAAGGGGGAACATGCATATACATGATCATTAAATACAAGTAAAAGAAGATACGACAAATACATGAATAACAAGTCAATATGGCAATACAACACAACATAACACAATAAAGTAAGTGCAATGTATATGATGATGATGATGATGATGCACAAGGTCATCGTACTACCTCCGGGATCACCGCACAATCCCCGTATACACCTACGGAGAAAAGCCTCCCAACGCAGGACCTATGGGGGGTTCGTCAACCCGTATATAATCCATATATCTCATATCTCCTTTTCGGCATATTCCCCAATAAGATTTTTATAAGGTGTTACAATATCTCCTCCCCAGCACATCCCTCGGAGAGGGTTTTGAAAAGGTGTTGCCAGTGTTTCTCAGATGTTACAATGGTAGTACCAATGTTTCATGAATGAGTATGATATGAGGATATAATGCTCACAACCAATCACAATCACTATTTTCACAACCAATCACAATGATATATTTCCACAACTATGTGAGCCAATATCCACTCATTATTTCAGTTTCATCCATGAATTTTCACATGTCTCATATGCCAAATAAAGTATGAATATAATCACAATATACCAATGGTACCATATTAAGCATCTTAACAATATAATATAATTATTCATATGTATTGAAGGCTATTAATTTCACATAGGACCCTACACGGTCACACATATCACATAATAACTCAATTTTGGCAACTACATCACATATAGGACCTCACACGGGCACAACAAATAAATAGCCATTTTCATGATTAGTTCTCACCCTTAACATGCATTTTGTATCATCATTTACTACCCAACCCAGTTTGAAGGAGTTAAGCCATAACTACCTCAAAAGCCGAAATCGGTCTGCTACACTTCGAACCCACGATCTTACTTTTCACGAATATTCTCGAACTTCACTAAAAATATAAAATATAAAATCTACTCGTCAAAATAAAACCAACGACACCAATATTGATTGCTTTTGATTCGGGGTCAAAATGGACCCCCGAAATGGGTTTCCAAAAAGAAGGGCAAAATCAAAACTTTACTTCAAAAACATGTTCCTCATAATTTTAGGAACCTATAGCTGAAAATCCAAGTTAAATTGAGTAAAAAACGAGGTTCAAATCGAAGAAAAACTATTTTTGAGCTTTATCGGGTAAGTTTTTTGAAATTCGAGTTAAAATCAAGAATCAGAGTTGTTTTAAGGGTTAAATTGATGAAAAACTAGTAATTATAAGATAAAATATTATTCAAGTGAAAAAGGTGAAATTCAGGTTTAAAATCAAGCCCTAAGAATTTTGGGGTTTTGAGAAATTAATCAAGAAATTACTAAGAAAAGGGTGAATTCTTACCTTAAATTCGTAATAAAACTAAGAAATAGATGTTAATCTGGCTATCCAAGCTCCCACAAGCTTCACTTTTAAGCTTCCACACTATTTTAGGGTTTAACTCTTAAGAGGCAAGATGGAAATAAGCTAAATGGTCCAAAAAGAGGTGAAAAATCTGCTATTTATAGCAGATTTTTTTGCAATATCAGTTTTTCTTTCGTCGATCGAACTACGACGGGGTGCTTGGGATTCGTTCGAAGTCCGATACATGAAGCAAACTATGTAACCATACAAAATTCGATGTTTTAGATGCATAGGCGAAGTCAGATTTTTGATAAAACATCATTTTCACAAAGTTGACCCCTGAAACTCGAAATCACAATTTTCCAAATCGAGGGTCGAAATGAGATTTAAAAGACGTAAAGTCATACCAAACATGTTAACACCCTAAAATCAGCATGTTGGATCTGTTGGCAAAGTCGGATTTTCCATCCAAGATTGTTTCGATCAAATGTGGTCCCACACTAATATTTTTAAATTTTCAACTTTCCAATCTATAGGTCGAAATGAGCTCGGGTGCATCGGCACCCGAACCAAAGTTCTACCTATCCTAAAATTGATATTCCAGAGCTGCTGGTGTAGTCCGTTTGGCCATCCATCGCACGTATCAAAAGATATCCCCATAAGTCTAAAATAAGACTCTCGAAGTCATCAAAAACCACAATATCGTATAAATGAGATCAAAATGTATCCAAAATCATGCCAATCACTCCCACACCTCAAAAATATCCTAATGTAACTACGGTGAGGGGTAAAATAGTTAAATCATACAAAATCACAAATTTTACATATTTCATCAAATTTTTAGGTCTTTACAAAAATATACACTAAGGGCACGTCACCTGCAATTGAAAAATATCCCACAACGGTAGACCACACCGCTTGCACTAACACTTTTACAATATCTACACATAATATAACAACACACCAGATAGGAATACAATTATACACAATATCACATACAAGTAGAACACAAGAGAAAAATGCATAATCAAGATCATCACGTACAATTAAAAGATGATAGAACAATTAGACATCAATAAGTCAAGATATAGAACAAATAGATAGATGATAAGTTAATGTGGCAATACAAGCACAACATAAACATAATAAAATCAGTGCAATGTATATGATGATGATGCACGAGTTCATCGCACAACCTTCGTATACAACCACAGAGGCAAGCCTCCCGATGTGGGATCCATGGGGGGTTCGTTAATCCATATACAATTCATATATCAATATCTCTTTCGAGGCACATCCCTCGACAAAGGTTATAAAATTTGATGTTTTCAGTGTTTCCAGAATTCTAGTATTTTCAATATTTTCAGTATTTCCAGTATTTTCAAAGCACATAAGACATAAATCAAGTGTGACAAACAACAACAATAAGTATATAGGAAACATAAAGTAAACAAGTTAAATTATGTGTATGATGCCATGAGAATGATAATGCAAAGTTCACGACCCATCATAATGAGTAATTCTATAACCAACCACATAAGATATTTTCACAACAAGTCATAATAAAATATTTCCACAACCACGTGAGTCAATATCCATTCACTCATTAATTTCCACATGTTTCATATGTCAACAAGTATGAATATATCACAATACACCAATGGTACCACATTAGGTATTTTAACAACACAATACAATTATTCACATGTATTCAAAGGCTATTAATATCACATAGGATCCCACACGGTTACACATATCACATAATATCTCAATTTCAATAACTACGTCACATATAGGCCCCCACACGGGCACAACACATAGATAGTCATTTTTGATAATTTGGTCTCGCACTTAACATGCATTTTGTACCACCATTTACTACCTATCCTAGTCTGAAAGAGTTAAGCCATAACCTACCTCAAATGTCAAAATCGGTCTGCTACACTTTGAACCTGCGATCTTTCTTTTCACAAACGATCCAGAACTTCATTAAGAACATCAAATACAAAATCTACACGTCAAAACAAAACCAACAACACCCATATTAACTACTTTTGGTTCGAGGTCAAAATGGACTCTCAAAATGGGTTTTCAAAAAAGTAGGGCAAAATCATAACTTTATTTTAAAAATGTGGGTATAGAAATCTACAGTTGAAAAATAAAGTCAAATCGAGTAAAAAACGAGGTTCAAATTAAAGAAAAAATATTTTTAAGTTTTATCGGGTAAATCTTTGAAATTCGAGTTAAAATCAAGAATCAGAGTTGTTTTAAAGGTTAAATTGATGAAAACTAGTAATTACTCCATCTGTTTCAAAAAGAATTACCTACTTTGACTTCACACAAAGTTTAAGAAAATAAAGAAGACTTTTGAATTTTGTGGCCTTATATTAAAGTTGTGTCAAATGTACCAAAATGTCCTTTAATCTTGTTGTCCTAAATATGCCATATGGAAAATTGAAATTAAAGCATTACCAAAAAGAAAAGTGGTCATTCTTTTTTAAACGGACTAAACAGGAAAGTAGGTCATTCATTTTGATACTGAGAGAGTATAAAATAAGAAATTATTCAAGCGAAAAAGAGTGAAATAGGGGTTTAAAATCAAGCCATAAGATTTTTGAGATTTTGAGAAATTAATCAAGAAATTACTAAGAAAAGTGGTGATTTTTTTACCTTAAGGGTGTGTTTGGTATGAAGGAAAACATTTTTCAGAAAATGTTTTTCAATTTTCTTATATTTGGTTGGCTTATATGTTTTGAAAAATATTTTCCAAACCAACTTATTTTCCTTAAATCTAAGGAAAATGACTTTCCTTCAAAGAGTAAGGAAAACATTTTCCAAAACTCTCTTTCAACCTCACTTTAAAGTTGAAATGTTCATATAATTCTCAAAATCATCTACCCCACCCCTGCCCCCAATACCCTATCACCCCGACACCACTCCTACCTTCACCCCCACCCCACCCCTACCCTCACCCCCAAAATTCAATTGTTTTAAAATGTATTTCAAAGATTTTTCTTAGTCCATCCCCTATCCCATCCCACCCTTACCCCTACCATCCCCCTTTCTAAAAACAATATCTACATTTTATTAAAAAATTTAAACTTTTCTCTTACTCCATACCCCTACCCTCCCTTCCTCCCCCTTACCTGCCCCCTCTCCCATTTCGCCCCCCTTCCCCCTCACTTCCCTACCCTGACCCCTAGCTCCTATTAACCCCCTCCCCCCAACCTCCACCTCCCCGACCAATTTTTTAAATTTTTTTTAACAAAAAAAATTCAAAACTTTTTCTTACCCTACTCCTACTACAGATTTTGACATCCCCACCTACCCGCCTACCAACCCCCTTCCCAAAAAAGGATTTAATTTTTTTAATTTGTTTTTTTAATAAAGAATTCTAAAATATATTTTTACACTTTAGCTAAACACTAAAATGTATTTTTTGAAAAATATTTTTCATTCACCAACCCAATACTAAAAAATATTTTTCGGAAAATATTTTCCATCCACCAACCAAACATAAGAAAACAAGTAAGAAATCAACTTGTTTTCTAGAAAAATATTTTCCATGGAAAATATTTTTCTTCATACCAAACACACCCTAAATCCGTAAAAGAATCAAGAAATAGATGTTAATCTAGCTTCTCAAGCACCCCACGAGCTTCACTTTTAAGCGCTCACACTATTTTAGGGTTTAACTCTCAAGAGTCAAGATGAAAAATGAGCCCAAAAGTTGCTTTAATAGTGGAGATTTTTCTGCACCAGCTATTGCAAAAAAGTTATTTTTTAAATTCAATCCAAACTTCGATGGGGTGTCCAGAATTTGTTTGGAGTTCGATATAAATTCGATGATCCGAACTTAATGGCAATATCAAATTTTTGGAAAAAATATTATTTTCACAAAGTTGACTCCCGAAATCCGAAATCATAATTTTCCAAACCGAGGGTCGAAATGAGATTTAAAAGTTGTAAAATCACACCAAACATGTTACTACCCTAAAATCGATATTCCGGACGTGTTGGCAAAGTCGGATTTTCATCCGAGGTTGTTTTGATCAAATGTGGATCCCACACTTATATTTTAAATTTTTCAACTTTCTGACCAGCAGGTTGAAATGAGCTTGGGTGCATCAAAACCCGAATCAAAGGTCTACCTAACCTAAATTCGATATTCCAAAGCTACTTGAGCAGTCCGTTCAGCCATCCATCGCATGGATAAAAAAATATCCATATAAGTCAAAAATAATATTCTCAAAATCATAAAAAACCACAATATCACATAAATGGTACCAAAATGCATTTGGGAACCGTGCCAATCACCCCCACACTCCAGAAACACCATAATGCAACTATGGAGAGAACTAAAATAGTCAAATCATTTAAAAATACACATTTCACATATTTCATCAAATTTTCAGGTCGTTACATTTTTCAAATAATTTCGATAGCAAATGATATCCCATCATCTAGCTGCATAGCCGAAGTAGTGTATAATTTTTTTTATGGATAAAAAATATAGTTACTAAAGTATAGAAACTCAAAATGCCATGTGAAAAAATGAATTATTAAACTAAAATACTATTCTTTTATCTCAATTTATGTGACATTTTTTGTTTTCCTAAAGTTAAACAATTTAATCTTAACTGTAATTTTGGACATGAAATATTCAAGTTTTTCAAAATAAACTTTATATATTTGAAAACTGCATAAAAAAATAGTATAAATCCCAATAATTGACAATTCAAATCATTTAAAAGATACATGAAAAAATGATGGATAGACTTATTTGAACCTCCAAATCCAAAAGATGTCACATAAATATATAATACTGCTTATAATTTTCAATATTTGTGTTTTCATAATGTTATGGTCAAAAAATTAAAATTTGCTTCAATTTATTTTAAATATAAAAGACTATTTTTTTAATTATTAAAATCTCATATAAGAGAAATTACCTATATTTCCAAATCTATTGTCCTCTTTATACATTCTCATCCCGTGATATTTTAATTGATTTTGGTCATTTTATATGTAGTAAGTTGTGACCTATTGAAAATACTTAATGTTTAAATAATCTTCTATTCTATATTAGATGTAATTAAAACAAAAGTAGAAAAGACTAATAGCGAAGGAGGAAAGTGCAAGCGGCAGCTAAGCAGATAAATACTACGCCATACAGATTAATTGCTATTTCTTTAAGTGTAGTACAAATGAAAAAAAATAAAAATCAAACTAAGCGAAGTGAAAACTCATAGTAATATTGCAGTTGTTCGTCTAGTATAATTAAGTGAAGGTCTATTCTCTAGATAAATTATAATATATCATCACTTATATAATAACATTCATCCAAAGTTAAGTAAAATTTGAACGTCAATTAGAATGCTATATACAATAAAAAATATAAAATCACCATAATTATAACACACTCTGAGAAACTATCTTATGTATCATATAAGCATCGAAATCATACATGTCATAACAAAAAGGACCTAAAAAAGTATTTGTGTAACCATGATCAATGCAATTTATAATTTATTGAGACTTCTAAGACACTATAACACCGACTGCCGAGGAAGAGCGTCTAGTTTTGAACCCGACAAATCACAAAATAAGCCATTAATCAAAATGCAAAACAATAAATCATCAATTGATTTGTTTCTAATTTAAAATAGTGAAAATTTGGCTCAGAAAGTTTTGTAGAATTAAATGATATGATCCAAGGAAATTAATAAAACTATAGAAAACAATGATATCATTGATTAGAAGACAAAATGAATCCATCGACAATCTCTATAGATTTCAAAGTCAACGATATACATATTATATAAGAAAACAAAAAAAATTATCTGTAGCCTAGCTAAATCATATATAACGATGAAATAAATTATTGAGTAATAGTTGACTTCTAAGAAAAAGTTAGTACAAAAGAGTTTATTTACAAATAAAAAGCAAGGAACCTGCACTATTGTAATGCGTAACTTTAGAATGGTAGTTAAATGATTTTTTTTTTTAAATCTAATAGTAACAGAATAAAAATCAGCGTGACAGGGGCGGGGGCGGGGGGGGGGATGGGAGTGGGAAGTTCGTTAAGTGGGCTTTGTTGGATTAGTATCTGTTTGAGATTGTTTATTTTTCAAAAAATACTTATTTTGAAACACAAAAAAAAAAACTTTTTTGAAAAGAAGGGTGTTTGGTAAACTTGAAAAAGTGTTTTTTAAAAAGAAGTTGAAACATTTTTTCTACTTCTGGGAAAAATCAAAAAATTTCTGTTTTTCAAAAAAAGCATAAGCAAAAATTATGTTTTTCACGACAAAAATATCCCTATCACTCTCACATAATTTCATACGACAATGCTCTACTACAAATAAAAACATTAACTATCATGCTAACGAAAACATCATCACGGAGATCGAAGAAGGAGATGAGCCTTCTGGTATACCTTCAGAAATACAAGATAGATCTTCTACTAGAATGGAGATATTGCATGATAAAATTAGGGATTAAATCGTTGAGAATTTTTATGATGTATGAAGGACTAATTATTTTTGTCATAATATACTATTAAAATTATATTTCTTTTTATTATGTCAAAACTAAAAATAGAGGCCTAATACTACCAAATTTTGAAGCAAAAAAATTCTCGTGCTTTAATTATTTTTCTTGTTTTAATTTATAAGAAAACAAGGAGAAAAAAAATTCATCAATAATAAGTTCCCATATATTTTTTTCTTACCATATATTTTAGGATTCCTTTATTTATTATAAATATAATGATATAATAATTGTAGGAAATAAGTGAAAAGACAATTTTATCTATTGCAGAGACTTTTAATGAAGGGTAAACAATTCAAATCACTTTTCTAAAGTCTTCACAGTTTTAATATATTATAGATTAATTATAGATTTACTACTCAATTTCAATTTATGTGGACTATTTTTCCCACTTTTCAAATAAAAAATTTAATATAAAAAATTAAAGAACATTTTGGTACAACTGACATGTATTTAATTTAGTAACACATGATTTAAAAGTATTTTTATTTTGGTGAACGGGCAAAGTTTTATTTATAATACAAAAATATTTACAAGCCTTGTTGTGATCCGGTCACAACCACAGTAGTAGAAGCCCTATTTACATCCTCCATAGTACTAATATAATACACACTCGGGTGAACAGACAAAGTTTTCACCTGCCTAACTGATAATACTCCATTCATATCCGCATATAAAATGTCACGGAGTGACTGTGGTGGAGTCCAAAACAACGTAGTAGTAGAGGTTGTGCTAGGTTATCTAGATAATCCGTCAGCTTGCTTATTCTGCTCTATGAAGAAGTGGTGCAGCAGGGGACTATCCAGTACGCCCAGGAGGTACCTGCAATCAAATATCAATGAAAATTTAGAATCTGTATTAGGATCAAGTAGCCGAACTAGTTATTCAGAATCTATCCTAATTTTTAGTGAAAAAAGGTTGTTCTGGTGGGCTAGCTGGAGTCCTAGTAACAAGGTGTGGGTTTCTCCTTCCAGAACATCTGTAGCAGTGCAATTACCATGAAAGTCTAATACGTATTCTCCTCTATAATTTCTGAAGACGCCACCTAGACCGAATTGGTATTGATTTATAGATGAAGCCTCGGGTGCACAGTCAGTATTGAGCTTGTAGTTTACTTGCGCAGGAGGTTTCCACTTGGTATACATAGTAATGCAGGTTTTATTAGGGCCTGTAGGACCCACTAAAAATAGAGTTCTTCATCCATTTATGAGACATCCTTTAGAGAGGTGAGAATGAAATGCCTTCAAATATGAACTTATTTCGTGCAAGCCAGATATGCCAGATACAAAAATTAATGTAGATCTTAGCTGGTGTGTATAACAACACCCCTTGGAGGGGGAGGGATTAAATGGAGTTGAATTAGATCGTGTAGCCAACGGGACGGGTGAGTATCAGTAGAGACTAGAGTATTCACCTGATTCGTGACTCCTAAGCTGGTCCATATCAGTGTGACCTTTGGACAGAGCACGAATAGTTGCGCATTTGTTTCTTCGGTCATTTAATTTCAAAGCCTACACATAGGAGACTTTACAACTTTGATGTGGAAAAACAAATATCACAGTTGATAATCCATCAACTGCTTTCAAAGAAGAAGAAAAAGTGGAACCAGTTAGTTCGAGAGAACGGAAGAATTACCCGTTTGAAGGGTTCAACATCTCGGACGAGGCTCTAAAAAAACTAACACAGTTGATCAACGACTATCCAGAATGGATTTTTGATTGGCTGTTAAAGCATCATGCCGATAGGTACATAAATTATTTTTTAAATATATTAGTTTATACTATTCTTGTTGTAAGAACGTGACATTAACACATATAAATCATCATGTAGAAAAAAAATGACGAACGCTACAAAGTGAACGAATCGAGTCTTGGTTTTGATATGTTCAACTTTGTTGTTGCACATCCCGGAATGAAGAATTGGTTCTATTTGATGTCACAGCCTCAAACTTGCTGGAATGATGAGGTTTAAATGCCATACATATTACTATTAATTAATACTTTATTTAATTACATCTGCATATTGTTTTTTTGTAACATAATCCAACATGTTTGATAATATGTGCAGCACATCGATGTCATTTTTTACTACATCCGAAAGAAGGCCAAGTTGCAAACACAAGAACAATATAGATACATGATAGAAAATTGTTTGTACAAAGTTTACATCAATAATGCCTATGATAGGTATTGTCAACAACAGTCGGAAGTTTCCCAAAATGAGGAACGCTTAATCAACATCATCAAAGGTTTTAGCATTTTGGCTGGCTTACCTTGGCATTTGGTCAAGGAAGTATACATCCCAATCAATTGTGGTGATGAATTCCATTGGGTGTTGGCTGTCGTTGTTCTAAAAGAGAGACACATCCGAGTTTATGACTCGATGTCGCTAAAAAGACATTGCGGTCCTTCGTCTGAGATACAAAAGCTGGCCAAAATATTGCGTACTTACCTTGATATGAGTTGCTTTTTGGATCAAAAGGTTCATACTGATTGATCGACGATTGAAGCATACCGGGATAAAATGAGTAATCCATTTGATGTATAATATGTTGAAGGAATTTCTTCACAAAACATTGGTAGCCTGTAAGTATAAGTGTCATGATTTAGTTTCAGTGTATAAATTTCACAACACTTTCATGAACTGCAAGATATGGATTATCTATTTTTTTAAAATACAGGAATTGCGGTCCTTTTGTTGCCGCTTATGCCGAGTATTTGAGCAATGGATTACAAGTACCAAATGATGGACTTGATGCCGGATTACTCCGCAAAAGATATGCTGCTGTTTTATGGAAATATGGAGAATCAAAAGCTCAGAAGCCGTACGCAAGCAACATTATAGATCTACAATGACCAAAGCCGAATTCTGTAACACCAGATGAAGAACAACTTGTCCATATTGATTAGATCTTTATAGCTTGAGTTCGTCAATGTAATAAGCTATCCTACTTGGTTTAACTTGTTGATTTGTTTGTAGATTAGATCATTTGTACCCATAATAATTTTTTTTACATTTTATTTATTTGTTGAGTTATTTAATGTAATTTCTGAAGGCTTCGACTTATTTTATGCTGTCTATGAATATAATTTAATCCTTAGTTTTGAACATGTTAATTGAAATGGAATACTAGATTCAAATATCACAATAGATAATACATCTGCTGCAACAGACGACATATCTTATCAAATAGATTTAGATATATGTTGCAACATGAGATGTAACACGTAAATCATCTGCTGGAAATTATATAACAGGTCTTCCTACTTTCTTGATTTTTTCCAACAGATTATCTATCAGTTGCAATAGATAGATTATATGTTGCAACAGATTGGATATCTGTTGTGACAGATAGACTGGGATACATCTATTAATGCAATAGATGAACAACCTATTTCAATAGATAATCAATCTATCATAACAGGTATTATATCTGTTACAACATATATAAAATCTGTTACATCATAAAACTTCAACTTGGCCAGACCTAAAAATTATTGCCACTACATGTAAAGTGAAGTGGCTTGAAATGATTTTTTTTTATCATGTTCGTTTCTGTCTTTGTACATATTATTTTTTATACATGGGCTCCAACCATTTAGTTAGTACCCCATAAGCACAGAACTATTTTATCTTTCCTATAATGGCACCACACATACCGGTTATTTCTGTGTCGGTCAGCAAACACTCGATGTATGCAAGCGAGTATGGCCCACACGTTGCATCGGTTTTTGTTTTTGGGAGCTTGATGTTCTTATTTTGACCTTCAGAATCTCATGATTCCTTCATCAATACTTCAGCCGACAAATGATCCATTTGCTTACTCTGCGTCAACAACTTGGGCAACAACTTCAAGAGTGGCTGCACGTGGGCTAAAAATATGTCCTCGCTGAAGACAGGTATGTTGCATTCACAAATCTTAATTTTTCCCTTGTAGAGTAGTATCTCAACAGTGAGAAAATATTTGACTTCCACATTCATGAATGCAAGGATTCTCTTTGCCCTGGTCCAGCTCTTGCCGTATGGATATTTCCTCTTTCCTCTAACATATTTAATCACTTCTTCATCCCATTAGAACATAGAAACTAACTTATCAAATCCCGGGCCACCGGAATCAGCTAGCTTACGGAGATCAACGTATCTATCCTTGAAATTATTGTAGAAGTGAGGTCCATTATCCTATTGGCAACATCATAAGCATTCGGGTACGCTAATTGCCTGCCCCTCATGAGGCAGAGAATTTCATCAACATACTGTGGTATAAGAAGATAATTTTTAAATAGGTTAGTAATTATAAAGAATAAAAACATAGTGGAAAGAAATCGATGCATAGGGTTCTTTGAATCAGTTCACAGATTACCCAGCCAACGCAACTTATGCAACAGATGTGTATTATGTTGCAATAGAATACTAAGCTGTTGCAATATATTACACATCTGCTGCGTAGATTCTTCTTCATGGAGTAGATTTGAAGGCTAGGTTAGAAAAAGTAAACTTACATTGTCCTCGTACCACACACGCATATTTGTCATATTCATGAAGTCTTTGGCGGCAAATAAATGCATGGTGTATTCTTTTTGAACCTTCGTCCTACTATTCATGATTTCTTGCAGTTCATTCTTCTTCTCCTTGACAAGTGCCACGAATATCCCCACCTTCTTCAGCGGCCCCTGAACCTCAACAACTCTTGGAGTGGGAGAACTTGTAGTTTTTATTGTTTTCAGAATGGAGAGAATTTGTCTAATTTTTCTTCTCTTTCTCCTAACCGCCACTGTAGGAGTGCATGGATCCCTCACCTCATTGGATGGTCTGACACCCCTCTTGGATTTTAACTCCTCAATAGATTTAGCAATAACCTCTAGCTTTTTAAGGAGTTTATCCTCTCTGTCCTTGCACACTTTGCATTTGCAATGAGAACATGAGGGTGAGGAGGGGTGAGAGGGACCACTGTAAGGGTGGGAAGGATCGGTGTAGGGGTGAGAGGGACCTATGCAAGGGGTGTTTTCAAAAGTGTTTATTTTTTACTGAGCACCAACATGCTCATAATCATGACTGGAAGCAGCAACAACATCAGGATGGCTTCCACCATCACAAACAACTCCATCAGCAACACCCCCAGAAGAAGCACCCGAATCTGTTGCAATTTGAGGTTGGTCGTGAAGAGCTTCAGTATTAGGCTGACCTTGCCTAACTAATCTTCTTATAGATGTTTCTCCAGCCAATTCATTCTTTATTAACTCCACTTTTGGGTTTTCTTTTGTATCAACACGACCCAAAGTAAGAAAAGAAGTCATCCCCAACTCATCATCGATAGACACGATCCAAGGATGCACAACCCATAAAAAAAGACAGGAGGCATTTAAATCATATAACAATAATTTATAGTCAGTTAGGTTACATGGATGTTAACACAACCAACTTATGCAACAGACGATCTAGCTACCGTAACAGCTGATCTGTATGTCACAACAAATTGATAATATGTTGCATCAGATTACACATCTGTTGCATAATTTACATCAGATGGGTAATCTGTTGAGTCGGGTTCAGAGAAGCAGACAAATAAATGGTTAATCTATTAAAAAATATGGATCGTCTGTCACAACAGATTACCCATCTGTTGCACCAGTTGCAGTTGACGGGTAATCTGTTGCAACAGATGGAATATCTGTTTCAATATCTTTCTTTGAGGCAAATTATTTTAGTTTAAAAAAGATGTACTGGATCATCCATAGGGTTAAATAGATCAGCGTCCTGCTACTAAATATTTTTTTAGCCGCCCTTTACAGCCACCAACCACCTAAGGATCCTTGGATGAGAAACCTCATTCAGGTAATCCTTGAACTGCTTTCAGAGGGGAGGAATGACTTCACATGCCCAAGCCTAAAAAAATATAAACAGGAAGCAAGAAAAAAAAGTCATAATAAGTATATTCATTATAAATTAATGGATGAGTAAAATAGTGATCAATTTTACCATGAAAGTTCAGGGAAAGCCGTATAATGTGATCGTTCCTGTGGATATCTTTGTTAGTAAATATTGGATAGTCAAGTAGTAGCTGTCATATCCCCAGGGATAGTCGTTGAATTTGTCAAAATCATCAGCAAGCGCCAATAACTCATCTTCTATGATTTTCCTGACGTCTTTTTCCAATAAAACGGAATGGAAGAACTAAACTAAGCATAATTTCTCCCTGCAGTGCTTTAGTATGTCTTTATCCTCGAGATCTGCCATCAAATCTGCCACTTTGTAGCTACTACGTCCAACAATATCCAATAACCTATCTTTTTTACCCTTGTATTTGTTGGATCCTTTATGGAGTGTTTCCTTGATGAGAGGTTCTTCTGGACGATTGCATCTCAAGCCCGTCACTATGACAAAGTCTTTCAACCCAAAACAAATTGGCATGCCATAGTAGTTGATCCAGATTTCATCAATATTATTTTCACCTTCCTTCGGATCTTTATCATCCCCCGCGTACTTGATCCTGCGCTTGAGAAGACCATATACCATGATCATTAGGAAATGAAGAGTGCAGTCCTTAGGCAGCTCGAGAAAGTATGCAAAACAGATCTTATTAAAAATTCCGTCTATGTTTTCATTCATCATAATTCTCCTTAATTCATTAAAACGTTTCCCTAGCTGATCCAGTGTGGGATGTTTCTTTTCTGCAAGATGCCGTGAATGAACTTGGAAATCAGGTTCGGGACCTGCAATGGGAACTGGGAGCAGTTAGAGCAAGAATGCTCTATGAGATCCGCAGGCTGAGAAGGGTCTTGCTACTTCCGATTGAAGATTGGCGGCTTACAATGATGATAATAATAATAATAATTAGATTATTTTTTTTCTTTTAGTCTATGTATATGTATTTTTTTTGTTTAATAAAAAAATTATGTTTGAACAACTTTGACGTTTTAATTCATAATTAATTTTCATTCTGTCAATTATCTTCTCAACAAACATGTCAACAATTGGATCTAAAAAGAAATAATTTAGAATCCAGTAGCAATAGCAAGATTTATCTGTTGGGTTAGTGGCAGGGGCTGATAAGTTGGTGGGACAGTAGACGGTGTTTGAAATAACCATTGTTTGCTACTCAATCAAAATTTCATAAGAGAAGAAAGTTTTTAACGTGGGTTGGCGTATAGTCTCCCTATTGAATGATGTTTACATTTTAATTTGAAGAAAAAGTGATTAATGCAAAGGGTAAAACATGAATTTTTTTATCTCTTCTTGATCAATGAAAAGAGACAAGTATAATGAGAAATCAAATTAAGAAATTTGGGACGGGTAATTGAACGTAAGGAATAATTTTGAATCCAGTAGCAATAGCAAGAGTTGAAACATATTGGTAATCTGTTAGGTTTGTGGCAGGGGTTGATTTGTGTTGTTCCAAATAGATTAATCATCTGTTGCAATAGATATGAAGTCTGATGAAACAAATAATCAGTCTGGTGCAACAGATAACTTGTCTGATGCAACAAATAAATATTCTATTGCAACAAATTACTTATCTGATGCATCAGATGAGTGATCTGTTAAAATTGTGGGCACTTATGTTGGATTCATGATCGGGTTCTATCCATTATGGGAAAAACAACAGTAACTGGCGTATCCAGATGAAAAATTCAAATAAAAATTATAATTTTACTTACCAAAGTCACATATGAAGTAATACTAAAGTGGAAAATGATGTAGGAAATAAAATTTGACCTAAGAAATTGGTCAGATAGCAACACTAGCGGTAAAAACAACAACAATGGTCGACAAGAAGAAGATGAAGATGATAATAAAGTAGAAGATGATGATGAAGCAGAAGATGATGAATAAAGCAACATCAAGAATGAACAACAATAAGTCTGAAGAGAGAGAAAATAACAACGGATGAGAAAAGAGAGAAACACACCCTTTTTCCTCCGTTTTCTGTTATATTAACTAACATTTGGATCAAAGTATAAATTTAAGAACTTCTGGGCTATTTTCAAACTTTCCCAACTTTCTTAATCCATAATAAAGTAATTGTCACCTCCACTCAACAATTAAGACTTGTGTCACCTACACCTCATTTTAAAACTCTTTTGTCACCTACAACCCAAACCCCCAAGTTTCATATTAGAGTATATGAGTATGAAAAAATAATATATATTATTCAAAAATGATATAAAAAGTATTATAAATCATAATAATTAACAAATTGAAATATTTAATGACATAAAAAAATTTAATTTATTCTTCAAGTATTATCACAGTTGTATAATACAGAGAGAGTAACATATATTATTTGAAAATTAATTAGTAAAATGTACTATTAATCACAATAATTAACAAATAAAAATATATAAAAACTATGTATAAAAAATTCAATTGACTCTCTAAATTTCATCAATGTTACATAAACTAGGATATTGAGAGAGTAACATATATTATTTGAAAATTATGTAAAAATATTATAAATCAAATAATTAACAACTTAAAATATTTAAAAATCATAAAGAAATCTTAGAATTATATAAAAGAATTGATTGACCCTCTAAATTTTATCAGTGTCATATAAATTGAAACGGCAAGAGTACGATAATCATAAAATATTATCGTATGAAAAACATATTAACTGAAATTTTTTAAAATATTATAAATCATAATAATTAACAATATAAAATATTTAAAAATCATACAAAATAGTAAAATTATATTAAAAAAATTAATTGACCCTCCAAATTTTATCAGTATCACATAAATCGAAACGACAAGAGTACAGTAATTATAAAATATTATAATGTAGTAACACATTCTCAAAAAAAATTATGGAGTATTGTATATTACAATAATTAACAATTTAAAATATTTAAAAATCATCCAAAAAGTTTAAATGACTCTAAAAAATTTATTAATATCACATAAAATAGGACAAAAAAATAGCATAAAGCACGGGCTCTTGCATCTAGTATATATATACTTGTGACCTATATAGGATAATGGATATGAGAAAGTCAATTAGTGTTGCTTCTTAAAATTCTCATCATGTTCCCCAATCCCCTTCCCCCAACCCCCACCCCTAAGAAAAAAAGCTGCCCCAACATAATGGGTAAGAGATGGAAATGACATAAGAGCTTTTCTATTCTGAACATACGAGATGTTAGGATAATGCATATAAAATATAATTTTATTGAATATATATGAAATCCTTTATTACAATCTCAATTGTTCCACCACACTTCATATTATTTGTAGCATAAAGATATTTCACATTCATTAGAAACTTGTCAACTAGCCCATATCCCACAAAGTTAGATTTACTGGAAGGATGTGAATGGACGAGACCAAGTTTAGAAGAGTTATGACACCAACATGGTAAATATTATTCTAATTGAATTGGAACGATACTATATGGAATGTGCTTGGAATGTTTGGGAATGGGAGAATCCCATGCAATAACTTCAACCTATGTTCTAGTAAGTATAATCAAACAGCTTCATTCATAATGATGGACAAGGACAAGTCTATTTACACACTTAACGTGAGATACAAGTGTATAAATACCTTGTCTTAGAACTATATTTGGGAGCACTATTTGACTTTTGATGATAGGCGGATTTACACGCCTATATCAATATATTTTGCCCATATTTTAGCCTAGTTTTGAGAACAAATTATATATTTCATGCACTTTTAGTCCTTTTTCCTGTAAATGAGCTAACGGACATGATTAGTAAAGTTTCAGGTATAAATGATGTAGAATTCAGCATTTTATGGCTTACTTGACGCAAAAGAAAGCTCACGAAGGAAGGGAAGGGAGTTTACACGCCTAAGGACCAAAACTGCTGCATGGAAAATCTGTCCCGGGCTAAAACAGCAATTCTGAAGACTTTGGGGACTTACAGACACAAAGCTGGATTTTGACAATGATACATTAACCTAGTACAATTAGGTTATGTATTTCATTATTTTAAGTGGATTATGATAATGTTATCTTAACCTAGTACATTTGGGTTAAGGATTTCATTAGTCTAATAGGATTTGGTTATTTATTTCATTAGCTTAGTAGGATTAGGATATGGGTATTATAAATACCCTATCATGCTAGAGATTTTAGAGAATAAGGAGGGAGGAAGGAGGGAGAACACAATACTTCCTTCCATCCCTCTCATCTTCTTACATCTTCTATCATCTTTTTACATTTTCTAAACTCTTCTAATCTTTCCATTAATTCTATTTTTCTTCTTCTACTCTTCTATTCTTAAATTCCACAACAAGAGAATCGTTACTTTGCCTAGGAATTCACGCCTCACGCCTACCACCTAAGCTACACGAAATTACTCAATCTTGTGGTATAACAACAATGTCAATCGTGATTTCCTTCGCATTCATGGGTAACTAAACTTCTCTGTTGGGGTTATGGAAGCCGAATGAGTTACTATCTATTGCTGTGAGTTTGTGAGTTCGAGGCACGTATATTGCTTATATCATTATTCTCTTCATCTTAATCTACATTTTTTGCGGTTGCAAACGCAAGAATACGCCAGTCTAACATTTAACTTGTTCGAGAGAAAAGTTATTTGTCTGGAAAAGAGATAATGTCAAGGTAGTAGGACACCCTTTCCTATTAAAAAGCTAGTGCCGTAACTGGACTAACCTCTTGGAGAATTCGTACCGTTAGATACGCTTTAAGCTCGAGAGAGTTAAAGTGAAATAGTCCTTGTTTAGGTCGAGAGACGCTTGGATTTACCATCGACTACAATCCTCTATAAGCAATTGCATGACAGAATTCTACACACTCATAGCCAATAGAGACGTATACCTCAGAAGGTGGACATAACCCCAACGCTTCAATTCTCATTGTTTACAACCAACGTAACAATCTCTCTCTTTTTACTTTATTATTTTCAGCTTTTGTTTACATTACTTGCAAAACAAGAATCCCCCCTTCTTAAGAGACTTGCACCAAAAGTTTAGTAATTTTACTTACTTGTTGGCCAAGCTATTCCCTGTGGGATCGACACCCAACCCAGGTTGGGTTCTATATTTGCTAACGACCGCTTTACACTCAAACGAGAGCTGTAGATTGAGCGTTATCAACTTTTTTGATTAAGTCTGGTTCGATGTGGGATCCAAATGTCTTGCCAGAAAGAAATACTCTCTCCGTCTATCCTTACTTATCTACTATATTAAAAATTGATGCCCAACAATACTTGTCTAGTTTGAAAAATCAAGGATTATTCTGCACATTCTCTAGTCATTGAACAACTTGCTATGGATCTCTGACTTTTTCTCTCAACAAGCATAACATATGCCTTGTTGATGTTTGGAGTTAGTTCTATCATTAACATCTGATTTCTTGATTGCACATAAATATCGTTTAGCCCCATTAAGAATTGCATTACTTTTTGCCTCTCCATATGTACAGTAAACTCCCTAGATCTAGGGAATTACATGGTAGTGGTACTATACTAGAAAATTCATCCCACAAACTGCGTACTTTCAAAAAGTAACTAGGAAATAATATCATTCCCTTGCACTGTAGTAGCTATAGCTTTATGTAACTGATAAATTCGAGATGCATTTACCTTGTCGAATCGTTCACGAAGATCCTCCCAAACTACTTATGCACTTGTTGCATAGATAATTTCTATATGCAAATACTGTGTAACCGAACTCATTATCCATCCTTGAACAACAACATTGCACTGATCCCATTGATGCCCTAATTCAACTCCAAAATACTCTTTTTTCTGAGTGCCATCTACGATTTCCAAGCTTGTTCTTCCTAAGCAATTGAATTCGCATAGTCCTTCTCCAGATGGAGTAATATCGGATCCTATTAGCTACATTTGAATGATCGAAGCTACGGTAGTTTCAGAAAGGTGTAGAAACAGAGCATGACTGTGATTGAACTTCACAGTTGACACCATTGTTGAGCTTCAACCAACTGCATGATAAATTGTCAATGAGCTTGAAACATCACAAATTGTCTATGATAAACTCACAATCATGGTTATTTGACTCTGATACCATGTTGAATTTCATACAATTATTCAATCACAATTCGCCATTGTAGATCTAGTTTAGCTTAGTAGAGAGGAAAGGATGAAGATATTATTTCAGATAAGAAGGAAAAATAAAAATATAAAACTAATTACAATGGAAGAGTAGTATTTACACACTGTCAGCACTAACTACTTTCTAATAAACTCATCATTAATCGACTAAAAACCTTTCCTATTACCTAATTTCCCCTAGTTTATTTGTATACAATATCAAGTAATCCCTATTTCATTAGACATATAACTACTGGAAGAGGTGAAATCAGGATTTGAAGTTTGTAAATTTTGTGTAAATGAATTGAAAAAGACAAGTATAAATCTATTTACATGCTTAAATGTGTAAATAATTAAGAATTAGGTCTTAAGATTTAAATGTGTAAATAGACTTGTCCTTATCTAAATAAACTATATGGATTTGACAGAAAAGTCAATGAAATGTAAAGAAACATAATTAGGAGGGAGAGGCAGGATTTCCCTGAATAGAGAAATTTCTTTTGATACCAAATTACAAGGCCTAAATAATGTACATATGTATTTTTTGTATTGTTATCGTGTTTTGAATAATGTATGTAAGTTATAACTGACGACTCAAATTGACAATCTAGCTTGGCTTCGATTTTGTTCATTCTTGTTCTATTTTATTTTTATGTTCATATAGTTGTGATGGAATCTATTTAATCTCGTTCATTTGAATCTAAATTGTTATATATAAATTATTAACAGTGAAAACTTTTTGTCAAAATCAGTTTAGCCCAAGTTTGTTGTTTGGAAAGGAAGGAGCTTGTTTACAGAAATAAAAATGTACAAAAAGTTTAGACAAAAGAAGAAGAAGAAAAGTGATTTTTTTTTTAAAAAAGAAGGAAGAATAGCAAAAACAACAAGGTTATATATTGTCACTTAAATTATGCCGGCCATTCGGTTGTCATTATCTTACACCGAATGATCAATTCTGTCATTTTCCCAATTTACTTACTTCCAGAGTTTGGACTTGAAGCCTGTTTTCCTTTTTCGTTTTCAGTGTCTTTAAGCCCTCAGAATTATAGTCTCTTTTAAGGGCATACCACAAAAATGTAGTAGCTTTACACTATAATTACAGAACGCAACATAGATTTTAAAAATTTATAATTTCTGTCGTGTATTTTTGTATCTTCAGATACACGTTCTATACAAGAAAAAAGAAAAGTGTATCTCAGATACACGAGTTTTGTTGTATTAGGCGTTGTTAGAACATGTATCTTTAGGTACACACTGTTTTGTAATAAAATTAGGTGTGGTTATATAAGTTGAACACTGATATTTATCTAATTCTGTAGGTTTTCCATCTTGGTAAATAAGTTTTCTGTCTTTTTATCCTTTTCGACTGCTATTACTATTTGTTTCTTTAGGCTTCGGCCCACAAATATTTGTTTCCAATTGCTTTGACTGAATGGGCCTTGACTCAGAGATTATTGAGATTATTTGGGCTTTCCATCCTAACTCAAGGAATAGAGTCAAGCCCCAATGGACTCAATCGATATTGCATGGAAAGAAAGAGAAATGGATTAATGCATAGTAAATACACTAAATTATGCCAAATATCTCCCAACGTATTCGATCTTGAATTTTAACTCCCAAATATTTGATATTAATTTACCCCCAAGTGTGTGGTCTTGAATTTTAGTCTTACTAAATAAGTTCTAATGTTTGTCTATAAAGTCACCCCACATTTTGGTTGAGGTAATTTTTAAAGTTAGGTGACATTTTGGGAATTAAAAAATCTGTTTTAGAATTCTTTTTAAATTTAGTCTGCTATTTAATAGATTATTAATTTATATAGTTATTTAATATTAAAGATAGAAAATAAAATAAAATTATCTTGATTTCATCAAAATTACTTGATAACTAAGTAAAAAGAAATTATCTTGATTTTGTCAAAATTACTTGATGGCCAAGTAAAATGAAATAGAGGTAGTATATATGCAAAACGGAAACTAAAACCATACCTAAACTTACAAGGAATAAGAAGTAACCATTTAGGTAACTTTCCAATCCTTTTTCCTACTCGAAGTAGTTTAATACAATTGTCATGTATACCCATTAAAACTAAGAGTTACTACTTACTAGTATCGAAAAAACATTGAAGACAAATTGACATGTTCATTAGTGAGTTAGGAATATTGAAATTTAGCAACCAAAAGAAAGTTCTTCCTTCGTCCCAGTTTCTAACGTAACAATAAGAATTTTAGGAATCAAAATTTCTTTATTTTCACTTCCCCTATGGATGAAATCTATGGAGTTTCTTTCTATGGTGATCAAATTGAAGTCACAGTTACGAAGAATGCCACAGTTGTTAATGATTGGATTAATTGTCATCGTTGTAGACTCCATAATCTCCTTGTTGGTCTCGATATCGAGTGGATCCCTTATTTTTAATCCAGAGGAAAATCATCCGGTTTCTCTTCTCCAGCTTTGCATAGGCCGACGTTGCCTACTATTCCATCTCCTCCATAAAGATGCCATTCCAAGATTCCTTGTAGACTTTCTCATGGACCCAAATTTCAAATTTGTTAGCGTGAGGGTTAAAAGAGACGTGGAGAAGCTGCTCCTGGATCACAAGATGTTCGTGGCAAATATTGTGGATTTGAACCAACTGGCATTGTCTGTTTACGGAGAGGAAGTTTACGTGAAGCTGGGATTAAAGAGAATGGAGAAAGAGGTGCTTGGAAAAATAATGGAGAAGCCATTGAATATAACATTGAGAAAGTGGGATGCAGAGGAATTGACATATGAACAAGTTGAATATGCTGCTATTGATGCTTTTGTTTTGTTTGAGATTAGAAAGAACTTGTTTAATTCAATGTGGGAGAGACAGAGAGAGATAGGTATTCGCCGTCACGCTGTTGTTAAGAGGTAATATCTAAATTGCCATTATCGACCCCAATTGTTGTTGATTCAAGATACATAGGGCATGTTTCGAAGACTTGCTCTGTATTGAATATGAAAGAAGAAAGGCAAAATATTAGGAAAATTTATATTAGGAAGCCATCTGTTTCCTTTTCCTTGTAATATTAATTTGTACACAGTACACAATGTATTAATTTGTACACAGTACACAATGTAGTATAAACGTTTTTCTGATTTATTAAAGTTTATTCATGTATATTGTTGTGGATGCCTCCGTCTCTGATCATAAAATTGTAGGTAGTAACACCTTTTGTTCTGTTATCTTTTTTTTTTCTCATCATCCGATATTCATTTTTGGATCAGACTAATTTGAATTTATGTTCATTTTTGTATTGTTTCTGTGTTTTGAATAATGTGTGTAAATTATAATTGTCGACTCAAATTGACAATCTGGCTTGACTTTGTTTTTTTCGTTCTTGTTCTATTTTACATATAGTTATGATACCATCTATTTAATCTCGTCTATTTGAGTCTAAATTGTTGTATATAAATTATTCTAAAAATTACTTAATCCCACAACTTATGTTTCACTTATTACAAAAAATCCATCTCCATAAACCTATTACATTTATCCCACCTTTTAACCTTCTATCTCATAAAATACATATACATACAATTTCTTTTTTACCCTCACTATTTCTCTCCTAAACTGTCACCGTTTCTCTCCTAAAAAAAAAGGCTAAAATCAAGGGAAGATTTCCATATTTGAAATCAATCGTGTTTGAGTCCAACTGCTAGTCAATGGTATTCAATTTCAACTTAATCTTCTTTTAACTTTCTCAATTTTTAAGATCTGAGGAAAATTAAAATTTTTATTTTCATTATCTAGTCGGAAATTTTTGAGATTTTCGAAAGAAGAAATTGTTGCATGTTTTGATTAACTAATTTTTTGGGTTTCTACTTTACCAAATCATAGTTTGAATATCTGAATTATCTCTTTTAAGTTTCAAAACCATCTATTTCAAATTCAAAATTAACAACTTAGTACTTATTTAATGGATGATTTTCTTTCAATTAGTTTAGGATTTACTCAGTTAGAGCATACCGAAACAACAAATTTGATAATTAGATTCGTTCCCAGAATATTTGATTATGAGGAACCTAACTTTGTTGAAAATAAAACCAAAAATCGTAACGACCCCATAAAGATGAAAAATATTAGCAAAGTTGCAACTTCAAAGTCAAAAATACAAATTGAAGAATCGTCAAGAAAATCCAAAAAAAAAAATGATAATGGATGGCCACGTTTACCAAAGGTATTTTCAATTTTTCAATTTTATTTTTTTTGTTATGGGTTTATTGTGTTTTTTAAGTAATTTGAGGTTTTAAAACTGTTAATTAATTGTTTGTTGTTGTTTGTTCTGATGGAGATTTTGGGTTTTTTCATAAGTTTGAAGTTATGTTAGAATCTGGCCGTGAAAAAATCAAAATAACTCTTTGTGTATATTCTGCATATACATATTTGTTGTTTCTTTTGGTTGAAATACATTGATTTTTTTAGTTCATATACATTGATTTACTGGGAGTATATAGCAGTATGTATGTGTTGTACACATACATTATTCCTTACATGTTGACCATATACATAACTTCTGTTTTGGCTTTTGTTGCGTACTATGTGTTTGAGGCAATGGCTATTACATATGTATATGTAAAACATATACATAAGTTATTAAGTTATTAAACTTGTAATGAATTTCCTAGTTCATATACATCATATTTTTTATGTATATGTTTTCAGTTGTCTTATGTGTCTAAGGGCATGAACATTACCCATGTATATTTCTAACGTATACATGGCTTACCATATGTTGTTAGATGTGTAATGGAATTTCTTGTTTATATACATCATTTTTTATGTATTGTCCATAGATGGCCTAGGTGTTAGATGTTGTTAGATGTCTATTGAAATGACTAGTGGTTATGTACAGTATATATTTTGACCATATAGGCTCACATATAATGTCTTTTTCATTTCCAATAGGGTATGAAATACATCCGTTGCATTTCGTTAGTTATTGCAACTGCAAATTTGGTTAAGATATAAAGAATTGTGCTGGTGAAGAAGTTCACAATATTTTCTGACAAACATTATTTGGTTCCTTTCTAGACATGCCCCAGTGTAATTTTTAGGGTCAGATTTTCAAGTATGTACTTATGCTTGAGATAGAGCAGGAAAACTTGGATGAAATTCACATTTATGTCCAGAAAACTATTCTAAAGTTTTCTATTAATGATTTTGCTATAATATCCGAACTTAAATATACAGGGAACATTGAGGAACACCTGTATACTAAATTATCTAAGTCCGTATTAATGGCGAAGTATTTCCCAAATTCCAAAAATTCTGTCAAAAAATGTATTTTTGTAAAGAGATTCAAGTTGGGAAACTTCGACAACAATACCGATGCTTTGAACATGTGTATCCTTTACTTTATTCATACTTTTGTGTATCCATAAATACGTGATGCTAGTATTAGTAGATCAAACTTTGTGATGGTGGAGGATAGAAGGTACGAACAATTTCCATGGGGGAAAACTTCGTTTCAAAAGCTGATTGCAACGTGAAGATAGGATTCTTTGTTGCAAAATAGCTATACCAGATCGGTGGAATGCCTTATGTGCTAAATGTTTGGAGGTATGAATACTGTTCTGAGGTAGACAGTACGATAACTGAGTGTGTGGTGAATGTAATTCCAAGGATTTTTAACTGGAAGGTTGTTGGGATTAAGGTCAAGTATGAGAAGTTCATGGGTGGTATGTTCAGCAAGGTAAGTATTTAATAATATATTTTGAGTTAATGTTTTTATTTCACTCTATAGATTTTAATAGAATCTTAATGTTGCTATTTTTAATTGCTTAACAGTTTGTATATAATAATTTACGACAAACTCGTGAAGAAATGCAAAGGCTTGATTTGACAATGATTGAGGGCATTGAATTAAATGACACTAATTCTGCCTTCTCATATGATACTTCTATCAATCGTAGTGGTAAAAGGCCTTTTGTCGACATACATACTCATTCGAACACCAATCATCAAGATTTTGATGATTTCAGTACAGTCCCACCACCGAAAATCCTAAGAAAGGCAGGTATGAGTGCTGATGCATCAACATCACAACCTATGAAGAGGAGGAGGACAATCTATTTTGATGCTAGAACTGTTGATATGCAAGAGAGTGAGAAAACACCATCATCTTCTTCAAGAGAAAATATGCCAACAGACACGGATTTCTGATTCTGATCATGTTGATGTACCAAATAGACCTCTATCGTCATCCAATAAGTTTGCTCATCAGGATATTTCTGATGAAAAGTAGGACGAGATAAAGTCGTTTTTACAGTCTTACGTAAGTTTGTCCATATGGTAAATAATATGTATAACCAAATTGTGAAAACATTAAGATGTTTGTTGTCTTTTTATATGTAGGTTGACCAAAAATTCACATTTCTTTAAGAAATAATGGTTAAACAACATGAAGACGCAAACGAAAAAATGGATAAACAATATCCAGAAGTCATGAACATGTTGAAACACAACAAACACACCAATGAAAAGGTAAATTAAATTAATTTATTGTTATTGTAACACCCCGTACTTTTCCTAGTTCAATTTAATGTTGAGAATGTCAAGTATTGTCTTCAAGAGAGAATGACTTTTCATACATATAGAATTTTCTAAATTTAGACCCTCAAATGTGTAGGACTTTGAATTAGCTTTCCAACGATATAAGATTCGCCTAAATCCGATAAACGAGTAAGAAGTTATGGATATTTTAAGTTTCCATCATAAAACACTGTGATTTGCGCCCGTAACGCATCGCGGAGAAGTGTAAAATTATAATTGTCAATTTTCAGTGAGATTTCACGATTTTGGCGCATCGCGGAGAAGTTCAAATTCTCAGTTGTCCATTTCCAGTAGAACCACGCGATGTTGGCGCGTCACGCTAGTATCTAAAATGGCACTCCAAAGGGGAACCATGATGGTTGCGTGTTGCAGATGAAGCCCAGTTCCCATCTGTCAATTTTCAATGAACCACCGCAAAAGTGGCGCGTCGTGGTGGCCACCCAGTTTGGAAAAAGTTGTTTTTTTAGTTTCGTTTAAATATTTAGAGGGGTATTGTGGTCAATTCCCTAGGCCCCAATCTATCCTAAACAAATAATTAACTATATTCCAAAGCACTTTATGCTCATTTCATCAGTTCTCTCTCAAAATAAAACCCTAGATCATTAAACTTTCTCTCTAATAAAACCCAATTTCTCCATTAATTTTCCAAGAAAATTCAAGATTAAGGATTCCCAATTCAAGAACTCTAAGAATTCATCTCCAAAGCATCAACATGGATTCAAGATTCAAGTCTTAGCATCTAGTTCATCAATTGAGCTATGTGGGGTTTTTCAACAAGGATAATCCTTTCATCTTTGTGCCCAAAACTTATTGTAATTACAAATTTACTAAATTTTATGTGATTTTCCATGAAATTAAAGTTAGGGTTTACACCCAATATGGCTATTTATGAGATTATTAGATTTCAAGGGATTTAGAAGTTGAATTGCATGTCTATGTTCATATTTTCATGCATATTGCAGAATTTTTCAGATTTTAAGTTTATTTATAAATGTTTACATTACCAAGTATGAATATTATAATGTTTTAACATGAGTTTGATGCATGAGTCATTAAGCCCTAATTAAAGATTATTATTTCAAGGTTGATTGTAGTATGAGCACTTTATGACTAGACTCTCTTCAGATTATTGATGAAGATTTGACCTTTTAGTCTCAAGAATAGATCCACTTTACAGATTTAGCTTTACAGATATACAATTTGTTTTCATTATAAACTATTATACTATTTTAGAAGTGGATTTTTATCAGAATGAGCATACATATATAATGAGAGTAGTATTTATCATTGATAGGGTTATGATACTATGGTTCCATACCCCAGAACTACGTGCCAACGTAGGATTTAGATTGTTTCCACTTCTACGTGGATGATAGATATGTGATCACTTAGATAGATTATACTCCCTGGCAAGAGTATGACTTCTCTCCCCAACGTGAGGATTCCTCCTTAGGGGGACAAGAACATTGGACTGCATGAATGCTCACATGGTTTATATTGATTAGAAGAATCTCCCATGCAGAAAAAGTTTTCAGATTTCTAAACCCTTAAGATAAAGTATTTTCTCTACAGCTTTAAAGTTTTTGAGTTTAAAATATTTCTTTACATAAGCCTTACGATGCAAACTTACATATTTTACTTAGCCTGTATGAATTAAGAATAAGAACAGAATACAGATTTCAAAACTTAGTGTAATGGCCCACAATATTTATACTATATGCTTTATTGTTAATGATTTATGATTTTTAGTTTTCAGATTACTCCAACCTTTGTGAGTCATTTACCTTTAGCATGCATGATTTTATAAATTGTGCTGATATTGCTTACTTGTTGCATCCACCCCTATATGCTCAGTACATTCCTAAAGTACTGATCCACATATAAGTCTATGTGCTACATTGTTTCATAATGTAGGTTTAGGTGCTCAGTCTCAGCAGCGTAAGTGATTTTCGAGCATCTCATCTACATCTCTACAGTTGGTGAGTCCTCATAGTTAAGGAACTTAGATATTCAGATTTCCAGTTTATTAGTAAATAATTCAGTATTTATTTCAGACAGTTTGAGTCAGCTGGGGCCTATCCCAGTGATTCTCTATATTTAATTAGTAGAGGCTTATCGGACTACTAGATTTGATTTTTGATTTTAGTTGCAGTATTCAGATTTTTGGTATTTGCCTTGTCATACTGATGAGATTAGTATTTTTAGATATATACTCAGATAATTCAACCAGTTTTTTCATATTTATTAGGATTTTATATTCGTATCCCTCTATTTTGAGATTTAGATTTAGTAGAAGGCAACCAGGGTTAGCTCAGGACTACTTGTAATTCGGAGCACAATGTGGCATCCCGGGAATCAAATTTTGGGGCATTACAAACTTGGTATCTGAGCCTAATGTTTTAGAGAGTCCTAGGGAGTCAGACAAGCCATGTTACGTAGAGTCTTGATTATCGGTGTTAAACGCGCTACATCTATGAGCAAGAGGCTAATAGCATTTTAGGAAATCATTTCTTCTTTCTTGATCTATAATGCATTCAGTGTCTCTATTTTCTTCTTACTCATGCTTTCACGTGACCAAAAATGCCTCCTCGTTGAGCTAATGCATGCAGAAATGATAACTAGCCACCTCAGCCCATAGATCTTTTAAATGTGAATGTGTCATATGCAGAGTTTTGGGCTGTCTTTCAAGTGCTAGCCCTAGTTGTGACAGCTAATGTCTAGGGAAACCATTAGGCTGTAGTCCCACTTCAGCAAAATGAGGACTTAGCCACAGCCAGAATTCAAGATTTTATGAGAATGAACCCGCCGGAATTCTTTGGGTCGAAGGCAGGTGAGGACCCACAGTTTTATCTAGATGAGGTGAAGAAGATCACCCAGATTATGAATATTTCTGAAGAGGAGAGTGTAGAGTTGGCATCCTATAGGCTGAAAGATGTTGGTTTGATTGGGTAGTGATGTGGAAGAAAAGTAGAGGGGAGAATGCAGTTCCCATGTCATGGAAGGTATTTCAGGATGCATTTCTAGATATGTTCTTCCTACACGAGATGACGGAATCCAAGATAGAAGAGCTCATGAACCTGAGGCAGGGCTCAATGTCAGTGAAAGAGTATTGCTTCAAGTTCAACCAATTGTCCAAGTATGCCTCTGATCAGATGGTTGAATCTAGGTCAAGCATGAGTAAGTTTGTGACCGATGTGTCTGGGTTAGTAGTTAAGGAGTGTAGGACTGCTCTGCTTATTAGGGACATGGATCTTGCTAGGTTGATAATTCATGCCCAACAGATAGAGGCAGAGAAGTTGAAGGGTAGAAAGAGGTGCAATAAGAAGGCTAGGATAGGGCAGTTTGATTATGGCCGAAATAGATCTGGAGAAGGAAATCATTTATAGTTTCAGAATCGGTTATCTATGCCCGCACCTTCTTCAGCCAGTGCTCATGCACCCAGAAATAGACAAGAGCAGTGGGGTAGGTCATCTATGTCCATATCTTAGAATAGTGTAAGTGGAAAGCCCAATCATTCTCTATGTGCTAAGTGCGGTAAGAATCATGCGGGTGAATATTTGTGGGGTCAGAAAGGTTGTTATGGTTATGTCCAGATGGGTGATGTTAGGTTTATTTATGCACTCTAGCATTACTATTCTAGCCTTTTTATCCTTGTTTTGAGGATGATTCTTATGCTATATGTGTTGATAATGATTTAAATGAGCATTTATGTGCCCAAGTATGTGTTTACAATGTTTAAATGGTGGTTTTACATGAGTTTTGATTCAATTTGAGCATTTAGAGTTCAACCTATGAAACTAGTGTTACTAGCTTGAGCTAGGTGTTTTTCTAGTCTATTGTGTTGGGTTCTAATGATATAGGAGGCGTGGTTAATGGATATGATTGGTGTTTTCAGGGCTCAATCGTGATGAATTGGACGCAATTGGATACATTGATGATATGTCTGAGAGAAGGAATAAAAGTCATGGGAACATAGCTCAGAAAGATCACGTTTATAAAGTTACTGCATTGCGCTGACCGACAAAATGGCGTTGGTCTAATTCCAGTGGAGTAGAGAGATTATGGCGCATCGCGAGGAAGCTCAAATTTCCATTTGGTAAAATCCACTGTTGGTCCACGATTGTGGCACATCGCGGTGAAGAAGGAAATTGCAGTTGTCACTTTCCAGTGACTTGGTGCGATTTCACTGCATCGCGGTACTAGCCCAGTTTTCAATTTCTGAGACTTGGAAGTTTAGCGTGTCGTGGAAGAAGGAGATTTTACAATTGTCAAAAAGTAGTGGCTCACCGCGATAGTGGCGCGTCGCGGTGAGTGCAAATTTCACAATTTCACTGAATAATGAATTTTTGCGATTATACAAAGTGTGGCAGAATATGACATTTGATGGAAGGCATGACTCACCGGTTGGGAAAATTAGGAAAATTCTACCCAGCTGAAAGAAAACGACGTGGAAACACAATCCAAGTGGGTTTATGACTTTAATACTATAAATATAACGTCCCACCATTTAGGAGGAGAAGAGGAACCCCTAAATCACTTGGAACAACATTGGAGGCTTTAAAAACTTATTTTTAGGTTTTTATTTCTTTAATTTAGCTTTATTTTATGGGTTTAATCATTCATACTATTAATTGGATGTTGATTATGGCTATGAGTGTCTAGAAACTCCCTTTCTAGGGTTGAAGCCAAGAACATGATTATTATAGTTTTGGATTAATTTTGTTTAATTTTCTTATCAATATTGGTTGTTTTTTTATTCTCGTTTTAACTATTTTAAGGATTCGCGACCCTTAGAATACATCCATTGTCAACCTTGTGAACTCGAAAGAGGGAATAAGGCGATAGAACATGAGAATAAGCAGAGTATGGTTCTTGATTCTTTATAAAATAAGAAACTTGAATTAGTATCTGGGACAAGTATGTACTTAGATACCTTACTTGATTCATATGTAGGATGATATTTGTTGAGGACTTAAGTGAATTATTACATCCCCGCTCTATTATGTAGGTGTAAGGTTCAACTTAGGTAATAGATTAGAGATTGGGAAATCATAATCGCATAATTTACCCTACGAATCAACAACCAAGATAAGCGAGTTAACGAATGAACTCCAATAGCATAATATGATTGTTCATAGTGATTCAACCCTGGGTTTTATCCTATTATTTGTTACAAGATCTTTACTTTACACATTATTTAATTTACTTGCAATATTCAAATTTAATTCTCTCTATTGGTTATTCTCGCATCAGGTGAATCTAAATTGTGAACTGAAATCAAATCGTTGCCAAATATAGTCTCTATGGGATCGATAACTTGACTTTCTTGAAGTCCACTATATTACTTGGTAGACCACGTACACTTGTGTGTGTGCTTGGGCGCTATCAAGTTTTTGGCGCTATTTCGGGGATTTGTTATTTAGCAATTGTTTATTTTAGTTTGACTTTTAGATTTATTTGGTATTTTTTATGCTTGGTCTTGGCTTTTTCTTTGCAGGGAACAGGTTTCAAAGTCTATAAGCTGGCAAGGGATCGGGAGTTGGTAGAACCAAGCCCGGAACCCGAGAAACTTTACCATCAACGTAGGAAAGAAGAAATCCTTCTCCCTAGAATTCCACAAATCCAAGATGACCAAGATAATACTGTTCCTATGACTTAATAACAAGCAGCTGGTAGGAAGGTTAGGGAAGTGGAAGTTCCACTTCCAATGAACTTGACTTCCCCAATTCAAAGACCGGCAGCTGGGGGGAATTTTGAGTTGAAATACAACATGGTGCAGCTTCTTATTAGAAGTGGCCATTTTGCAGGGCTTTCACACGAGGATCCATAATTCCACTTGCATACCTTCATTGAGCTTACAGATACATTCACTTCAACTAGGGTGACTCCAGATTATGTGAGGCTTACACTCTTCCCCTATTCACTTATTGGGGAAGCTAAAAGGTGGTTGAATGCAGAGCTGTCCAGTTCAATCACAACATGGGACGACATAGCCAGAAGATTCCTCATCAGATTCTTTCTATCAGGCAAGATTGTGAGACACTGCAGTGAGATAGTGAGCTTCAACTAGAAGCCTGATGAAAATCTATATCATTCTTGGGAATGATTCAAGGACCTTCTTAAGGATTGTCCACACCACCAATAGTCGAATGAGGTACTTGCTCAGACTTTTGTAGAAGCTCTTGATCACAATACAAAGATTTTGCTAGATTCAGCCGTAAGTGGTCAAGCGTTGGAGCTAACTTATGATGATCTGTACAAATTGTTGAACCGCATAGAACAAGGTAATCCAGAGTGGTATTCAAATTCTAGAAGTGCCACGAAAAGAATTATGGGTGTGTTGGAGGTGGACCAATTCATAACTTTATCAGCATAAGTTTCTGCCTTACAAAATTTGATCAACACAACATTCAACACCATGAAGTTGGGAGTAGCATAACCTGCAGCCATAGTCAATACTATCCAACAAGCCGAAGGTTGGTGTGAGTTATGCAGAAATAGTGGTCATGCAGCAGCCATGTGTGCTTCAAATCCAGAATCTGTGATGTATGTGGGCAATGCTCAAAGGCCAAATTATGGTAATGGCTACAACATGAAGTGTCAAACTCAGCCACCAAGTCAGTCATGAAATTCCTCACTGCCACAAGCCCAATCAAATCAGTCAATGAGCAATATGGGAGAGATTATGAAATAACTCATAGCTGGTCAAACAAAATTGATTGCGGATCTGAGTAGTCAAAGGGCGGAATTACAGAATTAAAAAGTAGCCTAGAGAAATTTAAAGCTGTAGGTTGGGCAGATACAACAAGGGTTAAATACCAGACCATAAGGTGGTTTGCCCGCTAATACAAAAAATCCAAAATATGTCATGGCAATCACCTTGAGGAGTGGTAAAGAGCTTCATAAAGAACCTCCTAAGGCAACAAAAGAGGTAGATGCTGAGGTGGTGACCCAACAGGTTTCCGATAGAGGTGCCGAAAATTCAAGGAAGTCTAGTACTTGAAGGAAAAATTTGCTGAAGAAGAAGTGAAAAAGAGGCTGCCACTACCCTTCCCTCAAAAGTACATAAAAACGAAGGAGGATGCATTATTCAAAAAGTTCATTGACACGTTCGGAGAGTTGCATATTAATCTACCTTTGCTAGATGTTCTGTAAAGTATGCCTAAGTATGCAAAGTACTTGAGGGATGTGGTGGCGAAGAAGGTGAAACTGCAAGATGTGGGAGCTATAATACTCAGTGAAAAGTGTAGTGCGGTAATGACACAAAAAATCCCTACAAAATTAAAAGATCAAGGGAAGTTTGCTATCCCTAATCACATTGGGGTAAAAGAAGTCCATGCATTGAGTGACTTAGGGGAAAGCATAAATTTAATGCCCCTATCATTGTTTAGAAAATTAGGCTTGGGAGAGACTAAAGCGACACGAATGGTGATGCAGCTAGCAGATGGATCTATAGCATATCCGGATGGAATCATTGAGGATGACATCATAAAGGTTGGTAAATTTATTATTCCTGCTGACTTTTTTGTTCTTAATTTTGTGGCAGACGAACAGGTACCAATTATTTTGGGGCATCCATTCTTAGCAATCGGAGGGGCTTTAATTGGTGTTAGAGAAGAAACACTCAATATGGGGGTAGATGATGAAGAGGTGGTATTTGATGTTTATAAGGCCCCCATTGAAAATCCCTTATATAAAGATTTATGCATGATCAATGTGTTTGAAAGGGATTAGTATGGGGTGCCTAAGCCACTAAAGACCTCTTCTAAATACCTGATTGAGTGGCCTAAGATGAAACCACAAATTCCTAACATGTTAAAAGGTAAAAGAGGTTTGAAATGAATAAAAAAAATGGCTCCCAAAATAGGGTAAAAGGGTGAAGGAATATGGTTGAGTTGATATGGGTCGTGCTGTGACACTAAATCAGGCGCTGCTTGGGAGACAACCCAAGTTAATTAGGTATGTTTTATTTTTAATTTTTTTTTAGTTTTTATTTCACGTAGTTTTGGTTTTTGGTTGAGTCACAGGTTCATGGGAAGTCTGAGTACCATAAACTTGAGCTTGAAGTATGAAAAAGATTGAGTATGGGGTCCCATGGATCCCATTTATGTGTGAAGATGCTACTAGCTAGGACTAGAGGCCTCAGGGAGTATTTCTATCTTTTTACTTTTAAATTCACTTTAGGGACAGTAGATTTTTAAGTGTGGGGTGGGGAAATATTTCCAAATTTTTTTCTCAAATTAAAATTTTTTAATGTAAGATATTCTTGTTGGTGCTATTTTTGATTGCATGGTGCAAGTGTTTTGGTTGGTAAAAGCATGTGGAATAAGTGAATTTCTACTTTTGAAACTCTTAGGCTCATTGTTGTGACTCTTGTATTTGTGGCTTAAAGTTGAATTCATGCTATTGTTGGCTGGGAGTCTATGATGATCCTATTGAGTTGAGCATGTGCCATGTGTGTGTAATTTTTTTGTATATTCCTTGTTTCATATGTTGTCTAGAACTTACCCGGTGTGTGTGTGAAGCGAAATAAAGAATGTGGATTTAGGAGATGATAGATGCATTTCTTTGATAGCCTTAAATTTATACCTTCTAGTTATCCTACCTTTGTTCTTTATCCTAGTTAACCCCCATTGAGCCTTTAGTTTTTTCTTTGAAAACCTCATAAGTAGCCTAATCCTTCTTTGATAGACCATAATTTGATCCAAAAAGCTCTTAAGTGCTATAATGAAAAATTGAATTATTAAGGAGTTTGAGATTTTAAAGAATAAAAAGGTGAAATTGATGTCCCAAGGTAATAGTTATTGGTGTATAATTGATGTATGGTGGAGGGTTGTGATATAATTTATGATAAAAATATTGCCATGATTGTGGAAAAAGAGAAAAAAATTGAGTCTTGTGGTAGTAAACTATGTGTCCACCAAGTGTTTGTGAAAATGCTTAAAAGAGAGTGGGCAAAAACAAAAGGTATGGATGAATAAATAAGTGTAATTTGGTTGTTGAAGATTGATCTTAATTGTTAAATGTAGTGTATTAAAGCACTTAAAGAGGTTAGCCACTATTCCCAAATAGTTCCTACCCGTTCCTTAGCTTACATTACAACCCCAAAAAAGACCTATTTGATCCTAAATTAAACATTCTAATATTCGTGGAGCACTACATTAAGGGAAAGCCTATGGTTCATTATATGTAACTTGTGAATTCTTTGTGAGAGTGAGCGTAATTTGATTCTTGTGCCCATTGTGATAATGTGCATTATTTTGAGTGATTATGGGTAACTCTCTTATTGTGAGGGCACATGTTTGATGAATATGGGTGTATTTTACGATGTCTTTAATTGAGCAATATGCATGAGTTTGCCACTCGTGGAGTCCATTCTTGAGGCTAGGATGTTTTGGAAGTAGGATTCTTGAGCTTTCAATTGTGTATAACATGATTAGTGTTGTAAACTTGCAATCCATGTAGTCAGTATAGTGATAGCTTGAGTGTATTGCATGTATTATAAGTGTGGCGTCTTGTCAACTAATGGTGTTTATAGTTAAGAGTTGTTCGAGGACAAACAAAGCTTTAAGTGTGGGGTGGTGATGTTGGGTGTATTTATGCACTCTAGCATTACTATTCTAGCCTTTTTAGCCTTAATTTGATGATTTTTATGCTATATGTGCTGATAATGATATAAATGAGCATTTATGTGCCCAAGTATGTGCTTACAATGTTTAAATGGTGGTTTTACATGAGTTTTGATTCAATTTGAGCATTTAGAGTTAACCAATGAAACTAGTGTTACTAGTTTGAGTTAAGTGTTTTTCTAGGCTATTATGTTGGGTTCTAATTCTATAGGAGGCGTGGTTAATGGATATGATTGGTGTTTTTAGGGATCAAATCGTGATGAATTGGACACAATTGGATACATTGATGATATGTCTAAGAAAAGGAATAAAAGTCATGGAAACATAGCTCAGAAAGATCACGTTTATAAAGTCACCGCATTGCACCGACCGACAAAATGGCATTGGTTGAATTCCAGTGGAGTAGCGCGATTATGGCGCATCGCGAAGAAGCTCAAATTTCCATTTGGCAAAATCCAGTGTTGGTCCGCGAGTGTGGCACATCGCGGTGAAGAAGGAAATCGCAGTTGTCACTTTCCAGTGACTTGGCGTGATTTCACCGCGTCGCAGTACAAGCCTAATTGCCAATTTCTGAGACTTGGAAGTTTAGCGCATCACGGAAGAATGAGATTTCATAATTGTCAAAAATTAGTGGCTCACCAAGATAGTGGCGCGTTGCGGTGAGTGTAAATTTCACAATTTCACTGAATAATGAATTTTCACGATTATACAAAGTGTGATAGAATATGACATTTGATGGCATGGCGCGACGCGCCGACTGACAAAATTGGGAAAATTCTGCCCAGCTGAAGGAAAATGACATGGAAACACAATCCAAGTGGGTTTATGACTTTAATACTACAAATATAACATCCCAAACTCTATTTGGGAGGATAGGAGGAACCCCTAGATCACTTGGAACAACATTGGAGGCTTCAAAAACTTCTTTTTAGTTTTTTATTTCTTTAATTTAACTTTCTTTTATGGTTTTAATCATTCATACAATTAATTGGATATTGATTATGGTTATGAGTGGCTAAAAACTCCCTTTCTGGGGTTGAAGCCAAGAACATGATTATTATAATTTTGGATTAATTTTGTTTAATTTGCTTATCGATATTGGTTGTTTGTTTATTCTCGTTTTAACTATTTTAAGGATTTGCGACCCTTAGAATACATCTATTGTCAACCTTGTTAACTCGGGAGAGGGAATAGGATGATAGAACATGAGAATAAACAGAGTATGGTTCTTGATTCTTTATAAAATAAGAAACTTAAATTAGTATCTGGGACAGGGATGTACTTAGATACCTTACTTGATTCATATGTAGGATGATATATGTTGAGAAATTAAGTAAATTTTTACATCCCCGCTCAATGATGTAGGTGTAAGGTTCAACTTAGGTAATAGATTAGAGGTTGGGTAACCAGAATCGCCTAATTTACCCTATGAATCAATAACCAATATAAGCGAGTTAATGAATGAACTCCAATAGCATAATATGATTGTTCAGAGTGCTTCAACCCTGGGTTTTCTCCTATTGATTGTTACAAGATCTTTACTTTATGCATTATTTAATTTACTTGCAATATTCAAATTTAATTCTCTCTATTGGTTATTCTCGCATCAGGTGAATCTAAATTGTGAACTGAAATCAAATCGTTGCCAAATATAGTCTCTGTGGGATCGATAACTTGGCTTTCTTGCAGGCCTCTATATTACTTGGTAGACTACATACACTTGCGTGTGCGCTTGGGCGTAGTCAATGGGTCACGAAATCAAAGAGTGCCCGCATTCTAGAATGGGGAATAGGGATGTCCACCTCCAGACTCAGGCTACTGGTGTACCAGCTCCTCTAGGTCGTGTAACCCCTCCTTAGGGAACTTCATCCAGTACCGGTGGCGATCAGCGCCAGAATTGGTTCTATACTTTGCTAACCCGTCAGGAGTAAAAGTGTTCCCCAAATATTGTTACTGGTATGCTTCATGTCTTTAACCTTGATGTTTATGTGTTGTTAGACCTTGGGTCGAGTTTCTCTTTTGTGACCCCATTAGTTACAGTAAATTTTAAGGTAAGTTCTAAAAAGATCCTTGAGCCTTTCTTGGTTTCTACCCCAGTAGGTGAGTCAGTTGTTGCCAAGCAGATTTACAGAAAGTGTCCTATCACTGTCCTTCATAAGGTTATGTTAGCAGACCTAGTAGATTTAGATATGGTTGATTTTGATCTTATTCTTAGTATGGATTGGCTCCATTCTTATTATGCAACCATAGATTATTGCACCCGAGTGGTGAAGTTTCAGTTCCTAGATGATCCAGTCTTTGAGTGGTCAAGTAATTCAGTGTCTCCCAAGAGTCATTTCATATCTTATCTTAAGGCTAGAAATTTGATATCCAAAGGTTGAATTTACCACCTAGTTCAAGTCAAAGACACAAAGTCTGAGACTCCAACAATTCAGTCCGTTCGAGTGGTCAATAAGTTTCCTGAAGTTTTTTCTAGAATATCTCCTAGGGGTACCTCCTGATAGAGAGATAGAATTTGGTATTGACCTTTTTCTTGATACTTAGCCTATTTATATCCCTCTATATCATATGGCTCCCGCCGAGCTTAAGGAGTTGAAAGAACAACTCAAAGATCTTTTAGATAAAGGTTTCATAAGGCCTATTATTTCTCCATGGGGCGCTCCCGTCCTATTCATGTGAAATAAAGATGGTTCTTTGTGTATGTGCATTGACTATCATCAGCTGAATAGAGTCACAGTTAAATACAAATATCCTCTTTCTAGAATTGATGACTTATTTGATCAACTCTAAGGTGCAGGTCATTTTCTTAAGATAGACCTTAGATCTGGTTATCATCAGCTTAAAGTAGGGGAATGTGATATTCCAAAGACAACTTTCAGAACTCATTATGGTCATTTTGAGTTTCTAGTCATTTCCTTCAGACTAACAAATGCCCCAACAACCTTCATGGACTTGATGAACAGAGTGTTCAAACAGTATCTGTACATATTTGTCATAGTCTTTATTGATGATATTCATGTCTACTCTCGTAGTGAGGATGATCATGCAGACCATCTTAGAATTGTGTTACAGACTCTTAGGGATCACCAATTATTTGCCAAATTTAGCAAGTGCGAATTTTGGCTAAGGTCAATAGCTTTCCTTGGTCATATTATTTCCTGTGAGGGTATTAGAGTTGATCCCTAAAAGACAGAAGCCATAAGAAATTGGCCTAGACCTATCTCTCTGTCAGACATTAGGAGTTTCTTGGGTCTAGCTGGTTATTACAGACGTTTTGTTGAGGTTTTCTCTTCCATAGCATCTCCTATGTCTAGATTGACCCAAACGAAAGTTAAGTTCCTGTGGTCAGATTCCTGTGAGAAGAGTTTTCAGGAGTTGAAGACTCGACTCACTTCAGCCCCCGTTTTAGCATTACCTGATGGTACAAATGGTTTTATGGTTTATTGTGATGCCTCTAGAGTTGGTTTGGGTTGTGTTATGATATAGAGAGGTAAGGTTGTAGCCTATGCCTCTAGGCAACTTAAGCCTCATAAAAAGAATTACCCAATCATGGTTCGTCGCGCCAGGGACAAAAATTGGGCTCCAGTTCTAGAATTTGCTCAAGGGTATTTTGGTCTTTCCACCCGTCCTTACCCACTATATCTATACAAATAGAGGAGAAAATGCTCATTTTCCTCCTCCATTCCATCCAAAATCTAGGGTTTCTCTCCGAAATCCCATCCAATTCTTGTTTAAACATCTCAAAATTTAGCCTTAGTTTTTACAAATTAGTTCAAGATTCAAAACTTCCAAGTCAAGAACATCAAGAACCCTAACTCAAGAAGTGGGAAAAGAAGTTCCAATCAAGTTTCTTCATCTCAAAATCATAATCAAGGTATGTGGGGCTTGAACAAGAATTTCCTTGCATTCTTGTACCCAAAGAATTTATTTTTACTATTGGAATTTCATGATTGTGCAAAGTGGGTTTATACCCAAATTACTTTATGATTGAGTTATTAGAATTGAGCTATTCAAGATTGATATACATGACTATTTCATTGTTTTATTTCCTAAATTGAGAACTTATGTTATGAATTGTATATTGCTACTATGAATTAGAATTGATGATTTCCAAGTGATAAATGATAAGAGTATTGATTTTAAGCTTTTCCATGAGAAGTTGATTATCGAATAGATATATTAATGTTTGAGTTTAAGAGTCAAGAACGAATCTTGTGATGCTTTCTTGAAGTTTTGACATTTGATATGAGTTAATAAGCAAGTCCACTTGATGTTGAGAAAGATTGTTTTGAGTTGAGTCGAGTTAGGAATTCACCAATTATTTATGATTTATCGATGAGATATATTCATGATTTTGGTCTCTATGGTAGACCCTTGAGTTGATTAAGGTGGATTTACTAACACGTTCTAAGCTTGAGTCTGGGAGTAGTAGTTAGCACCGAGAGGGAAGTGTGGGTTCAGTGCATCCTACTTCCCCAGAACTACGTGCCACCGTAGGATAAATATTAAGGGCTAAAGGTTAAGACAGTGATCACTAAAGTTAAGGTTCTACTCCGATGGCAAGGATAGAACATCTCTCCCCAACGTGGGCAAGACGTTGGACTCCATGTAAGCTCACATGGTTTATGCCGGTTATAAGAAACTCCCAAGTCTATAAGAGTTTACGTTTCTGGAGTCACCAAGTTACTCTAAGTCTTGAGTTGAAGAGTTTGAGTTGAGTATAATGATTTATGATATTTACAGTGCTTTCATTACTATTGATGATTTACAAGAAATATATTTCAGATAATTCAAGTGAAGAGAGTCATTATTGATAGCATGCATGATTTCCTTATATATTTATGATAATGTTTATAATGCTGCATACACCTCTATATACTCAGTACATTCCCAAGTACTGATTCCCATACTTTTCTATGTTCTATATTTCCTCGTGATGTAGGTTCGGGTGCTCAGTCTCAGCAGCGACAGTGATCTTTGAGTACCTTTATCTATATTTCTGTAGTTGGTGAGTCCTCATGGTTCGAGGACCTATGTCCCTGATTTTTCCTTGTTAGTAGATGGTTGTTTCTTTTCAGTTCAGTATGAGTCAGTTGGGGATCTGTCCCAATGGCTCCCCAGTCTTATGTAGTAGAGGCTTTTGTCAGACTAGAGTACCAGTATGTACAAAAATTTTAGTATTTTGTTTGTACAGGCCAATATTTCTTCATAATTAAGTATGTTCAAGTTCATGACATGATTATTCTTCCCTATTTTACAATAATTAGCGTTATAGTGTGTTATGAAAGTGATGACAGGCTTAAAGGGTTAGCTTGAGGTCACGTGTGGCCTTAAGCACCGTGTGACATGTCGGGATAGGTTCTTGGGGAATTACAGGTATGTTGGCCCTTATAGAATTTTGAGCCGTGTTGGGTAAGTAACTTATGAGCTTGAGTTGCCCGCAGACTTGTCAGCCGTTCATCCTGCATTCCACGTCTCTATGCTTAAGAAGTACATCAACAACTCCACTATTGTAGTTCCTTTAGAAAGCTCAGATATTCAGAACAACCTTTCATACGAAGAGATTTCAGTTGAGATTTTAGATCATCAGATCCGTAGACTGAGGAAGAAAGAAGTTCCCTTGGTCAAAGTTCTTTGGCGGAATAAGTCTGTTGAGGGTGCCACTTGGGAAGAAGAAGCAGATATGCAAGCCAAGTACCCTCACCTCCTTTCCGCAAATTTAGATTCAGTCGAAGGTAATTCTCTTCCTTAATTCAGTATCTTTCCAGTTTCAGATTTAGCTATATAGTCGTCCTCATTGATAATTCATGCACACACAGATTATCTCAAAAGCTCAGTATAATTTAGATTCAATTGTGCAATTTATTTAAGTTGTGCATGCTATCATATAGCCTCAGATTCCTCGGTATCCTTAGTCAAACTAGCAGCATTTGAGGATGAAAGTTTCCAAGGGGGAGATATTGTAACACCCCATACTTTTCCTAGTTCAATTTAACATTGAGAATGTCAAGTGTTGGCTTCAAGAGAGAATGACTTTTCATACATATATAATTTTTTAGATTTAGACCCTCCAATGTGTAGGACTTTGAACTATCTTTCCAACGATATAAGATTTGCCTAAATCCTATAATCGAGTAAGAAGTTATGGATATTTTATGTTTTCATCGTAAAACACCATGATTTGCGCCCGTAACGCATCGCGGACAAGTGTAAAATCACAATTGTCAATTTTCAGTGAGATTCCGCAATTTTGGCGCATCGCGAAGAAGTCCAAATTCCCAGTTGTCCATTTCCAGTCGACCCACAAGATGTTGGAGCGTCGTGCCAGTAGCTAAAATGTCACTCCAAAGGGGCACCGCGATGGTGGGGCATCGCAGATGAAGCCCAGTTCCCATTTGTCAATTTCCAGTAAGCCACCGCAATAGTGGCGCGTCGTGGTGGCCATCCAGTTCAAATTTTTTTTTTCCAGTTTCGCATAAATATTAAAAAGGGTATTCTGGTCAATCCCCAATGCCCCAATCCGTCCTAAACAAAGAATTAAGCATATTCCGAAGCACTTTATGCTTATTTCATCAATTCTCTCTCAAAACAAAACCCTAGATCATCAAACTTTCTCTCCAAGAAAATCCAATTTCTCCATTAATTCTCCAAGGAAATTCAATATTAAGGATTCCCAATTCAAGAACTCTAAGAATTCATCTCCAAAGCATCAATAGGGATCCAAGATTCAAGCCTTAGCATCTAGTTCTTCAATTGAGCTATTTGGGGTTTTTCAACAAGGATAATTCTTTCATCCTTGTGTCCAAAACTTATTTTAATTACAAATTTACTAAATTTTATGTGATTTCCCATGGAATTAAAGTTAGGGTTTACACCCAATATGGCTATTTATGAGATTATGAGATTTCAAGGGATTTAGAAGTTGAATTGCATGTCTATGTTCATATTTTCATAAATATTGCAGAAATTTTCAAATTTTAAGTTGATTTATAAATGTTTACATTACCAAGCATGAATATTATGATGTTTTAACATGAGTTTGATGCATGAGTCATTAATCCCTAATTAAAGATTGTTATTTCAAGGTTGATTGTGCTATGAGCACTTTATGACTAGACTATTTTCAGATTATTGATAAAGATTTGACCTTTTGGTCTCATGAATAGTTATGAATTCCACTTTACAGATTCAGATTATAGCTTTAGCTTTACAAATATACAGTTGGTTTTCATTATAAACCATTATACTATTTTAGAAGTGGATTTTCATCAGAATGAGCATACAAATTTAATGGGAGTAGTATTTAGCACCGAGATAGGTACGTTACTACTGTTCAATACCCCAGAACTTCGTGCCAACATAGGATTTAGATTGTTCCCACTTCTACGTGGATGATAGATATGTGATCACTTAGATAGGTTATACTCCCTGGCAAGAGTATGACTCCTCTTCCCAACATGAGGATTCCTCCTTAGGGGGCAAGAACGTTGGACTCCATGAATGCTCACATGGTTTATGTTGGTTAGAAGAATCTCCCATGCAGAATAAGTTTTCAGATTTCTAAACCCTTAAGATAAAGTATTTTCTCTACAACTTTAATTTTCTTGAGTTTAAACTATTGCTTTACATAAGCCTTCAGATGCAGACTTATAGATTTTACTTAGCCTGTATGATTTGAGAATAAGAACAGAATATAGATTTCAGAACTAAGTGTAATGGCGCACAAGATTTATACTATATGTTTTATTGTTCATGATTTATGATCTTCAGTTTTCAGATTACTCCAGCCGTTGTGAGTCATTTACCTTTAGCATGCATGATTTTATAAATTATGATGATATTGCTTACTTATTGCATCCACCTCCATATGCTCAGTACATTCTCAAAGTACTGATCCACATATACTTTTATGTGCTACATTGTTTCATAATGTAGGTTTAGGTGCTCAGTCTCAGCAATGTGGGTGATTTTCGAGCATCTCATCTACATCCTTGCAGTTGGTGAGTCCTCATAGTTCGTAGACTTAGTTATTTAGATTTCAAGTTTATTAGTTGATGATTAAGTATTCATTTCAAACAGTTTGAGTCAGTTGGGTCATGTCCTAATGACTCTCTAGATTGAGTCCGTAGAGGCTTGCCAGACTACTAGATTCAGTTTTAGATTTTAGTTGTAGTATTCAGATTTTCAGTATTTGCCTTGTCAGACTGATGAGATTAGTATTTTTAGATATACTCAGATAATTCAACGAATTTTTTTGCATTTATTATGATTTTATATTCATATCTCCCTATTTTGAGATTCAGATTTAGTAGAAGGCAGCCAGGGTTAGCTCAGAACTACTTATAGTTCGGAGCACCGTGTGATGTTCTGGGAATTAGATTTCAGGGCGTTACAGTTATATGATTAACAAATTTATATTTCTATTTGTATTATATTTGTGTATTTAACATTTTTCTGGTTTATATTATATTTTGATAAAATTATTGTATAATGTTGATATACATCATAAATTGTTGTATGTACTTTTGATTTTAATTTCATTAACAATTGCTCACATATATAGACTACATAAATATACAAAAACAGTCATGTGTATAATCAAACTTCATATGTATATTGATAATTATACATAATCTATGTTATGTACATTAATCTATATACATAACAAAGTTATGTATAATATTTATTATACATAACTGTGTTGTGTATATTTTATAATATACATAACTGGGTGGTGTATATTTTATAATATACATATATGTGTTGTGTATGGTTGATAACGCTCAATCTACAGCTCTCGTCGGAGTGTAAAGCGGTCGTTTGTCAAATATAGAACCCAACTGGGTTGGGTATCGATCCCACAGGGAATAGCTTGGTCAACAAGTAAGCAAAGATTACCAGACTTTTAGTGCAAGTCTCGTAAAAAAGGGGGGAGTTTTTTTGTGCAAGTAATGTAACCAAACTATTAAAGTAAAAATGGAAAATAGCAAAGCAAAAAGAAAGAATGTTTAGTAGGATGTAAAACAATGAGAATTGAGAAGTTGGGGTTATGTCCACCTTATGAGTTGTACGTCTCTATTGGCTATGAGTTGTGCGGAATTCAGACATGCGTGTGCTTATAGAGAATTGTATTCGATGGTAAATCCAAGCGTCTTTCGACCTAAACAAGGACTATTTCACTTTAACTCTTTCGAGCTTAAAGCGTATCTAGCGGTACAAATTCTCCAAGAGGTTAATCCAGTTACAACACTAAATTTTTAATAGGGGATGGGACCCTATTACCTTGAAATTATCTCTTTTCCAGACATATAACCTTTCTTTCGAACAAGTTAATGCTATACTGGCGTATTCTATGCGTCTGCAGCCACAAAAATTTGCATTAAGATAAAGAGAATAATGATATAAGCAACACACGTGTCACGAATTCACAAACTCATAGCAATAGATAGTATCTCATAAGGCTTCCATAACCCCAACAGAGAAGTTTAGTTACCCATGAGTGCGAAGGAAATCACAATAAACATTATTATTATACCACAATAAAGATCTCGTGTAGTAAGGTGTGGTAGGCGTTAGGCGTGACTTCTTTGCAAAGTAACGTTTCTCTTGTTGCGGAAATTAAGAATTGAATAGATGAATAGAAGAAGAATAAAAAGTAAAATTATTAGAATGGTTGGAAGAGTCGAGGAATCAATAATAGAAGAATGAGTTAAAAGTAGAATGAGAATTATTAAAATCTCTAGCAAAATAGGGTATTTATAATACCCATATCCTATTCCTACTAAGCTAATGAATTACTTAACCCAATCCTACTAGGTTAAGGTATCATTATCCTAATCCTAATAAGTTACTGCTAGTCACCAAAGTCTTCAGAATTGCTGTTTTTGTCCGGGACAGATTTTCCATGCGCCACTTTTGGTCCTTGGCGTCCAAGCTTTGCTTTCCTCCTTTCGTGAAGATTTCTTTGGCATCAAGTTATCCATAAAATGCTGAATTCTGCATCATTTATACCTGAAAACTTGCGAATCATATTCGTTAGCTCACTTACAGGAAAAAGGACTAAAAGTGCATGAATTATATATTTTGTCCTCAAAACATCGCTAAAATATGGGTAAAATATAGCACTTTAGGCGTGTAAATTCGCCTATCATCAATGGTCGACAATATACATAACTGTATTATGAATTATATACCAATGAAATCAATATTTTGTTTATTAAATTAGGTCGGTGAAGAATCAAACATTTGGCCAGAAAGGAAACAATCAATGTAAGTTTGTGGTTGAAGCAGTTAAAGTTTATCTATGACAATTTCTTTGTTGAAGTTGATTTTTTTGAATTTATTCTTACATATATTTCATAACAAAATCAACAGGATCATGATGTGGAATATTCACAAAAGGAAGATGTCCCATCAAAAGAGCAGGTTGTTGAGATGGATTTCATTCTAATATTGAAAGGCAAAGGAAAAGCGATACTTTTTATAAATATGCCTTTTTTGTTATCCTACATTGATGCTATTAAAATTATTCTTACACATATTTAATAATAATGTCATTAGGATGATCAAGTGGGAGGTTTTACAATGGGAGGTGCACCAACAATAAACAATGTCGATGAGATGGATATCGTCACAAGATCGAGAGAGAAAGGAAAAAAGGTAATTTTTCAAAATAATACCTTTACATAGGTCATTTCATAGATGATATTATCTTAATTTTTTTTATAATTTATGATATATTGTTAGTTTAGTTTGTCGTGTATGTTGACTGATGTGCATGGTAGTTATATTGTTATTACGGTGTATATGTAATATATCATATGTATATGTTTATAATATACATATTTAATACATCCAAATGAGAACGTTATCATAAACAATGCAATACACATTTTAAACTTTTAGGTTGTCGGTGACATTAATAAATTATTAGAAAAATTGTTTGGTGATGATATATGGGAGGAAGCTATTGTTATGAGGACCACAGTCATGTACAAAAACAATCTGAGTTTAGATATCTCATATTGTAAAACTTATAATTAAAATAATAAACTGATTTAATTTTGTATATATTTTATATTATCTATAACAGTATTTTGAAGGTTTTAGTGCGGATTTGGAACTTCCACATTAAATGCTCTTGTCGAAGAAGTGGTAAATCAGGAACTGGAGGATATTGGAGTTGCCACATTTCATGCTCTTGTCAAAGCTGTGGTAAATCGAAAATCGGATTACTCCAAAGTTGAAACATCTATGATAGAGAATATCCATAAAGATCATACGGTAAATACATAAAGTGATTTTTTTTTCTAATTTAAGTGTCAAATTTTATGCACATCACACTATTTTTATTAGTGCGTATAAACAAAACTAACATTAAACACATAAAATTTCACTTTTAGGATGTTTACTTGAGTACCATTCCAGAATTTACCCAAGCCGAGATAGATGCCATAATGAAAGCACCGGTGGATGATATTCCTCTATATGTTGTTAAATCTGTTTATGAAACTCTTAACCCGCATTTCATATTTGATAGTCAGCTTTCTCCAGATTTTCCTGATATAGTTATTGCGGCTCATCAAGCTACAAAAATTCCTGCTAAGAGAACCATGACTAAATCTAAAGTTTTCAAGTCACCATATCTGACAGAGTATGCTTCTGGTTCAAAGACTCTTGAGGATGAAACCACCTATTTATAACCAAAATTTGCATTTGAAGGTTTCATAAAATCTAAAGATATGCCGAGGGGTATCATTGAAGAGTACAAGAAATGGGTTGACGAAGGTCTATTGAAGTGTCATGCAAAAAAATAAGTTTTAACATTATTTTAATGAATATGTTTTTGTCAATATGTATATACAATTTATATTTTATTCTTACTAACAAAATTTAACATTTTTATAGAAAAATGAATAAGGACCACTATAGAGCAAAAGCATCCTCTCTTGGAGTTCCTGAATTTGATTTTGTTGTTGCTCAAGCTCAGTCTAAAAATTGGTTTTACTTGATGTCTAAAACAACTTCATGCTGGAACGATGAGGTATTTTTACTTTGAAATTTCTTTTTTTAAAAATTTTCATATTTACATACATATACGGAAGCTTATGTATATTATAAAATATACATAAGAAAGTTATGTATATAGTATTATATACGTACACAGTAATGTATATTAAACAATATACATAACTGTGTTACATACATAACATAGTTATATATATTAAACAATATACATAACTATGTTACATGAGGTTTTTTTAATTTGTTTTTTTTTAAAACATTCATATTTACATACATATACGAAAGCTTATTTATCATACATGTACCAAAATGTGTACATTTTATCAGCATAAATGAAGCAATAATACACATATTAAGTTTGCATATACATACAACATATGAACAAATTAGTACACATATGAAGTTTGCATATACAGACAACAGTTCGTGTATATTTAAGTAGTATATATATGTGTAAAATCTTCTTTGTATTTCATTTTTGTAGCATTGTGATGTGATATTCTATCACCTGAGGATGAAATCAAAATTAAGAATTCATCAGGAATATAGATTCACAACAACAAATTGATTTTTTAAGAGCTATATTGAGAAGACGTACCATAGATATTATCCCGATGATTCAGATATGGTACTTTCAACTCAGCAGGATTATGCTTAGTCTGGTGTTGTGGTCCAGAATGAAGAGGCAATAACAAACATAATCAAGAGATTTTGCATTCCATCTGGGTTACCATGACATCTAGTTGATGAGGTGTATGTTCCTGTCAACTGCGATTAAAAGTTTCATTAGGTATTACCTAGTATTGCTCTAAAGAATGGACATATACGTCTGTATGACTCACTGTGAAATCTAAGAAATATGGAATCATCACCCGATATTCAAAAGTTGACGGTGATGCTGCCAACTTACTTGTCCGATAGTGGATTTTTTGAAGAAGCATCACGTAAAGATTGGCCAAATCTTAATGCTTATAGGGATAAAATGAGTCAAAGGACACAGTTAGTAAATCAACACCCATTTGAAGTTGAGTATGTTGAAAACATTGTGCAACAAGAATGTGACAGCTTGTAAGTAATCTTAATATAAGTTTTTATGATTTATTTATTTAAGATGTGTTATAGGAAATAACGGGATTGTTTTTGTGCATGGAAGAGACTGTGGAGTCTTTGTTACTGGGTATGCAGAATACCTAAGTAAAGGAATACACGTCCCTTCAAGATCAAGGCCAAAAATACACCCACTTCCAGATGAAAGGGCAATAGTTAGCATTGAGTAGGTTGTTAGATGATTATGGTTTACAAATTTTATTTATATGAATTTGTTAGGAATGTTGCATTTTAAACTTATTTAGATGTTTTGTTTTTACAATTCTGTTATAACACTTTTTAACCTATGTTTATGGATTATTGATAAAAATATTTCGGCGTGATTATTGTGTTTTGTACATGAATTTTTTGATGTATTTGTTGCGTGAACTAGTCTACTTATACATAGAATTATTATCTCTCCAAAATAAATTATCGTATTTTTTTTGTTTGTGTGTATATTCATACATATACATATGTTTACACTTTGATAAGGCTAATCAGATGAATAGTTTTTGACAAGTTTGAAAAAGTCTAGCAATGCAGATTTTTGACTGTGTGTATAAGTCATCATATGCATAGTACTTCTATATTAATAACACATTCATTTTTATATGTGTAATATACATAGCATTTCTGTATATGATTTATTTACATAGTATTACTGTATCCATTATATCTATTTGATGTTCATTACTATGCATATATAGGTGCACATATACATAGGATTACAACTTTACATACATAAATAAATGAAAAGTTTCCAACAATATTGTAAAAACAACTACACGGTATATACTTTTAAATGAGTGTATATGTCCTCATATACATAGCATTTGAGTCTACAAAACACAATCATTATTTTGACATAACTTGATTCATTCAAACATAACAAGTAGACAAAGATGTTTTACTGTAATTTTTTTTCCTTTCATACTATTTTGTGATTCATATTAAACTCTTAAATTTTGTATCCATGTACATGTACTAATATAGATAGAATATTTTTTCATCTATAATTACTACAAATATATTCAGTATATATGTAAACATTTAAATATACATTTGCTTAACTTTTTACAAATAAATAAGCATGAAGTCATTATCTCAGCAAATAAATACATAAAAAATGGTAAGCTAATTATCCCAGAAAACACATACACAACACAAATGAGAAAAAAATACATAAAAAAAATGATAAACTGAAGAAAACTCTTATTTATTTCAAGGTTAAAATAACAAACTAAAAATGTTCAATGAAATCATAACTAAAAAATGGATAACGATAATCGAGTGATTAATCTTCAAGATTTTATGAAAACTAAAACTTAGTTCTCCTTTGGGAAGAAATTGCAGGAATGCTTATTGTGCCCTTCATGTTCGCAACGTTCACAACGATTTGTGCTTGATGAAAATATTTCGCTAAATTTTTTTTCTCCGTTTCTTCGGTCTTTCGAGAAGTCTTTTGTATATCGGGGGAAACACATTTTCACCCTTTTCCAGTGGTTTCTTCCTCATCTACTCTATTAGGAATATTTCAGTCTTTCTTATCTGGCATTGAAATGATTGGAACTTTATAAGTTTTCACCAAAGTGGCTAGTTTGTAGTATTCAGAATAATATGGACCAAAATCTTTTATATGTTTAGTCTTCAAGACGACAATAGCGTGAGGACAAGGTAATTGATCTATTTGGAACCTCCCACAGTTGCATGAACGACTATTAAGGTCGACAATGTATCTTCTTCTAGATTCATAAACTGTGTATATATAAGCTGAGGGTGCCTTCACCCAAACAGATAACAAAAGAATTCAAACATACAACTTTTTCTGGATTTTTTTTTAAAATAAATATTTTACAGTCAATAAAATAATACATATAAAGTCATAGTAAAAAAAATCATAAAATTGATACATACCGTCATCCTCAAAGCTTTCACACCATTGAGAGTTAAAATTTCATCGAATCTACGACCCAAAGTCATACTTGTATTAGAAGCTATCTTACTATTTTTACAGTTCCAAGATCCAAATAACATTCTTACCTCTTCTAAGAATCCATATATTGGCAATTTCTGGGCCTCCACTGTAACGCCCCGAAATTGGGTCCCGAGACGTCACACGGTGCTTAGGATCACAAGTGACTCCAAGCTAACCCTTCTACTATCATAACTCACAAGAAACTGAACAAAAAGTATAAATCTATACAAATCAGCAGAAAATAACTCTTTTCTGAATATGATAGATACAAAGCTAAATTTACAAGATTACAACTCTACTTTTACAACCAAAACTGAAACGGAATACATCAACTTCTACTGACTGTCTATGAAGCCTCTACTAGTACTGACTATAGGTAGCCGGGTCATGAATCCCGACTATCCTAACTCAATACGGCTGGATGAAAAAAATACATCACTTCTCGAACTGTATAACTAACTCAAGCCCTTGTATCAAAAGGGCTCATCACCTGCTGACTGGATGCCGCGAACTGACTGGATCTGAATATGTACACTATACCTTGTACCTACATTTTGAGAAAATGTAGCCCACATACGAATATGTGGGTCAGTACCATGGAAACGTACCGAGTATATGAGGGTGCAATGCATATATAAAATAATATCTTAATATCATCACAGTTTATAAAATTATGCATGCTGATATAAATGACTCACTTAGCTCGAATTAAAATCATCATAATCATAAGAGAGTAAAATATATCGGGTAAAACATGTGAGTCATCATAATAAATCTCAATTCACTTTCATCTCAATTCCAATTCATCAAAGCAATCAAATCTCATGACAAATTTCTTTAGAATATATAGTCTTTAAATCTTTTGAAAACAATGACTTTCTCAAACTCAATCTTTTAAGCAATTATATTTTTATCTCAGATAAAAGAATACACACACACTGGAAGTTTCTTACAACCGACATAAACCATGTGAGCTACATGGAGTCCAACGTCCAACCCACGTTGGGGAGAGCTGTCCTATCCTTGCCATCGGAGTAGGACCTTAATCTTTATTCCACTAGTGATCACTATATCAAACAACCTTAGGCTCACATCCTACGGGGGCACGTAGTTCTAGGGAAGTACCAATCACAGCTATACCTCCCACTCGATGCTAAAGACTACTCCCGGACTTAGCTTAGATCATTTCAAAAGAAAATCCACAACTACACAATTCAACAATTCATATCGGGAGTCATCATGCTACCCCTTTTTCATAATAAATCAACATGTGGATTTCTTTTCTCATTCAAGTTCAAAAATAACTCTTTCAAGACCAAAAGTTCAAATCATTCAAATATCAAGGTGTGTCTAACACATTACTTCACCAAAGATCATAATGTCAAAGAGGGTTTAAATCCCATATATCAACACTTGAGCAAAATATTTCAAGTTTCATACTTTGTATAGCAAACAAGTATAACTAATATGAAAATTCAACTTGAAACATGATATTAACATCAAAACTCATGGAATTTATCTTTAAGACATCACAAAAATATCATAGTCTCTTAAACAAGAATATAGGATAATAGTTTCCATCTCAAATTCATAATTAAACTAGTAAAATCATGTATCTTCGTAAAATAACACAAATTTTTGGGCACAAAAACAAAAGGATGTTCTTGTTGAAAACCCCACATACCTCTATAGTAACGAAATTGTTAAAAGATTGGACCTTCAAATCTTGATTATGCAACCCTAGTTGTTTTTCTCTTATTGTGCTCTTGAATGATGTGCTTAGACTGATAATAGGGTTATGATGTGTTTAGGAGCAGTTAAATTCATAGGGTTATGTTTAGGGACGTGTAAGGAATGTTAAAAGGCTTATTTATCCTTAAAATAACTCAAAAACGGAGTATTTTTTTTTCAAAAAACTTAAGTATGCGCCGCATTGACCATCGCACACATTTAAGTATGCGCCGCATTGCTTATCGCACACATTTAAGTATGCGCCGCATTGCCTATCGCACACATTTACTGCCTCTCACGAAAATGGGCATAACTCTTCGCTTGGGTATTAGATTTTTGCTAAATTGGTATCGTTGGAAATATAATTCAATTATCTAAAATTTTATAGGTCTTGGGAAGAAAAATTCCATGTATATTAATATATATACACGTTTGAAGTTGACCCTTATAGAATCAAATGTCAAACTTTGGATGAATCAATTGGTCTTAGCTCAACTTTGTTCTAGGTCATTGCTATGAACATTTTTCACCTCTAAACTACTCCATAGACTAGGATAATGATCATGCAACTTGTATTCACATTCAACTCATTTGGATTAGAGCTTAGACGCGTAAGATCAACGGTTAGAATTTTAGCACGAAAATACGAGTTATTACATTCACCAAACACCCATTAATACACTCAGCAGTATTTAAAGTCATCATCCGACCTCTGTTTACCGGTGAATGACACCTACTCCACTTTTCATGTTCATCTTCTTGTAGATATTTTTTCACTCTCAGATTAGCCTTTTCATTCTTTGCCATTACGTAGTCAAAATCATCTTTTCTGTAAGCCTTAGCCATTGAATAATATAAATCGCTAATACTTTCTTTGCTCTTACAAAAGTAACCACACACATTTTTTCAGAGATGCCAAATACATGCAAGGTGTGGGACATTTGGATAAACAACACTAACTAATTTGATAATACTTTCGTTCCTATCAGAGACAACACACATGTTGTCACGTTCTCCAAAAGATTCTTTAAACTGATTGAAAAACCATGACCATGAGTTGTCATTCTCCGTACCCACAACCCTGTAGACAAGAAGTAATATGCATCCTACATTACATATAAACTATATTAATAAAAGTCAACAAAAACTTCTTTAAAATAATAGTATTTTGGTCAAAATAATTTTGTTATACACTAACATGTGTTTTTACAAGAAATGCAAATTCTGAAAATTAAAAAAAAATAATCCACATACCTGTACCATCTAGTGTACTTGATGAGAGAAAAGTTCCTTGATATGGTCCAGTCAAATGCGCACCATCAACAACTACAACGGGTCTGCAGAACTCAAAACCCTTTATCTTGGATGCAACGCTATAAGAAGATACATGACCGATTATTCCACGACTTGTGCATTGCAATGTGTGAATTAGGATACACATTGTTCAATATATAAATGTATCTCGGCATCTGTCTATAACCATCAGCAGGACCACCCCTAAGCATCGCTATGGAATGCTCCTTTGCACGCCATGCCTTCATATAATTTATATCAACACCATATACAACTTTTATTTCTTCAATGATGTCTCCGGGTGTGTGCTTTCTCTTATGGTTAACCAACTTAGGAGCCATGAATTCACATACAAAAGCAGTAGTCACCAAAATATTCTTCAGTACCCTATCACTCAAACAACACGTACGATCTGGGTTAAATCTTCTAATGATAAAAGCATTTGTTCTATTGTAACTAAATGATTCAAACTTTCATTTGCAATCCTCATTGGAACATCGGAATACATAGCTGCAATAGGAATTAACATATAATATTATAAGTATTTGTATTAATTTATATGTTTTTAAGATTTCCATTTTACAAATCAAACATTCTTTAACAGAAAAATAACATATACAACACAACTAATTAACTATTCATTAGTAAACAAACTAAACAAAAACATTTTTTTGGGTGTCAAACACTATTTCACAAAAGAAAAAAAATGAAAGAATAAAATTGATTTTATGACACAATTACAAAATATAGATTATGTATATGTTAACTATTAAAAAAAAGGTCATGCATATAAAAATGTCACATTTTTTTACTGTTTCTAAGAAAACATATACATAAGAAGAACTATGTATATGTTACAAATTAAACATTACCTTAGCTTCTGGAAATACTTTTTTCATTGGTCTGTTATTACTAGACTATATTCACATATACAAAACATGCAGAATGTATATGTTAATTGACAATCAGTTACTTCACATGACCATAGAATTTCAATTTTTTAAGAGTTCAACTCACAACAAATTCAATTCATAAAAAACATCAACATAACTAACAAAACATGAAAACAATATATGCTTCATAAATTTTATCATCCTAATAACATAAACTATACAATTTACAAAATAACTTTTTTAACACAACAAAATAAACATAAAAAAATGTCACATTTTTTTTACTATTTCTAAGAAAAACATATACATAAGAAGAACTATGCATATGTTACAAATTAAACAACACCTTATCTTCTGAAAATACATTTTTCATTGGTCTGTTTTTACTAGACTATATTCACATATACAAAACATATGGAATGTATATGTTAATTGACAATCAGTTACTTCATGTGACCATGGAATTTTAATTGTTTTAAGAATTCAACTCACAACAAATTCAAGACATAAAAAACATCAACATAACTAACAAAACATGAAAACAATATATGCTTCACAAATTTTATCATCCTAATAACATAAACTATACAGTTTACAAGATAACTTTTTAAACACAATAAAATAAATATATTATCTTTTTTTGTCTAAGCGTTTAGCTCTGCAATTGAATTCATGTGTCACAACATATTTCGACATCACTGAAATGAGCGACTTTTTATCCTTATACATCTGTTTCACCTTCACATCAATACTCTTACTATCACATATCATATTATCAACTTTGAACTCCGGCACATACAATGCATATTGATTATGTGTTTCTGCAACAGTGAGAGCCATATCATTGGATTCAATACCCTCCACGCAAACCACAACTCTTATATCTCTATCAAACTGTATGTCATCTAAAGATTTATCAGTCATTGATATGCACAATGGATACATCACGAAGGCTGATTGAGCTTTCTTCAACTCGACATACAACTGAACTTCATTATTATTATGGATATGAAAAGGTGCTTCATTTCTATCGACTACATAACATACATCAATATTTTTCGTGCTTCATCAATGTTTAATTCGGCAGCGATCGACGAAATCAACCTCAAATAACTTATTAATTCAATAACAATGATCACTTCACTTTTATATTTTACATACTCTCTTTTGATTTTACATTGACCAGAGTAACTTAAAAGAATAACAATATTCATCTTCTTGAATTTCAATTCAATTTTTTTCTTCAAAACAAAAGTCAGTAGCTAAACGTTATGTATTTTGAATTCCAGCGCTTGGATTTTTTTTGTGTGTATTTTGTCTGAATTTTTTTTAATGTATTTGTATAATTAAAAATTTAAATTTTCAGTATCTGTTACATAATTTAAGGGATGCAGTAATCCATTTAATTAATTGGTTGAGTTAACTGTTTCCTTAAAGAAAGGGAATCTGTTATTCCCATTTTTAACGACAGTAGCAAAATCACATATACACAGGATGCTATGTATATGACGCATATCTTATGCATATAAATAGGGAGAGAGAGTAAAGTAATTAAAAAAGTGGGAGAGAGTGTAATGACTTCTAAAAGCATTGGTATTTGTGTTATTTATACTAAATTATTAATAGTGAAAAGTTTTCATCAAAATTAGTTTAGTCCAAGTTTGTGGTTTGAAAAGGAAGGAGCTTCTTTAAGAAATAAAAAAAGTACAAAAGGTTTAAGCAAAAGAAGAAGAAGAACAATGAAAAAATTAATAAAAGAAGAAGGAAGATTAGCAAAAAGAACAAGGCTACCTATTGTCGATTAAGTTATGCTCACCATTCGGTTATCATTAGTTTACACTGAATAATCAATTCTATCATTTTCCCAATTCTACTTACTTCCAAAGTTTGGACTTGAAGCCCATTTTTCTTTTTGTTTTCTGTGCCTTTAACCCCTCAGAATTATAACCTCTTTTAAGGGCAAATCACAAAAATTTAGTAGCCTTACATTATAATTACAGGATCAACATAGATTTTGAAAATTTACAATATTTTTCATGTATCTCAGATACCTTAGATGAGATCGTATATCTATGTATCTTCACGTACACATTCTATACAAGAAAAAGAGAATGTGTATCTTCAGATACACGAGTTTTGTTATGTTAGGCATTGTTAAAACCTGTATTTTAGGTACACATTGTTTTGTAATTTTCTTAAAATTATATGTGGTTATATAAGTTGAAAGCTGATATTTATCTAATTTTTTAGTTTTTTTGTCTTATGCCTTCGATTATAAAATTGCAAGTAGTAACACCTTTTGTTTGTTTTCTTTTGTTTTTTTTTCCTAACATCCGATATTCATTTTGGTATCAGACTAATTTGAATTCGTGTTGATAAAAATATTTTCTATTAAAGACAATTTCATATCAAAACTTGAATTCAAGACATCTAGTTAAGGATGAATCCGTCGTTTGGTTTCTTGAAAATATTTTGTGCATGAATATCTAAAGGTAATTTTAAAAGTATGATCTGGTTTGTTAAATCTCAGTAGATGATTTGTTGATTCGTCCTGTTATTCTAGCAAGACGCGAAGCTTTTTTGGTCAAGTATTCATTTTATAAATTTTATCATAATACCAATATGAAAAACAAAGGTAACATTATTATGTTAACTTGATTCAGCCTCTTCCATAAAGATATATTACAGTTCAAAATTTTATTGTATGAGGGTTCTTTTCCTCAATAAATAAATAAATTAACTGTACAATATTTCTCTAGATATGCCACCTCTGCTTGATTGTTATTGCCAAATCGAATGTCATATCAATCTCAGATAATACCTAGTATCATGCTTTACACTAGAATTAGTACAATTGAATTTGTAGGGGTCAAGAAGACATGTTATGATTTAACCTTGTTTTAGATTCAATTTATTAGCGATTTAGTTATTACTAGATAACGAAAATAGACAAAATATAATGTAAATAACTTAAGTATGGTAAAGAGAACGAATCTAGGGGTGTGTGTCCAAAGCGAATATGAGTGATCCTGAGATCAACTACTTAGATTACTATTGAAAGAAGAAAGCCGAGGAAAAATATTTGTTGCCATTGCATTGCTTGAGATAATCAAAATTACAAATGCCTAAACTAGTGAAGAGGGTCGACTATTTATAGGCAACAGAGTTACGGCCTTGGCCAATAAGAAAATGACACTAAATCCCTAGATTACTTTCGTCTATGTCCTTGTACCACACGTCCAATCCGTGTGAAGGAGCTAACTTATTAATATTTCTTTATAACTAAGATCCATAGTAGTGCATCCATACCCGAACAGTCTGATATTTATGTCTCCTATTTGTCCATTCTTGACGCGACACAATGGGTGATCCCTTATCTTGTACGAGATGGCGCCTCTACAATCGTATCTCGTAGATGACCTCTTGATCGAGGTTCAATGTTCTTTGATACTCATTGCCATAGACTTTATGTTCCAAATATATTTGATGCTTCATTTATTGTAAGACCCCACATTTTTGAGCTAGTCTTTGAACCGTTGTTCCTACGCGTATAAGCTATTATACAAATGATCCACATGTGTTTGATTTCAAGTTAAAAGTATATGTGTTTTTTGAGTGGAACGAGCCAATACATATTTTGAATGTTATGATATTCATACCAAATCCCTAAGTTGAGAATTGATTCATGTAGCCATGATATTTTCTGATGCTTGCACATTCCCAAGCATAAGTTTAAGGTCCCCATGTGTTTGATGAAATTCCTAAGTGATGGGTTTTTGCATAATGCATTCATATTATGGTTTCAAAGATTTCATGTGTTCCTATTGTTGTTGCTATCATGTCCTGGGTGTTATGAATACCCAAAAACTTAGCTGTTTACTTAGTCTCAGTAATTTCAGAATAGTTTTAGATATATTATGAGCAGTATTAGTTCAGTTAGTTATTATAATCAGTTAAACTTAGATTAGTTCAGTAATCCTAGTCAGTTCAGTTGGTAGTAGGATTTAGCATCGAGCAAACCCAGGGATGGGGGCTCACCTTCCTGTTGAGGGTGTGACCTTTAGTAGTAGTCCTTGCATTTCAGAACTACGTAGCCATCGTAGGTTAAGATGTTAACCTGCCAGTTGAGGATTGACACATCTCACTAGAGAACCTGCTAGTAGAGGGTGACACTTTAGTCCTTCGGTAGTTCACTTTAGTGTATCCACACAACCAATGTTAGTACTCGTCGCACAGTACTCACACCTTTCCTATTGGGGGTCACTGGTTGGACCCCAATTAACTCTTTAAGGCATGTTGGTTAGATAATAGCTCCTACAGTCTCAGTTCAGTATTTAGTTCAGAGTTTAGTTTCAGGTTTGCTTGACCATAGCATATAGTTATCAGTTATTCAATTATTGGTATTTTAGTATCTTAGTTTACAGACTATATCAGAATAATATTTTATGCTTGGTCTTACATTCTAAGATTTTACAATTTTCATGCCTTTGGTTCTCATCTATCTCATGTTGTTTAGTAGTCCGTATTCATATATCAGTTACTTAGTATGTACACGCTAGTTATCCTTTTTTCTTAGATTTCACTCATTTCGTCACCCAGGCATCAACTATTTAATTAATCAGATTAGCTCAGTACACATATCTTTGTTTTTGAATGTTCACGTATTCATGTTTTACCGTATCCCAACTTCAGTTATACATATATTATAAAAGAAAAGTTTTAAGAAACTAAGTGTAGTGATTCACCAGCTTATCAGATTATGTTTGTTACTCATGTTGTAAGATATTTTAGTCTCTTGGTAAGTCTACTTACACCTAGTACTGCATATTTCAAGATTACATATGAAACCAGTTTTACTTATTGCATTCACCCTCACTTACTAAGTACATTCTAGAAGTACTGACCCACATATACATCTATATGGCCACATTGCTTCAAAATGTAGGTACTATTTGTAGCCCATATATTATGTTCAGACAGTTGCAGTTTCCAGCCAGCAGGTGATGAGTTCTCTTATTTTGAGAACTCCAGACAGTTTTAGTTCATGAACACTTCATTTATTTTTCATATGTATTGTTTATGGTAGTTGGAGGCATATCTCAGCTATCTAAAGTCAGTATAGTAGAGGCTTCATAGATGTCAGTCAGAGTCAGTCATGTAATTTGAGTTCTTTCCTCAGTTTTATCAGATTATAAGCTTTATCAATATTGTATTTATTCAGATTTTCCATAATTATGTTTCCACACAGTAAACTCAGCTATTTTATACATATTAAATTAGTTTCTTAATAGTATGCTAGTTCATGGGTTAGCTTGGGATGACTCGTGGTTCCAAGCACCGTGTTATGACTGGTGGTAGTCTCGGGTCCTGACAAACTTGGTATCAGAGCACAGAGTTTAAGTGTCCTAGGGTGTCTATGAAGCCGTGTCTAGTAGAGTCTTGCAGAATGGTATGGAGACGTGTGTACTTTTCTTTGAGAGACTACAAAGTATTTAGAAAATATTTCCCTTCTTTCATGACTCTGATCGTGCTATATGAAGGTTCTCTAAGTAACTTATACAGATTCTCATCTTGCTCTATTCATTCCATCTCTACCTTGTTTTTGAGGTAACAAAAATAGTCAAGCTCAAATTTCTACAAACAGTTATGAGGTTGTATGCAGGATCGAAAGGATCCCATCAGTGCCCTTATGTTCTAAAGTTTGAAATATTTTATTCATGTTCATGAAAATCATGTACTATGCCAAAGTCAGATGTGCTTTTAGATCCTTTCTCAGAATCCTATGATTGAATATGACCTAGAGTTAGAAGCATGAACCCAGAAGTTTAGCAACAGTAAAGTGGGGATAGTGTTATCTGAATTTTGTGGATTATGTATCCATGGGATTATTTTATGAAAGGTGAATTAGTAGGCTTGAAATAGTGTATGCAAGAATTTAAGTTTATTGATTTGAAATTAAGTATGATGACGTGTTTACGACCTAGAGGTGTACCAAAGATAATATGAGATTGTATTATTTCTAAGTTTTAACAATGTGTGCTTAGATAGTACCTTTGAGCTATTAAGTGTGAATGAGGCTATGTAGTATATGATGTTCTTACCAGCTAAGTAATGGGATATAGGTTGATGACATTGGGTATGTTAGTATAATGATACTCTTGAAGATGCTGAGTTAGTAAGTATTTAAGTTAAGTTATTAAATCATGACTATTAGAGCCATAGAAAGATAAGAGTTGTATATCAGAAGAAAGTACTAGCAGTGGGTTTTACACCTTCAGGTGTAATTTCTCAGTGTAAGTATAGTATTTATGTGTGTTGTTATGTTTCAGACTCTAGAGTAAAGTGATTCCAGTTCAGATTAGAGTTTTTTAAGGGAGTCCACAAACTTAGAGTGATAACTTAAATCTTAGGGGGAGATGATAGAACAAGTGATCAAGTCAGGCTCTTAGATTCTTGTAGTGATGAAGTGTGTTGTAGAACAGCAGTAAGAGAGGAAGATGCCTAACCCATTCTTATCTCAGTGCAAAGTTTTCTAGTCTTCACGATATCTACTGTTTCCTTACAAGTTAACTCCATAATCATAACTCATATTCATGCACTTTTCATAGAATCATGTATGCTTTTAGTTCCTAGTTTGAGGAGTTCTAGCTCACTCAGTAGTACGAATCATGTTCCATGAAATTATGAACTCCAAACTCAGGTCATGCAACTCATGATTCATGTACTCATGTTTCACAGTATGTTCAGATCCAGGTACTCATGCTACACTCCTAATGATCAACAAAATTTAGTTTATGTCATGTATATTCTTAGATTAGATCTCTTTGATGAATCCATGATGTTGATAATCTATTCCTCAGGCCTCAGTTACGTGTCAAAGTAATCCTTTCATGTTTTAGGTCCTCATGTTCTAACCTTTCAGTGACCTTTACTTAGGTCAAGGTAGTGATGATGAATAGTTGTTTAGATGGGAGAGAGTAAATATTTCTTATTGATTAAATATTGTTGTATGCTTGTATTAGATAAGGCTGTAAGTGTGGAGTAAGATTGAGGCCGAGTTTTTGATATATGTCATGGTTAATTGAAATTTTGTGTGTGTCTTCTTAATAATAGTGCATGAAAGTTGTTCTTGACAGAGGTTTGGAGGATATGAGAATGGTGCTTTTATGGGTGTTTTGGTTGGAAGTGCATATGTGGTTATAAATATAGGCTTGAATGCCATGTTTATGTATATCTATATGAATGCATGGCGCATTAGTGAATGTCTAGTAAGAGGTTAAATATAGTTGTTGAAGTGGTAATAAGAATTATTCTTGAGATAAGAAGTTGTGAAAATGCAGGGTGTATTGAATTCATGGTTCAGACTAGTATTACAGTTTTATGTGTGCACTTTGTAGATTCGAGTAGGCTTGAACATAGTGAGAGAATTTAGTTTAGCTCAGACTTCAGTAGGTAGAGTTATCCGTGCCCATGTGAATATTATCAGTAGACTCAAGTGAAGTGTAGCTTTGAAGTGGAATGTATAGTTGAGTATAAGCTTTCAACATGAGTTAATTCTTATAGCCAGCGATTTAGTTTAGCAGTCAGACAAACAAGTTTCTATGGTTTTCCATATTTCCTATTCATGAGGTAATTCACATCCATTCAAATTCTGAATTCATCTCAGTTTATGCATATGCATCAGTTTCAGATTCCAGATATTAAGTCATGATTCAGTCCGTAAGTGCCCCATGCATCATCTCAGTCTTTCCTTAGTATTTTAGCTAAGTTAGTATCATTAGGGGAATGAAATATCCCAAGAGGGAGATATATTATAATACCCTGAGTATTTATGTACTAAATCTTTGATCTTTTCTTCATGAAACAAAATCTAGATTGAAGTAATGGTTACTTATCAGTTGACTCTCTCGTTTCTATCGCAGCCTTATAACTATTCTCATGTCATTGCATGTATTCATGAAATCAGTTCAGTTCATGTATCATGCTCAGACTCAGTAATGCAGTCATGTTCAAAGTCATGTTCCAAGTCATGCATGTTCAGAATATGATCTCAATTACCTTCGTACAGTACTCTCAGTCTAACCAGTCTCATTCGAGGATGAATGTTCCCAAGGGGGAGATAATGTAAGACCCCGCATTTTTAAGCTAGTCTTTGAACTGTCATTCTTATGTATATAAGCTATAATACAAATGATTCCTATGTGAGTATAAGTTTCATGATATTTATCCTCGTGATTGATGTGATTTCGAGGTGAAAAATGTTCATATAAATCACTTAGAACAAAGTTGAGCTATGAGCCTTTGATTTGTCCAAAATTTGATATTTGATTCTACAAGGGTCAACTTTGAACGTGAATAACTTTTTATATAATTAGAATTTTCAGATAAATACCCACCAAATCATAGATAATTGAGTCAGCTTTCCAACGATACCAATTTCACCTTAATATGATACCCGAGCGAAAAGTTATGGTTTTTTTTGTGTGAGGTAGTAAGTTGACGCGATTGGGACGTGGTGCGCCAGTTTCTCGACGAAATAAGTGACGTGATGTATTCTTCTCCCAACGTGATATCTGACACGACACGAAGCGTATTCCCCCTTTATTTCAGTTCCTTAAGGGTCTAGGGGCAGTTTGGTCACTTACCCTCATCCAAATCCGTCTATAACACATAATTAAAGTCCCCAAAGAGCATTATTTTCCCCTTTACTCATAATTTCTCTCCAAGAAAGCCTTCCTCTCTCAAGAACAAACCCTAAACTCCATCCAAGAACTTCAAATTCAAGTTACATTCTCTTCAAGATAAATAAGAATTTAAGTTCTCTAGTTCAAGAATTTCAAGAAAAGCTTTCAAGATCATCTCCAAGGGTTTCAAAGTCAAGCTTTCTACATCAAATCAAGTCTATTAAGGTATGTGGGAGTTCAACCATGGGTTACCTTTCACCCTTGGAGATCCAAACCCCTCTTATCAACTAAAGAATGGATTTTTATTCTTATTATGGAATTTTGTATGTTTAAGAAAGATTTAAATTTCATGATTTCATGGTGTTTTTAATTCAATTCTGTCCATGTGTGATTCCATGCAAGATTTTGAATTCCTCATACCATGAATTTGAGTTTTCGATGCTTTATTCAAGTGAATTCCACTATAGATCCTAAATTCATGATTTTTAGCAAAATTCCCATGTTTTAAATTATTGCTCCCCATATGTTTGGTGAAATTCCCATATCATGTTCAATTAATTTCAGGATGAACCCCAAGTTATGAATCTAGCTATGTTATCCTATTGTTTTCCCATGTTTAAGATATTTTCATGTTCAATTTCATGTTCAATTTCATGATCCCCATGTGTTTAATTTCAAGTTAAGAGTATATGTGTTTTTCAAGTGGAGTAAGCTAATACATATTTTTGATGTTATGATCTTCATAAAAAATTTCTAAGTTGTGAATTGATTCATGTAACCATGATATTTTCATATGCTTTCTCATTCACATGCATAAGTTTATGGTCCCCATAGGTTTGATGAAATGCCCAAGTGATGGGTTTTTGCATAATGCGTTCTTATTATGGTTTCAAAGATTTCATGTGTCCCTATTGTTGTTGCTATCATGTCCTGGGGGTTATGAATACCTGAAAACTTAGCAGTTTACTTAGTCTTAGTAATTTCAGAATGGTTTTAGATATGTTATGAGCAGTATCAGTTCAGTTAGTTATTATAATCAGTTAAACTTAGATCAGTTCCGTAATTCGAGTCAATTCAGTTGGTAGTAGGATTTAGCACCGAGTGAATCCAAGGATGAGGGATCACCTTCCAGTTAAGGGTGTGACCTTTAGTAGTAGTCCCTGCGTTCCAGAACTACGTAGCCATCGTAGGTTGAGATGTTAACCTGGAAGTTGAGGGTTGATACATCTCACTAGAGCACCTGCCAGTAGGGGGTGACACTTTAGTCCTTTGGGATTTCACTTTAGTGGATCCACACAGCTAGTATTAGTACTCGTTGCACAGTACAGACACCCCTCCAACTAGGGTCACAAGTTGGACCCCAATTAACTCTTTAGGGCATGTCGGTTAGATGATATCTCCCACAGTCTCATTTTACTATTCAGTTTAGAGTTTAGTTTTAGGTTTGCTTGACAATAGCATACAGTTACCAGTTATTCAGTTATCGGTATTTTAGTATCTCAGTTTATAGACTATATCAGAATCATGTTTTATGCTTGATCTTGCATTCTAAGATTTTACAATTTTCATGCATTTGTTCCGAGTTATCTCGTGTTGTTCAGTAGTCCGTATTCATATATTAGTTACTTAGTATGTATATGCTAGTTATCCCTTTTTCTTAGATTTCACTCGTTCTGTCACCCAGGAATCAACTATTCAGTTAATCAGATCAGTTCAGTACAAATATCTTTGTTTTTGAATGTTCAGGTATTCATGTTTTACTGTATCTCAGCTTTAGTTCTACATATATAATAAAAGGAGAGTTTTAAGAAACTAAGTGTAGTGATTCACATGCTTATCAGATTATGCTTGTTACTTATGTTTTAAGATATTTCAGCTTTCAGTCTATTTCAGTCTCTTGGTGATTCTATGTAACACCCTGCATTTCGGGCTAGAACGAAAAATCGATATTTCTATGCGTAGATGATCCAAAAGCCATAAATCATATGCAGATTTGGTATGTTAATCAATTATGTAGTGTGGTAACCTATTTGAGCATAAATTGAGATCGTAGAGGTCCCCAAACTAAAGGACGAGTTGAAAGCTTTCCGATCGTTCGAGTTTGAGTGAGCGTCGAAACTTGGGTCATATTAAATCGACCATAACTCCTTGTATATGAAGAACTGGGTGGCCTACTATATATCAAATGAAATCTCTTCAAATTAGCTTTCCAACGATACCAATTTCGCCCAAATCCAAGATCGTAGCAAAATGTTATACCCATTTTACTTCAGCATGTATGTCTGTCGACAAGTGACGACTTGAGCTGATAAGTTATAACATATGTGATGACATATCAGCCATGTCGTCAGCCCAAGGTAGTAACTCACAAAAATTAGCCTCTGAGTGACGACCTGGTGTGATAAGTTATCACATATGTGACAACCTATCAGCCAAGGTCGTCACCTTTAAAATTCAGCATTTTCTAAACGGCTTTGGAGGGGTATTTTGGTATTTTCCCTTCACTCCATAACTCAATAAACACTGAATTCAACCTCCATTTAACCAAAAAATACACTCCTTTCTCTCAAATTCTCTCAAGAAACAAACCCTAGGGCCTCAACCTAAGATTCAAGATCCCTTAAAATTTCACCATTAAATTCCAAAATTGATTCAATAATTAGAATCCCAAAACTAAGATCTTCAAGAATCATCCATCAAAAGAACAAATAGAGTCCCAAAAGCAAGTGTTCATCCAAAGTTAATAATCTAAGGTACGTGGGGTTTATCCTAAAACTACATGAGCTTGTAAACTCTAGAACATGATTTAAAGATTATCAAGCATGAATTTAGAAAAGGGGTTTTGAAATACATGATTTTATTATACATTATGAATGTTTAATTGTACTGTTGATTTGGTCTTTAGGCCTTTTCCCCCTTTTAAATTGATTTACATGTATATGTATAAGTACGAGATTTAGATTGAAGATTGTTTGAGAGCACAACTTATGAAATCCCTCTCTTGTGATAACTTTAAGTTTATGATATCAATATGAAGGATTTGAAATGCATGATTTATGGCTTGAAAATAGTTTACTCAAATGCCATAGTATTTTGAGCATGATTTAGAGATTTTGAGAGGGAGTTTCTTAATGTAAATGTATTTTGTTAAAGAGAGAAAGATTTGCATAAGATTAAGAATTTTTGACATGACCACCTTGTATCATTGAAATATTGTCAAAGAGAGTTGCATTCATGTGTTTACAAGAGTATTTAAAGAAAGGGTTCTTCGAACTAATTTATCGATATGGTGGTCCCAAACATTATGTTTTGAAAACAAAGATTATAATAAACTAACAATGGCTCAGAGATGTGACTTGAAAGTCAATGGTATGATGATACCATAAATATGTATGGCATAATAGAGTATGTTTTCAGAGAATGCATGTGTTAAACAGTTAAAAATGGGCATAAAGAGGGTTAGGTGGTTACCCGAAGAAGGCTTGAGTTCAAGTAACTCTTAGCCTAAAACCGTATTTGCCGATATGGGTAGATTATTATTGTATGCTGGTGACGGCCATGTGGCATAGTAGATTCAGAGACTCCGACCCTTGCGGCATACTTGGGTTGGGGGCTTGGCTGCCAAGTTAATGGCAGATTCCATATAGCCCTTGGAATTTCAGAGTTGTAGGGTATACCACCTAGTGCAGAAGTAAAACAAAGAGTGTCATAGAGTTCATATGATTTTACAGAGTCTTTCAAAATACCCATGTGATTTCGTACTATACGATATGTTTATAAACTATTTTAAATTGCTCTCATATATGTTGAATATAAACTATTATTTTGGATTTGCTTAGCATACCAGTACATCTGTATTGACACCCTACCTCCAAGGTTTGGAGGCTCAATATAGGGGTCAAGCTAAGCAGTAGAGTATTTCAGAGAGAAGTGATCTATGCTTTGTTCTAGAAAGATAGAGTGTATCTCAAAAGGTAGTATTAACAATGGGTTTTCCACTTTCAGATGTTGTTATTTGGGTTAAGTTCTATTAATTGCGTGTATTGTCGTATTCCAGACCCCAAAGTGCAGTGAGTGTAGTTCATTTTAAAGTCTAGTAACGGATATCTCAAACTTAAGATGATGGTTTAAAGCTAAGGGGGAGATGGTCGAACAAGTAACCAAGTCAGACTCTAAGATTCTAATAGTATTGCCAGAATGATATAGAACATCAAAAAGTAAAGGTGGGACTCAGCCCATTCTTATCTCAATAATTATCAGCTATTTCAATACCTACTCATGCCTTACATTTCGGTTCCATGATCATAGTTCATGCATATAAAAGAGAATCATGTACTATTCTAGTTCCAAAAAGAGGAGTTCCAGTTCATTCAGTAGTCGGAATCACATTCTATATGCTATGAACTCCAAATTTAGGTCATGCAGCTCATGACTCATGTACTCATACATTATAGTGTGCTCAGTTCCTATAACTCATGCTATACTCCTAATGATTGGCAAAAATTCAGCTTATTGCCATGTATACCCTCAATTCAGAATTACTTTGATAAATCCCTGGTGTTGATTTTTTATTACTCAGGCCTCAGTTAAGTTTCATGTCTCATATAATATCCTTCCATGCTTTAAGGTTTTATGTTCTAACCCTTTGGTGACTCCTTATGTAATGATAGTGGTGATGAATGAATGTTTCTTGTTTATGAAATATCATTGTATGCTTATTTTAGATAAGTCCATAAGTGTGAAGTGAAATTTGGGGCCAAGTTTTTGATACATGTGATGGTTAATGGAAAATTTGTGTGTGTATGTTCTTGGAGTAGAGCATGGGAGTTTTATTGATGGTAGTTTAGAGAATATATGAAGTACGTCTTGATTAATGTTTTCTTGTAGTTCATATGTGGTTATAAAGATAGGCTTGAATGACATGTTGGGATGTAAATGGAGGAACGCAATATGCGTTAGTGAATCCATAGTAAGAGTTCAGAGTTAGTCATTGAAGTAGTAGGGCGCATTATGCTTATGATGTGATAAAAAAAATATAGAAGGTTGAATCAAATGGTTTAGAATAATATAGTGGCGTAGCTTGTTCTATTTTGTGATTTATAGTTTGGTTTGATCATGGTGAAAGGATTTAAGTTACTTTAGATAGTATTAGAAAGATTTATCAATGCCCATATGAGAATTTTAAGCTGAATTGAATCTATATGGTAATTAAGGGGGATAGTAAGGTTAAGGAAGTATTTGAGGAGTGTGCTAAGCTTGAAAGTAAAAAGTGGCATTGCTTATGGCCTGATAATTCTATCCTAGTTTATGAGTTATATGTCTATATTCCATGCTATGGAGTAGTGTTATTTTTGTGAATCCTTAGTTGGATGTCTTGTGTAACTCATGCCTAAGATTCTTTGCTCCCTAATGCTACTAGGACTTCTTTAGAAAGTGAGTTGAAGAGATACTCCAGTTAAGTATGACGGTCCTGCAAAATTCAGTATGTATAGCTAGTAATTCAGTTTAATAGTAAGATAGACTAGTCACTGTTGTTTTCTACCTTTTCACCCAGTCCTACTATATGAAGTCTAATGCATATGACCATACCAAGAGATAATCTATTCCATCCATGTAATTTGCAATTTCAGTTCAGTCAAAGCATCATGTTTCAGATTCAGCTACTTAGTCATGACTCAATTCATAAGAGTCAGAACATATATTCGAATACTTCTAAGTATTTTAGCTCAGGCAGTACAGTACCATGGTACGATCAAAGTCATGTTACCTCATGGTTCATACTTGCATAAGTTGTCACTTCTCAATTCAATATATATGATTGGATCATGAACACTTCAAGGAAATCATAAACTCTCAGCATGAATCATCTCCTTAAAGCAAGTAAAGTCAAGTCAACTCGGAATTCAGTTTCATGATAAAAGTTTAAATGTTTCAGCTCAGCTATATTATTTCTTAGAAGACATATCATGTACACATTATTCCATACCTTTAAGACTTCAACATTCCTACCCATCATTCGAAGATGAATGATCCCACGGGGGATATAATGTAACACCCCGCATTTCGGGCTAGAACGAAAAATCAACGTTTCTATGCGTAGATGATCCAAAAAACATAAATCCTATGTAAATTTGACATGTTAATAAATTATGTAGTGTGGAAACCTATTTGAGCATAAATTGCGATCATAGAGGTCCCCAAACTCAAGGACGAGTTTAAAGCTATCCAATCATTCGAGTTTGAGTGAGCATAAAAAATTAGGTCATATTCAAGCGACCTTAACTCCTTGTATATGATGAACTGGATGGAGTAATATTTATCAAATGAAATATCTTCGAATTAGCTTTCAAATGATACTAATTTTGCTAAAATCCGTGATCGAAGCATAAAGTTATACCTATTTTACTTCAGCATGTCTGTCTGTCGACAAGTGACGACCTGAGCTGATAAGTTATCACATATGTAACGACCTATCAGCCATGTCGTCAGCCCAAGGCAGTAACTCACAAAAATCATCCTCTGAGTGACGACCTGGTGTGATAAGTTATCACATATGTGATGACCAATCAGCCAAGGTCGTCATCTTTAAAACTCAGCATTTCCTAAACGGTTTTGGAGGGGTATTTTGGCATTTTCCCTTCACCCCATAGCTCCATAAACACTTAATTCAACCTCTATTTCACCAAAGATACACTCCTTTCTCTCAAATTATCTCAAGAACCAAACCCTAGGGCCTCAACTTAAGATTCAAGATCCCTCAAAATTTCACCATTAAATTCCAAAGTTGATTCAAGAATTAGAATCCCCAAACTAAGATCTTCAAGAATCATCCATCAAAAGCACAAATAGAGTCCCAAAACCAAGTGTTCATCCAAATTTTATAATCTAAGGTACATGGGGTTTATCCTAAAAACTACATGGTCTTGTAAACACTAGAACATGATTTAAAAATTATCAAGCATGAATTTAGAAAAAGAGTTTTAAAATACATGATTTTATTATACATTATGAATGTTTAATTGTACTGTTGATTTGGTCTTTAGGCCCTTCCCCCCCTTTAAATTGATTTACATATATATGTATATGTATGAAGATTTAGATTAAAGATTGTTTGAGTGCACAACTTATGAAATCCCTCTCTTGTGATAACTTTAAGTTTGTGATATTAATGTGAAGGATTTGAAATGCATGCTTTAGGGCTTGAAAATAGTTTACTCAAATACCATAGTAATTTGAGCATGATTTAAAGATTTTGAGAGGGAGTTTCTTGGTATAAATGTGTTTTGTTAAAGAGAGAAAGATTTGCATAACATTAAGTATTTTTGACATTACCACTTTGTATCATTGAAATATTGTCAAAGAGTGTTGCATACATGTGTTTACATGAGTATTTAAAGAAAGGGTTCTTCGAACTGATTTATCGATATGGTGGTCCCAAACATTATGTTTTGAAAATAACAATTATAATAAACTAACAATTACTCAGAGATGTGATTTGCAAGTCAATGGTATGATGATACCATAAGTATGTATGCCATAACAGAGTATGTTTTCAGAGAATGCATGTTTTAAAGAGTTAAAAATAAGCATAAAGAGGTTTAGGTGGTTACCCTAAGAAGGCTTGATTTCAAGTAACTCTTAGCCTAAAACCGTATTTGCCGATACAGGTAGATTATTATTGTACGCTGGCGACGGATGTGTGGCGTAGTAGATTCAGAGACTCCAACCCTTGCGGCACACTTGGGTTGGGAGCTTACCTTCCGAGTTAATGGCAGATTCTTTATAGCCCGTGGAATTTCAGAGTTATAGGGTATACCACCTAGCGCAGAAGTAAAAGTAAAAGTGTCACAGATTTCATATGATTTTCCAGGATCTTTTAAAATCCCCATGTGATTTCTTACTATATAATATGTTTATGAACTATTTTAAATTTCTCTCAGATATGTTGAATATAAATTATTATTCTGGATTTGCTCTGTGTACCAGTACATCTGTATTGAACCCCTACCTCCCAGGTTTGGAGGCTCATTCTAGGGGTCCATCTAAGCAGTTGAGTATTTCAGAAAGAAGTGATCTGTGCAGTGCTGAGCTTTTTTTTTCTAGAGGGCCTATTTATTTTAGATCACATTATTCCATTTGTTTTGTTCTACTGGGGGCATTGTCCAAATTTTCAGACAGTTGTCACTTGATTATGTAGTAGAGATTTTGCAGACTACTCCAGATGTTGTTTAGTTGATTTTGGATTTCATTCCTTATTATTAAACTGAACCAAGAGTTTTGACCATGTTTCAATATTAAATTATATTTTTGTATTTTTTTTATTATATGAATGTTGTGTATGATTACCAGATAGAGTAGGACGTCTCGGCCTTCAAAGTTTGGGATATCCATCACAACCAGGGCCCCGGTTCAGGTAGTGACAAACTTGGTATCAGAGCACGATTCATGGTACCAGGGTGTCTGCAAAATCGCGTTGGGTAGAGTCTTTTTTATGGGTGTGTAGCGCGCCACACTTATAAGCAGGAGGCTATAAGTCGTTTAGGAATGTCTCTCTTTCTTCATGTTCTAATTCATGCTATGGAGTCAGAATGTTCCTCTTTCATACTCTAGTTTGTGCAATGGTGTCGCCCATATGAAAGTAAAGTTATCCCAATTATTTCCTTAATTTGATGTGCTCAGATATGACTTTTTATTAGGGTGATTCAAGTGCAGAAGTTTAGAGTCTAAATGGTATGGTCCTTTCTGATTGAGTCATATAAGATTTTAAAAATTGTGTAAGGACTTTAGAAGAGTCTGTTAGTGCTTCAGACAGTACTGAATCTAGTGTGAGCTTTGATTTTACTGAGATAGTGCTTTTCAGCCTGTAGTATTTAGTGTATTCAGCCCCTTTAAAAAAATTATGTTGTAGATGTTATGCCTAAAAAGGGGAATGGTGTGTAGCAGAATATTGGAACTGTATTTCCACCCAAATAGTAGAATGAGTTAAAGTGTTGTTGTCATGACCTATTGGTAGTAATATTCGACCAAGAAGATGGTGATGTGAAGTCACAAAGTTAGAAGTCAGAGTGAGGGTGACTTTTGTGTAAACAAATATTTTAGTTGGATAACCGATGTTTGAGGATAATTTACCCCTTTATAGTGATAGACTAATGTGGTAGCTAGTAGAATATGTGGATTGTATAGTAGTCTGTGGGGGAAGTGTTTGACACAGATTTTTATTTATACAGAGTAAGATGTGTATTCTTAGATCATTGAATATTGTGTCAAGTTTCTATCTCTTGTAATTTTTTTATCATTGTGTTGTTGATACTAAAAGTCTAGCGAAGCCGTGTGGGTCTCTTTCGATTCACTAGCATAGTTTTCTTGTAATTCATCTCATTTCCTTGTTCAATACATAAAATGAAAGTCTAGTGAAGCCGTGTGAGGCCTATTTAGATTCACTAGCAACTTGTTGTTCATCTTGTTGTTCTTGTGTTGGTTGGAACTGGGGATTTAGAGGTGTAATGGCAAGAAAAGTGGTAAGGACGGATTATTGAATATATGTATAGGCAAATTCATTTGCATGTGATTGAGTTGGTAATGAAGTGATACGTCCTTGTGTGTTAGTTTAGTAAAATATAGGGAAGGAGTTATTAGTTAAGGTGAATTGTTGTTACTTGAAGTATAAAAATGGCTAGATTAGCTAGTAATTTATAATTATAGACTCATGGTTATTTGTGAAATTTGAAGGTAGACTAAATATATGCTTGGGTAAGTAAATGTGACGTTAGAAAGCTGTATAAGTAGATAAGATTGTATGGGGTTATGATACAAGATTAAGGTTGACCATGTCTATTATGTGACTTTACCCCTTGACCTTCTTTTCGTTGGTAGTTGTAAACTAGTACTATTTGTGAGAAGGTATGTAGTTGATTTTTGAGGTATAGTAGTAATGTCATAAAGATGTTTTAGTCATGGGTAGTCGATAGATAAAATAAGGTATATAGGTAGGATATCCCAATTTGGTGGACTAGTTTATTATGTTGCATTTTTCATTGATGGTAGATGATTGATGCTAGACTATAGACTTGAATTCAAATGTAGAATGTGGTTGCAATAATAGTGGCTTAACATTAATGATGTATGTTTTATGAAAATTATGTGTAAGGTTGGGTTGTAAATCATGTTTAGCACTAGACATTAAGTTTGAATAGTTGATGTTCATGAAGGTGGATGCGATGATTTATTAGTTAATGATACTAGTTATATGGAAGTGATCTAATTGGCTTGAACGGTGTATGCAAGAGCTAAAGTTTATTTGACTCGTAAAGAAGTATGATGTTGTATGTATGATGTAGAAGTGTTCCCAAGGAGATATGAGGTTGTGAAATTTTTCAAAGGCTACTACATGTTGCGTGTGGCTAGTAGTACCGTTAAGTTTCTAGGTTGAGAAATACTAGTAGATGGTACATGGTGTTCTAAATGGATAAGTTAAGTAGTTTTTACTGATAGTGTTGAACCTTTTGATAGGATCTTAATCCTCATGGTAGAGAGATATAATTTTTGGGTTGCGATATTGGTATGCTATGATGGAAGAAGTATGTTTCATCAAAGGCTTGGTGATATCCATGTAAAGTGTTAGAATCTAAGTTTGAGTTTTGAAGGTTGAACTAATAGAAATAAGAGTAGAAGCACTAGAGGGTGTGCACTTCAACTATGGGGCTATTCATGAAGATTCAAAGTAAGTAAATGTTTAAGTATTATATGATGATTATTGGTTTCTATAGAAAGATAGAGTGTATCTAAGAAGGTAGTATTAACAGTGGGTTTTCTACTTTCAGGTGTGGTTATTCGGGTTAAGTTCTATTAATTGCGTGTATTGTCGCTTTCCAGACCCCAGAGTGCAGTGAGTGTAGTTCAGTTTAGAGTCTAGTAAGGGATTTCTCAAAGTTAGGATGATGGCTTAAAGCCAAGGGGGAGATGATAGAACAAGTAACCAAGTCAGACTCTCAGATTCTAATTGTATTGCCAGTATGATATAGAACATCAAAAAGTGAGGGTGGGACTCAACCCATTCTTATCTCAGTAATTTTCAGCTATCTCAATACCTACTCATGCCTTACGTTTTGGTTCCATGATCATAGATCATGTTCATTCTTATGATAGAGAATCATGTACTATTCCGTTCCAAAAAAGAGGAGTTCCAGTTCATTCAATAGTCGGTATCACATTCCATATGCTATGAATTTCAAATTGAGGTCATGCAGCTCATGACTCATGTATTCACGCTTCATAGTATGCTCAGTTCCTATAACTCATGCTATACTCCTAATGATTGGAATTTGTTTTAGCTTATAGCCATGTATGCCCTCAATTTAGATTTACTTTGATAAATCCCTAATGTTGCTTTGTTATTCCTCAGGCCTTAGTTAAGTGTCAAGTCTCATAAAATATCCTTCCATGCTTTAAGGTTTTATATTCTAACCTTTTGGTGACTCCTTATGTAATGATAGTGGAGATGAATGAATGTTTCTTGTGATGGAAGATCATTGTATTCTTGTTTTAGATAAGTCCATAAGTGTGAAGTGAAATTTGGGGCCATGTTTTTCATACATGTGATGGTTAATAGAAAATTTGTGTGTGTATGTTCTTGGGGTAGTGCGTGGGAGATGTATTGATGGTGGTGTAGAGAATATATGAAGTACGTCTTGATTAATGTTTCCTTAAAGTTCATATGTGGTTATAAAGATAGGCTTGAATGACATGTTGGGATATAAGTGGAGGAACGCAATATGCGCTTGTGAATCCATATTAAGAGTTTAGAGTTAGTCATTGAATTGGTAGGGCAGATTATGCTTAGGATGTGATAAAAATTTTTTAGAAGGTTGAATCAGGTGGTTTATAATAATATCATGGTGTAGCGTGTTGTATTTTGTGATTTAGATTTAGGCTTGATCACGGTGAAAAGATTTAAGCTACTTTAGATATTAGTAGAAAGATTTATCGATGCCCATATGAGAATTTTAATTTGAATTGAATGAGTATGGTAATTAAGGGGGTTAGTAAGGTTAAGGGAGTATTTGAGGAGTGTGTTAAGCTTGAAAGTTAGAAGTGGCATTGCCTAAGGCCTGGTAATTCTATCCTAGTTTATGAGTTATATGTCTATATTCCATGCTATGGAGTAGTGTTATTTTTGTGATTCCTTAGTTGGATGTCTTATGTAACTCATGCCAAAGATTCTTTTCTCCCTAATGAACCTTGGACTTCTTTAGAAAGAGTTTTGAAGAGATACTCCAGTAAAGTATGAGGGTCAAGCAAAATCAGTCTGTATAGCCAGTAATTCAGTTTAACAGTCAGATAGACAAGTTACTGTGGTTTTCCACCTTTTCACCCAGTCCTACTATCCGAAGTCTCATGCGTATGACCTTCCCAAGAGATAATCTATTCCATCCATGTAAATTGTGATTTAAATTCAGTCAAAGCATTATGTTTCAGATTCAGCTACTTAGTCATGACTCAGTTCATAAGAGTTCAAAGCATAGTTTCAAATAATTCCAAGTATTTTAGCTCAAGAAGTACAGTACCCTGGTATGATCTAAGTCATGTTACCTCATGGTTCATACTTGCATAATTTATCACTTCTCAATTTAATATATAGTATTGGATCATGAACACTTCAAGGAAATCCTAAACTCTCAGCATTAATCAACTCCTTAAAGCAAGTAAAGTCAAGTCAACTCAAAATTCAGTTTCATGATAAAATTTTAAATGTTTCATCTGGGCTATATTCTTTCTTAGAAGACATCATATCCACATTATTCCATACCTTTAAAACTTCAACATTCTTACCCATCATTTGGGAATGAATAATCCCATGGGGGAGACAATGTAACACCCTGCATTTTGGGCTAGAATGAAAAATCATCATTTCTATGCGTAGATGATCAAAAAGCCATAAATCCTATGCAAATTTTGCATGTTAATCAATTATTTAGTACGGGAACCTATTTGAGCATAGATTGAGATCATAGAGGTCCCCAAACTCAAGGATGAGTTGAAAGCTTTCCTATCGTTCGAATTTGAGTGAGCGTCGCAACTTGGGTCAGATTCAATCGATCATAAATACTTGTATATGATGAAATGGGTTACCTACTATTTATCAAATGAAAGCTCTTCCAATCATCTTTCCACCGATACCAATTTCGCCCAAATTCGAGATCAGAGCAAAAAGTTATACCAATTTTACTTTAGCATGTCTGTCAGTCGACAAGTGATGACCTGAGATGCTAAGTTATCTCATATGTGACGATCTATCAGCCATGTTGTCAGACCAAGGCGGTAACTCACAAAAATCAGCCTCTGAGTGATGACCTGGTGTGATAAGTTATCACAGATGTGATGACCTATCAGCCAAGGTCGTCACCTTTAAAATTCAGCATTTCCTAAACGGTTTTGGAGGGGTATTTTGATGTTTTCTCTTCACCCCATAACTCCATAAACACTGAATTCAACCTCCATTTCACCAAAAATACACTCCTTTCTCTCAAATCCTCTCAAGAACCAAACCATAGGGTCTCAACTTAAGATTCAAGATCCCTCAAAATTTCACCATTAAATTCCAAAATTGATTCAAGAATTAGAATCCCCAAAGTAAGATCTTCAAGAATCATCCATCAAAAGAACAAATAGAGTCCCAAAAGCATGTGTTCATCCAAAGTTCAAAATCTAAGGTACGTGGGGTTTATCCTAAAAACTACATGGGCTTGTAAACACTAGAACAGGATTTAAAGATTATCAAGCATGAATTTAGAAAAGGGATTTTGAAATACATGATTTTATTATACATTATGAATGTTTAATTGTATTGTTGATTTGGGCTTTAGGCCTTTCCCCCCCTTTAAATCGATTTGCATGTATATGTATATGTATGAAGATTTAGATTGAAGATTGTTTGAGAGCACAACTTATGAAATCCCTCTCTTGTGAAAACTTTAAGTTTATTATATTAATTGGAAGGATTTGAAATGCATGATTTATGACTTGAAAATAGTTTACTCAAATCCCATAGTATTTTGAGCATGATTTAAAGATTTTGAGAGGGAGTTTCTTGACATAAATGTGTTTTGTTAAAGTGGGAAAGATTTGCATAATATTAAGAATTTTTGACACGACCATCTTGTATCATTGAAATGTTGTCAAAGAGAGTTGTATACATGTGTTTACATGCGTATTTAAAGAAAGGGTTCTTCGAACTGATTTATCGATATGGTGTTACCAAACATTATGTTTTGAAAACACAAATTATAATAAACTAACAATGGCTCAGAGATGTGACTTGTAAGTCAATGGTATGACGATACCATAAGTATGTATGCCATAACAGAGTTTGTTTTTAGAGTATATTTTCAGAGAATGTATGTTTTAAAGAGTTAGAAATGGGCATAAAGAGGGTTAGGTGGTTACCCGAAGAAGGCTTGAATTCAAGTAACTCTTAGCCTAAAACCGTATTTGCCGATATGGGTAGATTCAGAAACTCCGACCTTTGCGGTACACTTGGGTTGGGGGCTTAGTTGTCGAGTTAATGTAAGATTCCATATAGCCTATGGAATTTCAGAGTTGTAGGTTATACCACCTAGCGTAGAAGTAAATGAAGAGTGTCACAGAGTTCATATGATTTTACAGAGTCTTTCAATATGCCCATGTGATTTCTTACTATACGATATGTTTATAAACCATTTTAAATTGCTCTCATATATGTTAAATATAAATTATGATTTTGTATTTACTCTGCATATCAGTACATCTGTATTGACCCCTTACCTTCCAGGTTCGGAGGCTTATTCTAGGGGTTTATCTAAGCGGTAGAGTATTTCAGAGAGAAGTGATCTGTGCAGTGGTGAGCCTTCTTTATTTCAGAAAGCCTGTTTATTTCAGATTATGTTATTCTATTTGTTTTGGTCTACTGGGGGATTTATCCCAGTTTTCAAATAGTTGTCACTTGATTAAGTAGTAGTGATTTCGCAGACAAATGTTGTTTAGTTGATTTAGAATTTCATTCCTTATTGTTAAACTGAACCAAGAGTTTTGACTATGTTTCCATATTAAATTATATTTCTGCATTTTCTTTTATTATATGAATGTTAAGCATGATTACCAGATAGAGAAGACGTCTGGGCCTTCATGGTTTAGGATGTCCATCACGGCCAGGGCCCCAGTTCAGGTCATGACAAAGTTGGTATCAGAGCACGGTTCATAGTCCCAGCGTGACAGCAAAATCGCATTGGGTAGAGTCTTATTTATGGGTGTGTAGCGCGCCACACTTTTAAGAAGGAGGCTACAAGGTGTTTAGGAATGTCTCTCTTTCTTCATGTTTTAATTCATGCAATGGAGTTAGAATATTCCTCTTTCATACTCTAATTCGTGCTATGGTGTCGCCCATATGAAAGTAAAGTTATCCCAATTCTTTCCTTACTTTTATGTGCTCAGACATGTCTCATTATTGGGGTGATTCAAGTGCCGAAGTTTAGAGTCTAAATGGTATGGTCCTTTCTGATTGAGTCATATAAGATTTTAAAAATTATGCAAGGTCTTTAGAAGAGTCCGTTAGTGCTTCAGAGTGTACTGATTCTAGTGTGAGCTTTGATTCTAATGAGATCATGCTTTTTAGCCTGCAGTATTACGTAAATTCAGCCCTTTTCAAAAAAAAAATTATGTTGCAGATGTCATGCTTAATAAGGGGAATGATGTGTAGCAGAATATTTGAACTGTATTTCCACCCGAATAGTAGCATGAGTTAAAGTGTTGTTATCATGACCTATTGGTAGTGATATTGGACCAAGAAGTTGGTGATGTGAAGTCTTAAAGTTAGAAGTAAGAGTGAGGGTGACTTTTGTGTAAACAAATATTTTAGTTGGATAACCGATGTTTGAGGATAATTTACCCCTTTATAGTGATAGACTAATGTGGTAACTAGTAGCATGTATGGATTGTATGGTAGTCTGTAGGGGAAGTGTTTGACTCAGATTTTTATCTATACAGTGTAAGATGTGTATTCTTAGATCATTGAATATTGTGTATCAAATTTCTATCTCTGGTAATCTTGTTATCATTGTGTTGTTGAAACTAAAAGTTTAGTAAAGCCATGTGGGCTCTTTCGATTCACTAGCATAGTTGCCTTGTCATTCATCTCATTTCCTTGTTCAAAACACAAAATCAAAGTCTAGTGAAGCCGTGTAAGGCTTATTTCAATTCACTAGCAACTTGTTGTTCTTGTGTTGGTTGGAACTGGGGGTTTAGAGGCGTAATGGCAAGAAAAGTTGCAAGGACGGATTATTGAATATATGTATAGCCGATTTTTTTGCATGAGATTGAGTTGGTAATGAAGTGATACGTCCTTGTGTGTTATTTAGTAAAATGTAGGGAAGGAGTTATTAGTTAAGGTGAATTGTTGTTGCTTGAAGTATGAAAATGGCTAGATTAGCCAATAAATTATAATTATAGACTTATGGTTATTTGTGGAATTTGATGGTAGACTAAATGTACGCTTGGGTAATTAAATGTGATGTTAGAAATCCGTATAAGTAGATAAGATTGTATGGGGGTTATGATATAAAATTAAGGTTGACCATGTCTATTATGTGACTTTACCCCTTGACCTTTTTTTCGTTGGTAGTTGTAAACTAGTACTATTTGTGAGAAGGTATGTAGTAGATTTTTGAGGTATAGTAGTAACGTCATAAAAATGTTTTAGTCGTGGGTAGTAGCTAGATAAAATAAGGTATTTGGGTAGGATGTCCCAATTTGGTGGACTAGTATATTATGTTGCATTTTACATTGATGGTAGATGATTGATGCTAGACTATAATTCTAATGTAGAATGTGGTTGTAAGAATAGTGGCTTAAGATTAATGATGTATGTTTTGCGAGAATTATGTGTAAGGTTGGGTTGTAAATAATGTTTAGCACTAGACATTAAGTTTGAACAGTTGATGTCCATGAAGGTGGATGTGATGATTTCTTGGTTAATGATACTAGTTATATGGAAGTGATCAAATAGGCTTGAACGGTATATGCATGAGCTTAAGTTTATTTGATTCATAATGAAGTATGATGTTGTATGTATGATGTAGAAGTATGCCCAAGGTGATATGAGGTTATGGTATTTTTCTAAGGCTACTACATGTTGTGTGTGGCTAGTAGTACCGTTGATTTTCTAGGTTGAGAAATACTAGTAGATGGTACATGGTGTTCTAAATGGATAAGTTAAGGAGTTTTGACTGATAGTGTTGAACCTTTTGATATGATCTTAACCCCCATGGCAGAGAGATATAAGTTTAGGGTCGCGATATTAGTAGGCTATGATAGAAGAAGTATGGTTCATCAAAGGCTTGGTGATATCCATGTTAAGTGTTAGAATCTAAGTTTTAGTTTTGAAGGTTGAACTAATAGAAATAAGAGTAGAAGCACTAGATGGTGTGCACTTCAACTATGGGGATATTCATGAAGATTCGAAGTTAGTAAGTGTTCAAGTATTATATGATGACTATTGGTGGCTATAGAAATATAGAGTGTATCTCAGAAGGTAGTTTTAACAGTGGGTTTTCCACTTTCAGGTGTGGTTATTTGGGTTAAGTTCTATTAATTGCGTGTATTGTCATATTCCAAACCCCAGAGTGCAGTGAGTGTAGTTCAGTTTAGAGTCTAGTAAGGGATCTCTCGAACTTAAGATGATGTCTTAAAGCTAAGTGGGAGATGATAGAACAAGTAACCAAGTCAGACTCTCAGATTCTAATAGTATTTCTAGTATTATAAAGAACATCAAAAAGTGAGGGTGGGACTCACCCCATTCTTATCTCAGTAATTTTCAGCTATCTCAATACCTACTCATGCCTTACGTTTCGGTTCCATGATCTAGTTCATGTTCATTTATATGATAGAGAATCATGTACTATTCCAGTTCCAAAATGAGGAGTTCGAGTTCATTCAGTAGTCGAAATCACATTCCATATGCTATGAACTCAAAATTGAGGTCATGCAGCTCATGACTCATGTACTCACGCTTTATAGAGTGCTCAGTTCCTATAACTCATGCTATACTCCTAATGATTGGCAAAAATTTAGCTTGTATCCATATATGCCCTAAATTCAGATTTACTTTGATAAATTCTTGATGTTGGTTTGTTATTCCTCAAACCTCAGTTAAGTGTCAAGTCTCATATAATATCCTTCCATTCTTAAGGTTTTATGTTCTAACATTTTGGTGACTCCTTATGTAATATTAGTGGTGATGAGTGAATGTTTCTTGTTGATGTAAGATCATTGTATGCTTGTTTCAGATAAGTCCATAAGTGTGAAGTGAAATTTGGAGCCAAGTTTTGATACATGTTATGGTTAATGGAAAATTTATGTGTGTATGTTCTTAGGGTAGCGCGTGGGAGTTGTATTGATGGTGGTTTTGAGAATATATGAAGTACGTCTTGATTAATGTTCCCTTGAAGTTCATATGTGGTTATAAAGATAGGCTTGAATGACATGTTGAGATGTAAGTAGAGGAACACAATATGCACTAGTGAATCCATAGTAAGAGTTCAGAGTTAGTCATTGAAGTGGTAGGGCATATTATGCTTAGGATGTGATAAAAAAAATATAGAAGGTTGAATCATATGGTTTAGAATAATATCGTGGTGTAGCGTGTTGTATTTTGTGATTTAGAGTTAGGCATGATCACTGTGAAAGGATTTAAGCTACTTTAGATATTAGTTGAAAGATTTATCGATGCCCATATGAGAATTTTAAGCTGAATTGAATGAGTATGGTAATTAAGGGGGATAGTAAGGTTAAGGGAGTATTCGAGGAGTGTGCTAAGATTGTAAGTAAGAAGTGGCATTGCCTAAGGCCTGGTAATTCAATCCTAGTTTATGAGTTATATGTCTATATTCCATGCTATGGAGTAGTGTTATTTTTGTGATTCCTCAGTTGGATGTCTTGTGTAACTCATGCCCAAGATTCTTTGCTCCCTAATGCTACTAGGACTTCTTTATAAAGAGTGTTGAAGAGATACTCCAGTTAAGTATGAGGGTCCAATAAAATTCAGTCTATATAAGCCAGTAATTCATTTTAACAGTCTGATAGACAAGTTACTATGGTATTCCACCTTTTCACACAGTCCTACTATCCGAAGTCTCATGCGTATGAACATCCCAAGAGATAATCTATTCCATCCATGTAAGTTACAATTTTAGTTCAGTCAAATCATCATGTTTCAGATTCAGCTACTTAGTCATGACTCAGTTCATAAGAGTTCAGAGCATAATTTCAAATACTTCCAAGTATTTTAGCTCAGGCAGTATAGTACCCTGGTACGATCTAAGTCATGTTGACTCATGGTTCATACTTGCATAAGTTATCACTTCTCAATTCAATATATATGATTGGATCATGAACACTTCAAGGAAATCCTAAACTCTCAGCATGAATCAGCTCCTTAAAGCAAGTAAAGTCAAGTCAACTCGGAATTCAGTTTCATGATAAAATTTTAAATGTTTCAGCTTGGCTATATTTTTTCTTAGAATACATATCATTTTCATGTTATTCTATAACTTTAAGACTTCAACATTCCTACCCATCATTCGGGGACGAATGATCCCATGGGGGAGATAATGTAACACCCCACATTTCGGGCTAGAATGAAAAATCATCATTTCTATGCCTAGATGATTCAAAAGTCATAAATCGTATGCAAATTTTTCATGTTAATCAATTATGTAGTGTGGGAACCTATTTGAGCATAAATTAAGATCATAGAGGTGCCCAAACTCAAGGACGAGTTGAAAGCTTTCCTATCTTTCGAGTTTGAGTGAGCGTCGAAACTTGGGTGAGATTCAATAGAATATAACTCCTTGTATATAAGGAAATAGGTGTCCTACTATATATCAAATGAAATCTCTTTGAATTAGCTTTCCAACGATACCAATTTTTCCCAAATCCGAGATTGGAGAAAAACGTTATACTCATTTTACTTCAGCATATCTGTTTGTCGACAAGTGACGACCTGAGCTGATAAGTTATCACATATGTGACGACCTATCAGCCATGTCTTCATCCCAAAGAAGTAACTCACAAAAATCAGCCTCTGAGTGATGACCTGGTGTGATAAGTTATCACATATGTGACGACCTATCAGCCAAGGTCGTCAACTTTAAAATTCAGCATTTCTTAAACGGTTTTGGAGGGGTATTTTGGTATTTTCCCTTCACCCCAGAACTCCATCAACACTGAATTCAACCTCCATTACACCAAAAATACACTCCTTTCTCTCAAATCCTCTCAAGAACCAAACCTTAGGGCCTCAACCTAAGATTCAAGATCCCTCAAAATTTCACCATTAAATTCCAAAATTGATTCAAGAATTAGAATTCCCTAACTATATCTTCAAGAATCATCTATCAAAAGCACAAATAGAGTCCTAAAAGAAAGTGTTTATCCAAAGTTTATAATCTAAGGTACGTTAGATTTATCATAAAATCTCCATGGGCTTGTAAGCACTAGAACATGATTTAAAGATTATCAAGCATGAATTTAGAAAAGAGGTTTTAAAATACATGATTTTATTATACATTATGAATGTTTAATTGTACTGTTGATTTGGTTTTTAGGCCTTTTCCCCCCTTTAAATTGATTTACATGTATATGTATGAAAATTTAGATTGAAGATTGTTTGCGAGTACAACTTATGAAATCCCTCTCTTGTGATAACATTAAGTTTATGATATTAATGTGAAGGATTTGAAATGCATGATTTATGGATTGAAAATAGTTTACTCAAATACCATAGTATTTTGAGCATGGTTTAGAGATTTTGAGAGGGAGTTTCTTGACATAAATGTGTTTTGTTAAAGAGAGAATGTTTTGGATAAGATTAAGAATTTTTGACATGACCACCTTATATCATTGAAATGTTGTCAAAGAGAGTTGCATATATGTGTTTACATGAGTATTTAAAGAAAGGGTTCTTCGAACTGATTTATCGATATGTTGGTCCCAAACTTTAAGTTTTGAAAACAAAGATTATAATAAACTAACAATGCCTCAGAGATGTGACTTGCAAGTCAATGGTATGACGATACCATAAGTATGTATGACATAACAGAGTATGTTTTCAGAGAATGCATGTTTTAAAGAGTTAAAAATAGGCATAAAGAGGGTTAGGTAATTACCCAAAGAAGGCTTGAGTTCAAGTGATTCTTAGCCTAAAACCGTATTTGCCGATATGGGTAGATTATTATTGTACGCTGGCGACGACCGTGTGGCATAGTAGATTCAGAGACTCCAACCCTTGCGGCACACTTGGGTTGGGGGCTCGGCTACTGAGTTAATGGTAGATTCCATATAGCACATAGAATTTCATAGTTGTAGGGTATACCACCTAGCGCAGAAGTAAAACAAAGTGTGTCACAGAGTTCATATAATTTTATAGAGTCTTTCAAAATGCCCATGTGATTTCTTACTATACGATATGTTTATGAACTATTTTAAATTGCTCTCATATATGTTGAATATAAATTATTATTTTGGATTTTCTCTGCATACCAGTACATCTGTATTGACCCCCTACCTCCCAAGTTCAGAGGCTTAATCTAGGGTTCCAGCTAAGCAGTAGAGTATTTCAGAGAGAAGTGATCTGTGAAGTGGTGAGCCTTCTTTGTTCTAGAAGGCCTGTTTATTTCAGATTATGATATTCCATTTGTTTTGGTCTACTGGGGGCCTTGTCCCAGTTTTTAGACAGTTGTCACTTGATTATGTAGTAGAGATTTTGCTGACTGTTCCAGATGTTGTTTAGTTGATTTCGTATTTCATTCCTTATTGTTAAACTGAACCAAGAGTTTTGACCATGTTTTCGTATTAAATTATATTTCTGTATTTTTTTTATTGTATGAATATTGTGCACGATTACTAGATAGAGTAGGACGTCGGGCCTTCATGGTTCGGGATGTCCGTCACGGCCAGGGCCCTGGTTCGGGTCGTGACATTCTGCTTACACCTAGTCATGAAAGTTTCAAGATTACGTATGAAACCAGTTTTACTTATTCCATTCACCCCGCTTACTCAGTACATTCTAGAAGTATTGACCCATATATACATTTGTGTGGCTACATTGTTTCATAATGTAGGTACCATTTGTAGCCCACACATCATGATAAGACAATTGCAGTTTCCATCCAACAGGTGATGAGTTCTCTTATTTCGGAAACTCCAGATAGTTTTAATTCATGTACAGTTTATTTTTTTAATATGTATTGATTAGTGGTAGTTGGAGGAATGTCCCAGCTATCTTTAGTCAGTATAGTAGAGGCTTCATAGATGCCAGTCAGAGTCCGTCATGTAATTTGAGTTCTTTCCTTAATTTTATTAGATTGTAAGCTTTATCAGTATTGTATTTATTCAGATTCTGCCTTGATTATATTTTTCCACAGTAAACTCTGATATTTTATACATATTAAATAAGTTGCTTAACAGTATGCCAGTTCATGGGTTAGCTTGGGATCACTTGTGGTTCCAAGCACTGTGTTACGACTAGGGGGTAGTCTCGGGTCATGACATTTATTGCTTGTTAAACTTCATAGACTCTCCAAACTTACAACACGTCTAAGTTCTCCCAATTTGAATGAATGATAACTGGGAAGGTTAATACAACTACTATATATAGAGCTTAAATAAAAGAGCTTGGAGTATCAAAACATAGCAAATTAGCAAAGAAGAGAACAACTATATTCTTATTAGTTATTTCCATTTCATTTTACTTATCCTTATTGAATTGACACATCGCTTAATAAAACTTCGATTTGGGGGTGTATTTTACTGAATTAGCCTTATTAATGCTGCTTTGAAACTCTAAATTTGGTTATTATTATTTGATTTAGTTATTTAATTCTGAAGGGTATTAAGGAGAAAATATAATAAAATTCTCTTGATTTCATAAATTGGTCAAGTAAATCGAAACAACTATTTTTAGTATAGAGGTCAAGTTAAACGAAATGGAGGGAGCATGGATAAAATATACGTTGTTCCAATATCACGTTTAGTATTGTACATATTACTCATTGCCAAAGACTTCACAAATATTACCATTTTTATGTTAAATTTTATAGATAGATAAGCTAAAGTTTAAAGATTGATTAAATGGTTTTGATTTTTCAATTTATGTACTAATATTTTTTTAAAAGTAAAATGCATGTCCAAACATTAGTTTCAAAGTTTATAGATAATTTATTTTCCAACATATAACTCTTTATCTTGAAAAAATATGTACTTTTAAGAATCTTTTATTTGTCATGTACATTTATTTCTCGGAAGTTTTCTTCCAAAGTCATTTAAGAAATCTAAAGGCTAAATTTGAAAAAAATAATCTCAAATTTTCCTATACCAAAGGCATGAATATGACCACCAAAGGTTGTGGAAGAATGATATGTACTTCTCAAACTTTATCAGAGGTTCCGAATTTGAGTCCTGGATATGGAATCACCTTTGGTAGAGAGTACTTTTTTAGTGCCCCAAAATCTGATCTTGGGACGTCACACAGTTCTCAAGGGTACGAGTAGCCTCAAGCTAACCCTTTGAGCCTGCTACTAAGTCTGAACCTTTCTTCAAGATCATCTAATCAAGAAATAATACTATGTTATACTAAAATTGACTAAATAAACTATAGATAATGTCTGAACAACAAATGCTTAAAGTCTGTAAATAAACTCGTAGTCCGACAAGCCTCTACTACTAATAACGAACTAGAGAGCCATTGGGATAGACCCCCAACTGACTTGGACTAAACTTAAAATGATAACTCAAATACTATAAAATTTGGAAATCTGAAGAAGTAGGCCCTTAGATCATGAGGACTCACCAACTGTGGGAGCGTAGATAAAGATGCTCGAACTGCTCACACTGTTATATTGAGCAACTGAACCTACATTATAAGAAAATATAGCATATAGAGATATATGTGGATCAGCACTTTGAGGATGTACTGAGTATATGGGGGTGTTATGCATAAGTAAACATCATCATAATTAGAAAGTAAATGCATGTGGATGTATATGACTCACATAAGCTTGATTATCCAAAATATTAAAATATACAATCATGTATAACCAATCATACTTGTAAATCTAGTGAGTCATAACACTTAGTCTATTAAAAACCTTTCTATCATTCTTTTGAAACTTAGAAGCTTTGGGACTTAGAGACTTTGGGATTGGGAGTTTCTTCTAACCGACATAAACCATGTGAGCTGACATGGAGTCCAACGTCTTTCCCATATTGGGGAGATCTATTCTACCCTTGCCATCGGAATAGAACCTTAACTTTAGTAATCACTATCTTAGTCATCCACATAGAAGTAAGAATAATCTTAGTCCTACGGTGGCACGTAGTTCTGGGGCATGAGACCTTGGAATCATACCCAACTCAGTGCTAAATACTACTCCCATACTTACGCTCAAAACTTTTAGAAAATCCACCTTAAGATATCATAAGGGTTTATAATTAAAACTGATTATGATTCTCTTCTTTAAATCTCAAACTATATGAAAAAAATGTGGATTCCTTAGCTTAGCTTATGATCAAAAGATCAATCTTTTCTTTTGAAAACACTTATCAAACTTGTCAATAAAACTTGAGATCATAATCTCCTTATAAAATCATCAATGGTACTTAGGACTCGAAATATAAAGATTTAATACATCAATAATCATACTTAAACTTTAGGCCTAACAATCATCTTAAAAGCTGTCAACAATCTCAATCAAGATAGTGAAAAATAACTCATAGTATGAATCTTATGATTTCAAACATAGATATATGTAAATCTCTTGCAATTTAAGCCTTAAATAACATGATAATTTCATAATCTTAAAATAATAAGAATTGGGTATCACCCTAACTTGAAAATCATGTAATATTTAATAAAAATTAAGTTTTTGGGCACAAGGATGAAATGATTATCCTTGTTCAAACCCCACATACCTTAATTGATGATATTTGATGAAAGGATTGAATCTTTGATTCCTATTGATGCTTTGGAGATGATTTCTTAGTGTTCTTGTATTGGAAAATCTCAATCTTGAGTTATCTTGGAGAGTTAATGGAAGAATATTGGATTTCTAGGTGAGAAAGTTGATGAACTAAGAGGGAATGGTGAATAATGTATAATGTGCTCTCAAATATGAGTGATCTTGTATTTTTGGATGGATTTGGGGGTTGGGGATTCACAAAAATACCCCCTTTAAGCTTTTTAATGGGACTGGAAAATGATCAAAATCCTAATTTTTAGCCTTGGCGCGACACGCCACTATCGTGCCAAGCCACTGGAAAATACCAACTAGGAAAGTGCATGGTGGTGCGACATGGTGGTATCGCGTTTCCACCTTGGATGGGACTTGGACACTTGGTACGATGCGCTAATATCGCGGTCTTTTACTGGAATTGGATAATTGAGAATTTAGATCTCTCCTCGATACGCCAATATTGCGGAGGGCCACTGGATATTGACAATTAGGAATTAACACTTCTCCGCAATGCACTAATGGTCCAAATGATGGTGTTTTGCGATTGGAACTTAAAATAGCCATAACTTCTTGCCTGGTTATCGGATTTAGGTAAATCTTATATCGTTGGAAAGTTTATTCGATTTCCTACACCATGAAAAGTTCAAATATAAATAATTCCACACAAATTAAATAACATTCATCTTGGAATCTATACCTTAACATCCTAGGGACGGATTCTAGCTAGAAAAGGTACGGGGTATTACAGCTTTACCGCTCATAGTGGGACTTTTTGGCTTAAACCCAAATATTTGGGCCTATATATGGATGCAAACATTGAATGAAAAAATTAACAAGGAATGAATAAATCTTCTTTACTTTTCTTATTTTTATTTTTCTTATAGGAGAATATAAAACCCTTTCATATTTGGCAAACCTCTTTGTTGGAGGAAAGATTTTGGACATCTATACATAGAAGACCCCCTTATCATACAACAACACAAGAGTATCCATAATATAGTCTTTTGATTTGAGGAAAATTTTCTCTCTAAAGTTTTTATGTTTTCTTTTATATTAGGTTTTTTAATATGTAGGCCATTTGGCCAAAACATCTAGTAATAATTTTAGGATTTTTAATATTTTTTTCTTTATCATCTAATTTATCATCTCATAGCTTGCAATTAATAGCTTTCGCATGATGCCCTCTCGATTTCGAACCCAACAAATGGTATCATAGCCTATGGTTCAAAGATCCAGTGGCTTGGTAAAATGAGGTTGAAGACTATTCCAAGATGGTTCTAATCCATTTTCAATCAATTGGATTATAATGATGATTTTTGTCCAACTACATGTGGAGAACAAGTTTCAATCATATTTTCAACATTCCTGTTGTTGCATCTTTAAAAATAAAAACATAATATTAATTTTTAACCAATTTTTAATAATGATATTTTAAAATTTTTTTTTAACCATGGCAAGCAACAGTTATGAAGATTATATCAAAAACTAAGTTCATGCATGTGATGTGAAGAAGGCGGATCAAGTGAAGAAAATTAAGTCAAAAAGCGGAGATTTGTTAGAGTTTTTGCCCTGATTTTCTTACTAAATTTAAGTTTTAATTTTCTTAGAAGGAAAATAAAAGTAATACCATAATTACTTTTATTTTTCTTGAAAGGAAAATAAAACTCTTCCATATTTGGAAAACTTCTTTGTTGGAGGAAAGGTTTTGGACATCTATAAATAAAAGACTCCCTTCTCATACAACAACACAAGAACATCCACAATGTAGTCTTTTGATTTGAGAGTTTTGTTTTGAGGGAATCTTTCTGTTAGAGCAAAGAAGTTTTGAAGGTTGACATATGTGAATGAAACATTTTAGTCATGCTGGTCCTCACATGTGAAGAACATTAAAGTAGATGCAAGGCTAATGATTAAATAATGTGTAAAGTCCAGAGTGGATAAGTAAGAAAATTCAGATATGCTTTTAATGTTTATCACATATAGAAAAGAGGTTGAAAGAAAGATAAATACAACACTTGAATATTGAAAAAATAAAGAAGTCCTACCCAGTCAAGGAGATACAATGCAACAAGAAGTAAAAGTACCTGATAGAGTCCTAGTGAAGAAAGAAGATTAGATCATCTGCAGGACTTCATCAGAGTTAGTTTAAATAGAGGAAACTATCTCATAGAGTTTCACTCATGTACTAAAAAGAAAAGTATCAAGTAGCAAATTCGTTCACTAGCTTGAAAAAGAACCTGGTCCTTTACTTAGAGAGTTGTAGACCTTGTGTAATAGGTTGGCTCTTTGACCTATAATGAGTTTTAATTCTAGTCTTAGTAAAATATAAACTGAGTTAGGAGTTGTGTCTTCAAGTTAGGTAACTCAAAGACTTGGGAACACTTATGTTGAGAAGTTTTGTGTTATTGTAGAAATATGAGTTAGAGTTTAATTTCTAGTTTACACGATCTTGTAATTTGCTGATTGTTGAGGCTCAAGAGTATTAGTGAAGCTGGGGTTAAATCTTGTAAAGGTATAGGTCATGGTTTTTTACACCTTTCTTGAGCCGGGTGTTTTCCATGTAAGAATACTGTCTTCTGATTTACTCTTCATAAGTGAACCTCGTTTGTTTACTTGTTCCACTGATAGGCAACTAATAGAGCAAAACTGTAAAATCAGTAGGGTACGTACTCTAACAAGTGGTATCAGAGCTAGGATGTCTTAAATAAGGTTAGCACATAAGAAAATATCACTATGATGAATTTTGCACCTCCTACTGGTCACGGTGAAGGTCATTCAACTACTAAACCTCCACTCTTTGATGGTTCTCACTTTATCTGGTCGAAAGCTAGGATGAAAATGTTCATTCAAGAAGAAGAATACAAATTATAGGATAGGATCACTGATGGTCCTACTATTCCAATGAAGCTGGTTGATGGTGAAAAGGTCAAGAAAGTAAGAAGTGAGTTTACTGCTGATGACTTGCTAGCATTAAAGAAGAAGGGTAAGGCCAAGAATATCTTGGTCTGTGGATTAGGGCCAGCTGAATACAACAGGGTATCAAACTGTACCACTGCTAAGTAAATTTAGGATGCCCTGGTCAATGCTGATGAGGGTACCTCTCAAGTAAGGAAGTTTAGAATTGCCCTTGTTTTTACTGAATATGAAGCTTTCAAGTTGAAGAAGAATGAATTTCTTCGTGAAATAATGACCAGGCTTACTGCACTAACAAATGAATTGACCTCCTTGGGAAAAGACATTCCTGTGGAGGAACAAGTTGAAAAGGTGTTAAGGGTATTACCTAAGTCTAAATGGGATGTTAAAGTCACTGCCATTAGGGAAGCAAAGGATCTCACTCAAATAATATTATATGAACTGGTAGTAATCTGAAGACCTATGAAATGCAAATTGATGGGATCAAGAAAGAAGTGGTAGCTCCTGAGAGAACCTTGACATTGAAGGTATCTGACATTGATGAAAAAGTTGAACTTGATGAAGAACAAGTTTCCTTCATAACTAAAAACTTCAGCAAGTTCTTTAAAAAAAGAAAGGAACAGGTAGTAAGAAACATTCCAATAACAATCCAAATGGATGCTACAAGTGAGGTAAGACTGATCATCAGAATAGTGACTTTCCTGTATGCGAAATAGAGTGGAAAAAGGAAAGAGCTAAAAAAGAATTAAAAGAAAAGGCTAAAAAAGAGGGAGGAGTATGCTATGGTAGCCACTTAGGGATCTGATTCAGATGAGTTTGAAGATGAAGAAATTGATGAGACTTCACTTATAGCTATTAGAGATTCAGACTTGGAAGAAGAAGATGACACTTTAGAGGTAAGAATTCTTAAGCTTAAAAAAAAACTTCACTTATTTTCTAAAACAAAACTTATGTCCTTAATGAGTCCTCTAATTGATGATTTCCAGGAATTAACTTCTAATAGGGATGGTTTATTCAACAGCCTTGCAAGCGTCAAATTTGATTTCATTAATTTAGAAGCTTGTAAGAATACTGTTGAAAAGGAAAACAACACTCTTAAGGAACAGGTTGTACAACTTGATTCTGGAAATGTCACTTAAATCTGCAGTCCTAAAACTGACACTTATTGAAAAAGTAGTAAAGGGTAAAAACAACGAACAAGAAAATGTTGAGCTTGAGTTAATCAAGTACAAACAAGAGTGTTGTGATGCAAAAGAAAAAAATGAATAAGTTGTGTCAAGAAATTACCAAACTAAAGATTCATCTTGAAAGAGAAAACAGGTGGACAAACTTTTTAAGAATTGCTCACAAATTAAGTGAGAGAAGTCACAATGAAAAAGATGGACTGGATTTTTACAAAAGCTTTGATATTACTCAAGATTTGTGCTACATATGTGGCAATTCAGGTCATCCAACTACTGAATGTTCTGTTACTACTAAAAGCAGGTCTAGGAGTATAAATCTGGTAAATAAACCAGTTTAAAACAACATAAGGAAAACAAAAGCTATGAAAAGAAACAGGTTGTGCAACCTATTATTGCCTGTATAGACTAGAAGAAATCTGATTCATTCTTTTACTCATAATAAAGGGCCCAAGCTTGTCTAGGTTCCTAAATCTAACCCCTAATTTACTTTTGTAGGTGAGAATAAAAGAAAAAAAAAGTATTGGTACCTGGATAGTTCATGCTCAATACACATGACTAGTGATAAAGAAAAATTCTTTTCACTCTCCAAAATAAGTGGGGGTGGAGTTTTATTTGGTGATGGCAAAAAAGGAATCATTATAGGAGTTGGAAAGATTGGTACATCTGAATCAAGGGAATTGGAGGATGTCTACCTTGTGGAGGGATTGATACACAACCTACTCAGTATATCACAACTGTGTGATAAAGGTAACAACATTTTTTTTACTTCTGCAGGAGTCAAAGTCAAAAGGATGGACACCAAAGAGGTTTTACTCACTGCAAGAAGACACAAGAATGTTTACAAAGCTGATATAATAACAATGCCAAGAACAAAGTTGACATGTTTGAGTGCTATAGAAAATGATCCCCTCCTTTGCCACAGGAGTCTTGGACATGCAAGTCTGAAATAGTTAAACAAACTCTCTTCCAAGGATATGGTACTGGGCTTTCCCAAAACCAAATTCATGAAAGAAAAGTTTACTGTGCTTGTGTAAGGGGGAAGCATGTAAAATCTTCTTTCAAGTCAAAGAACCACGTTAGTACAAGTAAGTGCCTCGACCTGATCCATATGGATCTGTGTGGGCCGATGCGACTGGAAAGCAAAGGTGGAAAAAGGTATGATTTTGTGAATATTGATGATTATTCCAGATTTACCTAGACATTATTTCTAGCTTCCAAAGAAGATGCTTTTGATTTCTTTTCTATTTTCCTTAAGAAAATTGAAAATAATCTTGGCACTTCCCTAATTTCCATAAGATTTGACCATGGTACAAAATTTGAAAATGTTAATTTTTTAGAAGTTAATTATGCAAATGGTATTGATCACAATTTCTCTACTTCCAGAACCCCTAACAAAATGGAGTAGTAGAAAGGAAAAATAGGACCTTGGAAGATTTGGCTAGAACAATGATGCTTGCAGGAAATCCTGCAAAAAACCTTTGGGGTGAGGCAATTAGTATTTCTGCATATATCATAAATAGATGCATGATCAGACCTATTCTAGAGAAGACTCCCTATGAATTACTAAAAGGTAGAAAACCAAATATTTCTCATTTTATAACCTTTGGTTGTAAATGCTTCATTCATAATAATGGGAGGGATCAATTGGGAAAATTTAATGCTAAGAGTGATGAGGGAATCTTCTTAGGATATTCACATCATAGTAAGGCATATAGGGTTCTAAACAATAGAACAAATTATGTTGAAGAAAGTGTGCATGTAGTTTTTGATGAATCTTGTGCTAAGACTAACTTGCAGGAAGGAAGTGATTTTGAGGAATAGGTTACTCGACATGGTCCATCTACTGGAGTTTCTAAGCAAGAAAGCACCTCGATAGGGGAAACTAATTCTAGAGGCACATTGATAGAGGGAACTAAACCACCGACTACCCCTATTTAGAGCAATTGCAGTACTCCTAGTAGCTCACTAAGATTGGTACCAAAAGGATACAAGTATCAAGGATCACATCCTATTGAAAATGTACTCACTGATCTCACATCTGGGATCACGAAAAGGTCTGGGTTGAGAAACATGCATTCTTTCAAAGTATTCCTGTCAAAAATTGAACCAACGAAAGTGAATGAAGCACTATTTTATGCTGATTGGATCATAGCCATGCAAGAAGAGTTAAATCAATTTGAGAGATGCAAAGTGTGGTACTTAGTTCCTCTTCTAAAAAATAGTACAGTGATTTGAACTAAGTGGGTATATAGAAACAAGGTTGATGATCATAGAACAGTTACAAGAAATAAAGCAAGATTGGTGGTCCAAGGATACAATCAAGAAGAAGGCATAGATTTTAATGAGCCTTTTGCTCATGTTGCTAGAATTAAAGCAATAAGGCTTTTTGTAGCTTTTGATGCTTACATGGAGTTCATTCTTTATCAAATGGATGTTAAAAGTGCTTTTTTGAATGAAATTCTTAAGGAAGAGGTGTATGTCAAACAACCACCAGGTTTTTAGAGTAAGGAGTTCCCTGATTATGTATAAAGGCTTGACAAGGCTTTGTATGGTCTCAAACAATCTCCAAGAGCTTGGTATGAAAGATTGTCAAAATTCCTCTTGGAGCATGGTCATACTAGAGGTAAAATTGACAATACTCTTTTCTTGAAAACTAATGGAAAAGATCTGTTCATCGTGCAGGTGTATGTTGATGATATTATCTTTGGCTCTACAAACATGAACATGACTCATGACTTTGTAAAACTCATGAGTTGTGAATTTGAGATGAGTATGATGGGGGAGCTAAATTATTTCTTAGGATTGCAAATAAAAAAAAATAGCATCTGGAACCATGATTCATCAACAGAAGTATGTCAAGGAACTTCTCAAAAGATTTTCCATTGAAGAGGCAAAAGAGATCAACACTTCAATAGCCACTGCCACAAAACTAGATAGGGATGAAATAGGTCTTGATGTGGAGCAAAAGCTATACATAGGGATGATAGGATTATTAATGTACCTTACAACAAGCATACATGATATTGTGTTCAGTGTGGGACTATGTGCAAGGTTTCAAGCAAGTCCTAAATAATCTCATTTGAAAGCTGTGAAGAAAATATTTAGATATCTCAAAGGAACTAGTGATCTTGGCCTATGGTATCCAAAAGGTAGTAATTTTAACTTACTAGGTTATTCTGATGATGACTATATAGGATATTTGGTGGACAAAAAGAGCACCATAGGCATGGAACACTTCCTTAGATCATGTTTAATTACATGGTCCACTAAGAAACAAAACTCAGTAACTTTGTCTACTGCTGAGGCTGAGTATGTTGCTGCTGGATCTTGTTGTGCTAGTTGTTATAGATTAAACAATAACTCATGGATTTTGGTGTGGATATTGGATGTGTTCCTATTTTCTGTGACAATACAAGTGCTATTAATATTGCAAAGAATCCTGTCCAACATAAAAGAACTAAACATATTAATATTAGACATCACTTTCTTAGAGATAATGTTGAAAAAGGTCTTATATCAATCATGTTCTATTCTACTGAAGAATAAATTTTTGATATATTCACTAAGGCATTAAGTAGGGAACCCTTTGAAAAGAGTAAGTTAGCCTTGGGGATGATTAAGATTGCATAAATCTCCCTCAATGATTGACTAGAAAAGTTGATATTCTCTTCATTTTTAATTGATTAATCCAGTCTTGCACATTTAGTCATGTGTCCTAATTCCAGGATTTTGAGTGATTTAACCTTCATTTATTTAAATTTTACGGTGATGTTGGAACACTTAAAGAATTTTTTTTCAAAATGTTCAAGAGTTCAGGTATGGTTATCAGTTTATCTTAAATTGACTAAGGAGAAATAGGTTTGCCCTTTTGGTCTATTTTTCTAAACCGTCAAATCTCAAGAGTCCAACATTTTCAAAAAGGCTGGCACACCAATCCCATCACTACTGCAACTCTTCATCATTATCCTGCTACCCATCAAATCCCTCTCCTTTACATTTCAACTTCTTCTCCCTTTCTTATATAGTCGTTTCTCTCTCCTTCTCACCTTATTCATTCACTAACTCACAAACAAGGCCAACTTAGTGTTTCCTTCTCACCATGGCATCCTCGTCTTCAGCTTCATCTTCATCCTCCTCTATTTTTTCTTTCACAACTATCATTCTTTATCCCACTGCTAACACAATACCTCCCATCCCAACTACTATTCTAATTAAATTATCCGATTTCACCACCTTAAAAAATCTCAAAAAACCCTTTTTTCAATTCTCTTCTAGTTCTCAATCCATCCCGGAACCCATTTCACTACCTCCTATTTCTCTCCAAATTATTAATCCTGATGATGTTCCAATTGCAAATTTGATTCCTAGAAAATCAAGGTCTCACTCAAAGAGAAAACATTCCTCCTCTCCCATCATTATTAAAGATCAAAATCTTGTTGAGCCTCATCCTTTTGTAGATGTTCCTAGAACTCCTTACACTCTTGGGAAAAAGCAACAGGAAAAGGCCTCTCTAGCTGAAGCCCTTTAAGCAAGCAATAGGAAACATGTAGTTACACCTGATCCTCTCTTTCCTCCTTTCTTCTCTCCAGATATACTGCTTTGTTCTGTGTGTAAAGGCACGATGGTGAAATGCACAATCCCAAAACCCTCTGCTTTTTTACACCTTCAACTAAGCCAAAGTCCATCCCTACCTCAAAATCTTCCTCATCTTCCAAACCCACTCCACAGAAATCATTCTTCCATTAGAAGAAATAGGTTACCAAACCTATTCCCTCCAATTCTTTTGAGTCTAACTCACCTCCTGATACTCCTGTTGAGTTAGATTCAGATTTTGAGCTTCATGAATCCTCTGCCAATTAGGAATCTCCAATAGACCATCATCTGCACTTTTAAAAGCACAAACTAACTAGAGGGCGTGTTGTTAGTGGTTTTGGAGGTGCTGATATGGATGTATTATTAACCAAATTAGAGGACCAGAGGTGGTCACACTTGTTTCTTCAAGGTGACTTACAAAAGAAGTTTGCAAAATCTGAGGTCTATGAGTTCTATACAAATAGGGTTGCTATTGGTGAGATGTTTTCTACCACTGTTAGAGGGGTCATTGTAAATCTCTATCCTGCTAATATTGCTAGAATTCTGAACATTCCTCTGGGGGGTTGGGGTCACTACGTCAAGGTCACTTAGCCTCCACTTGATAATATTGGATCTGCCCTTGATATCTCTCATAAGTTTTTTGGTAATCCTCAGCTGGTCAATCATCGTAGGGTTCTCAAGAGAGAGATGACTCCTTTTCATTATGTATACTTTGATGTCGTTCACAAAATGATCACCCTTAGGAAGGAAATAAGGACTGTAGCAAATTTTCTTGATCTTACTCTCATGGAGCTGTTGGATACTAAGATGAAAATTAATCTTCCTAGGATTATTCTAGAGCACATGAAAAGGGTTCTCCTCAAAGATATGAGTGGTCATGCTCTCTCTTATGGATTTTGGCTCACCCCTATATTTGAAGAGTTTAGGGTGCCTGTTCAAGTGTGGTCTCTGCAGACTACTGAAGATGTTATAGGGACTATGAACCATATGGAGCTACCTATTTTAAAGAGGAGTTCTAATAATCCTATGCAACGATTGAGGAATGCCCTTGCAGCTAAAACTGATGAGTTGGAGACTGCTCATCCTGAACTAGAAGCTGCTCAAACAACTCATGATGCTGAAAAATTGGTACTTCAAGCTCAGATTGCTTTTCTTCAAGATACCATTGAGATTGAAAGAGTTGCAAGTACTAAAATCATGCAAAAGTTGACTACCCTTATTCCATCTGCTTTCTCTCCTTAGTTACCTCCTTAGTACCTAGTATTGCCTTTGTTTTAGCCTGTTTCTTCTTTATTAGTTTTTGGTTCTCTTAGTTATGTCCTGCTTCTGAATAAAATGGACTTAATTGCTTCTTGTGTTTTTCTTATGTATTACTTAATGCATGTTGGCATTTTGCTTTAAGTTTTGATTGATTTAGTGATAGCCCAGTGGCCATGGATTATTAAAAAATATTTTTCTAACTTTAAGCCTTGCTTTTCGATGATGTCAAAAAGGGGAAGTATTAGATTGTGCAATGTTTATAACTCAATGACTATCCTATTTTCTTGTATTTTTGTGTTTTATTCCTTTATTGAGTATGTCAGGAATTTATAAAGTATTTCTATGATGTTGTGAAACATGTGCTGTGTGGTTTGTCAATATAAAAAAGGGGGAATTTGTTAGAGCAAAGAAGTTTTGATGATTGACATATGTGAATGAAACGTGTTAGTCATGCTGGTCCTCACATGTGAAGAACATTAAAATATATGCAAGGTTGATGATTAAATAATGCATAAAGTCAGGTGAGGATAAGCAAGAAAATTTTGATATGATTTCAACGTTTATCACATACAGAAAAGAGGTTGAAAGGAAGATAAACACAACACTTAAAGATTGAGATAATAAAAGAGTCCTACCCAGTCAAGGAGATACAATGCAACAAAAAGTGAAACGACTTGATAGAGTCTTAGTGAAGAAAGAAGATTAGATAATCTGCAGGACGTCATCAGAGTTGGCTTAAATAAAAGAAACTATCTCAAAGAGTTTCACTCATGTACTACTAAGGAATGCATCAATCAACAAAGTCATTCACTAGCTTGAAGAAGAACCTGGTCCTTTACTTAGAGAGTCGTAGACCTTGTGTAATAGGTTGGTTTATAATGAGTTTTAATCTAGTCTCAGTGAAATATAAACTGAGTTAGGAGTTATGTCTTCAAGTTAAGGAACTCGAAGACTTGGGAACACTTATCTTGGGAAGATTTGTGTTATTGTAGAAATAGGAGTTAGAGTTTAATTCCTAGTTTACAAGAGTCTTGTAATTTGTTGATTGTTGAGGCTCAATAGTATTAGAGAAGTAGGGGTTAAATCCTATAGAGGTACAGGTCATGGTTTTTTACACCTTTCTTGAGCCGGATGTTTTCCACATAAAAATACTGTCTTCTCATTTACTCTTCATAAGTGAACCACGTTAGTGTACTTGTTCCACTGATAGACAATTAATAGAGAAAAATAGTAAAATCAATAGGGTACGCACTCTAACACTTTCTCTCTAAAGTTTTTATGATTTCTTTTATATTAGATTTTTTTTATATGTAGGCCAATTGGCCAAAACATATAGTAATAATTTTAAGCTTTTTAATATTGTTTTCTTTGTCGTCTGATTATCATCTCATAGTTTGCAACTAATAGCTTCCACATGATGCCCTCTCAATTTTGAACCCAACACCACCATTGTGCTTTTTTTTTGCACAAATCTTTTGCCACTGAACCTTATTCAAGAAATAAGGCACCAAATTTGGTACCAGTAGTTCATCCTTCTTAATATCACACTATGCTATCCAAGGACTTGCATCATCTTACATATGTCACCATTTGAGTGTTGGAATTATGAGTATGCTAATACTTGTTATTTTAATTTTAATTAATAAACATTGGCCTGAAATTAATTTAAATGGAGAAACATTATTCATATAGTCAATCCCAATAAATTGTTTGGTACTGAGCTGTAGATGTTGTTTACTATAGGAAAAACAAATATGAAGATCTTGGTAGGTCAAACACCAGAGAAGTTTTCAAAAAGAAAACATTAATGCATTCACTTCGGATAATGACTATATATTGTGACTAAGTCTAGGTGTCATTTATGCGTACCTAAAGTTGATGATATTAAGGAAGTCATTCTAGAAGAGGTATGTAGTTCTATTCATTACATCCAGGTTTTACAAAAAATAAACCAAGACTTGGAACAATTTTACAGGTGAACAAGCATGAAAATGAATGCTACATATTTTATGTCTACATGTTTGACTTTCCAACAAGACAAAGTAGAGTATCCAAGGCAGGGAAGTCTGCATCAGTCAACAAACAACAACATACGTAGTGAAATCCCACAAGGTGGGGTCTGGAGAGAGTAAAGTGTATGTAGACACCTTGCATCTATCATTTGGAGGTAGAGCGACTGTTTTGTAAGATACTTGGCTCAAATTCAGCAAAACAAAGTAGTAATGAAAAGGAAGAATAAGAAAAGACGAGCACTAACGAAATACAAGACAACTAATAGTAAAATAAGGTGAAAGAACAACACAAACAACAAGGTGCGACCATCTAAATGATTAATAATAGATTAAAACATCTAAAATCCAAAAACTACATGAATAGGCCAACACTATGACAGTGCTCTAGACTACCACCAAACTAAAGACAAAATAGGTTAATACTAAGACAACACTCAACTACCTACTGACCTTCTGCCCTAATCCTTAACCTCCAAACCCTCCTATTTAAGTTTATGTCCTTGGAAAGCTAAAGATACATTATATTCAATCTAATAACCTCTCACCAATACTTTCTCGGCCTAACTCTGCCTCTCCTCATCCCCACTATATCCATCCTCTCATACCTCTTTATTGGAGTATCTGCACATGCCCAAACTATCTTAATCTTTCTTCCCTTATCTCGTCTACACAGAGGCCACTCCCAATTTATCCTGAATATCCTCATTCATAATCCTATCACTTCTAATATGTCTACACATTCATCTCAAAATACTAATTTCTACCACTTATATCTTTTGAACATGAGAGTTCTTGACTGACCGCCACTACATCCCATATAAAAGCCAATTTAATCACTACTCTCTAGAGCATACCTCTAAGATTTGGTGGTACCTTCTTATCACACAAGATCCAGACCCAATCTTCTACTTCATATATGTTGCACTAATATGATATGTCAAATCATTGCCGGTCTCCCTCTTTCCTTGGATCAAAGACCAAGATACTTAAATCTTTTACTCCTGTGAATAACTTGTCTATTAGTCTCACTTCTACGCCTTCCTTATGTGTCATATCTATGAATTTACACTCAAAATATTCTATTTTGGTCCTACTTAACTTAAACCCTTTAGACTACACACATATAACCTATCATTAGCTCCACTATGAGTTTCCTCAATAAAAATAATATCATCTATAAATAACATACATCAAGGCACCTCACCCTGAATATGATGCGTTAATTCATCCATTACCAAGGAAAATAGAAATAAGCTAAGTGTTGATCCTTGGTGCAACCCAATCTTGACCGCAACATTCTGCACACTTATCTCGATGAAGACTGCCAATAGAGGATATTATTCAATTACACATAATGCCAGTTATCTAACATATACGACAAGGGGTCACAATTTACCTTACCTTTGAAAAGCATTTCATGAGGCTCTAAGCATAAGAGTGGATCTTTGAACACTTTTTCACCGAGAGTCTAATGAGTATTTAGACAACCAATACAGGATATTGTTCAATTGCACATAATGTCAGTTATCTAACATATCCGACAAGGGCTCACAATTTACCTCACCATTAAAAAATATTTTAGGAGGCTCTAGGAATAACAGTAAATCTTAAAACAACTTTTCACCCAGAGTTTGATGAGTATTTAGAATGTACACCATAGATATCCTATAAGACATACTAAAGGTAGTTTCATTCATTTTAGTGGCTATTGGATCAATCACATACTTTCTTTGAAACTATAACAATCATATACTTTGTATAGAGTTTGCTTACAATTACAGTTGTCAATCTAACAATAAAATGGTGTCGTACAAGGTTTTTGTAAATGGGAAAAAACGTATATCCCTAATAAAATGGTTCGTTCTTGCATAACTATATCGTTCAGACTAGGCATGGTGTAGCATTTCTTGAACAAGGCTCAACTAATCACGGGAAGCTTAAAAACAACTTAGAGTAGGCAAAAGAATTATGCAGATAATAAAAAAAGAGTTAAAGTTTATTGTAGTTAAAGTATTTATTTAAGTATGTTATTCAGTTTGGTATAAAGGTGAAGCCAATTTGGTATAAAGGTGAATGTAATAATGTGGTTCATCGATTCTTATGAGATCATTAAACTAGTTAAAGTTGTGGCCCACTGGCTAATACATCCACCGTGGTTATTAACAATAGTACATCTTGTTTTTCCACGTCCCTGTGTTGAATAAATATATGGTATGGTAGGAAACCAAAGAATTCATTTAAAAAAGCTTTGGAATTCTATACCAGCATACATCTTCTAGGTTATATGGTGTAAAAGATACCAAAGATGTTTTAAAGGGAAAGTTGAACCTGTATATAGTCTTAAATATAAGAATTTAGATTTTGGCATTTTTTTGTAGGACGCATAAACAACTGACCCTTACATTCATTAGTTCCCTACATACATAAAGGGATAATATGTTCTTTCTTGTATATATGCATGAACTTTCTTGGTGCACTTTCATGGAATAAAAATCTTACTATGAAAAATATGTGTAAGCTACTATCACATATCATCTCCTCACAATCAATGCAAGGGAAAAAACATGAACTACAAGAAGAAGATACACATAGTAGATCGACAAGTGCAAATATTACAATGAGGAGTATAAGATCAAAAGAAGTGATACATAAAAATCATGCAACTGAGGAAGCAACTGTGGAAGCAATTGAGAAAGTCGAGAATTATATTAAGGTAAGGCATTCACACCTCTTCAAATCTCTTTAGGTATGTCATGTACATATTTTTTACTTTATTGAAACTGAAAGGATATAATTAAAAGATAAATGTACCAAAATGAGGGAACCCAAAAAAGAAAGGAAACAAAATCTTGAATTGAAATAAATATATTCCCCAAGAACAAGTATGTCAAACTTCCTAAGAGAATGCATACCCCTATACCTAGAATACTTAAAATAACATGTTTAACTCCCACGACAATAATTTAATAATGTAGGAACAACAAAATCTCTTTTTTGGTTAAATAAGTAAGGAGTACTATGACCTTTTTGTAACTTAGGAATATAATGGCACAATGAATGGAAGTTTTTCATATTAGTTTGACTATAATAATTAAATAAATATGTCCTTCAACATTTTAATTTTCTTAAGAAAGACCAAGAATAAGTGATGTTATAAAATTTAAACCAAAAATACTACAACAATAAGTCAACAACAACATATCCACCGTAGTCCCACAAAGTGGGGTGGAGTATAGGGAGGATAGAGTGCACACAGACCTTAACTATACCTTAATGGAAGAGATGCTATTGTATATAGACCCTCAGGTCACAACAATAATATCCAATCTAAGGTCATTTCCTCTCCATGCTTAGAATGCACCATGTTTATCTAATCACCTACCTCAATACTTGTTCAACCTACCTCTACCTTTTTTGTTGCTAGCCATTGCCAACTTCTCACACCTTCTCTCTAGGGCATCTAAATTTCTCTTTTTTACTTTCCCAAACCATCTTAATATCTCTTCTCTCATGTTATCTACAATGGAGGTCATTCTTGCCTTGCCAAATATCCTTCTTCCTAATATTATCTCTCCTAATATGCTCATACATCTACCTTAACATTCCCACCTCTATAACCTTTTGAAGATAATAGTTCTTGACTAGACAATACTTTGTCCCATACAACATAGTCAAGATAAACATCACCAGTATAGAACTTAATTGGCAGTACCTTTTTATCACACAAGACTCCAGAGGTGAGCCTCTATTTCACATTCCGTTCCCTTATATAATGTGTGACGTCATCGTCAATCTCCCTATCTTCTTGAATTAAAGATCTGAAATACTACAAACATTCTTTTTGAAGATGACCTGAGTATCAAACCTCACTTCCACCGACCTCATGCATAGTATCACTAAAGTTACACTTTTAAGTATTTGGTGTTGTCTTGGTCTTGTTCAGCTTAACCTCTTTTACTTTAGAGTTTGTCTCCAATACTACAGCCAATCGTGAATCTAATATGTATCTCATCAAATAGTACTATGTCATCTATGACTAATAAACATCATTGAACCTCACCTTTGATATGATGCATCAGTTTATCCTAACTATTCTAGTATGAAAAGAATCAAGATAAGATCCGATCCCTAGTGCAACGCCATCATAAACATCGACTAGAAATTCATCATTTTTATGAGGCATAAAATTAGGACAAACTTAACAATGAATCCTACTTTATTGTTCATGATAAGTTCGTGAAGGAATTCATTAGACACAAGTTGCAAGATCAAGATATATTAACATAAGGACCTAACGTGATTAGAAATTTATTTATAATTAGTATGATATATTTTAAAATACATGATTTAGATATAAATAATGGATTTTTGTTAAAACTATAAGTTCATCAGCTCAAAGTAGCTACTGCTTTACTGTTGCATTGAAACTGTTTTCACTGTTGAAACTATTTTTACACTTTCATTGGATTTTGAGTTAGTTAGCTGAGTAGGTTGGTTAGTTAGCCACTTGATCAAGTTCTTAGTATTTATTAGGAACTTTCTAGAAGATCATGTGATGATTTTGTGAGTCTATAAATAAATGTCATATGAGTCATAGTGTGACTAACTCAATGCACAAAATGCAATTCAATTTCTTTTTCTTCTTCTTCCCTTCGCTTAGATGAAGCTCAGCCTTAATAGCCATTGAATGTGTATATGACTAAGGTATAAATGGTGTTTTAACATGGTATCAGAGCCATACGATCATGGAATTGTAGAAGTAGCAATCGATTGTCCTTTTATCTTCATTGTTGTGAAGTTTGTTTTGATTTCTGTCTATGAGTTTTTGTCAGAACAGCTAAAAGAGTTTAGATCTTTGTGCATAAGCCATAGTTTTCTAGGTTTTAGTGCTATTTACAAATACAGCTTAGCTGTAGCTTGCAAAGTAGCAATGGCACCTAAGATTGACTCGAGTGATCCCTTGTTTCTAGGAGCATCAGATCTAGCAGGATTTTTGTTGATTCTTATTAAGCTATTTGGTTTATAAAACTATGGAGTATGGTGTAGATACATAAAGATTGAAATATTAGAGAAAAAAAAGTATGGATTTATAACTGGTGCCTGCAGAAAAGATATGTTTAGAGAGGAATTACATGATCAGTGAGAGACATGTAATGCAGTGGTGTTATCATGGCTTATGATCTCAGTAAGTGCAAAATTACATAGTGGTATTGTATATGCAATAAATGCATATGAGGAGTGGGAATATCTCAAGGAGAGGTTTGATAAAGTGAATCGCATAAGACTTCATCAGCTGTACAGAGAAATCAACAGTCTTCATCAAGGTACTGACTTAGTTTCTACTTACTTCACTAACCTGAATGATGTTGGGTGTATTTATGCATGCTAGCATTTCTATTCTAGCCTATTTAGCCTTGTTTTTAGGATGATTCATGTGTGTTACGTGTTATAATTATATAAATATGTATCTTAGTGTAAAATTATGAGCTTACAATGGTTGATGGTGTTTTCACACGAGTTCGGGTTCAATTTAAGCATTTAAAGTGTAGATGAGAAAACTAGTGTTCTAGCTTGAGTTACTAGTTCATGGTCGGGATTGTTGTGTTGTTTTGAGCTTTAATTCGGGGTGTGTAATGTTATAGGTGGCTTCGTGAGATGATTATGATGATATATTAAGGATTTACAAGCCTCAAATCAAGTGGAAATATCATACAAAAGCTTGGAGTAGACCGATAAAAGCATAAGACCACATGAGGAGAATATGACGCCTAGGAGTATGTCACTGCGATAGGGTTCTAATAGCGATGGGGGCATGTAATGTTATGGAAATGGTCCAATCTACAATTGTCACTTCCAGAAACTCAACATAATTACACCGTGTCGCAAGCTTGTAGCGATGGACACCCTAGCGCGACGCAATGATGACTAAAAATGGGAAAATTGTGCCCAGCTATAAAAGGACCGCGTGGAAACCAAATCCTATGTGGTTTATGATTGGTATCTTATAAATATAACGTGTTAAAACCTATTTTGGACATCTTCAAACACCTAGAATGGATTGGACAACATTGGAGGCTACCACAACTTTATTTTTATGTTTTTTATTCTTTAATTTAGTTTCTTTATAGTTTTAATCAGTCATACAATTATTTGGATGTTGATTATGTCTATGAGTGGCTAAAATCTCCCTTTCTGGGGTTAAATCCAAGAACATGACTACATTTGTTTTGAATTATTTTTTTTTAATTTGATTATCATAATTGGTTGCTTCTTTATTCTTGTTTTTATTATTTTGAGGATTGATGACCCTTAGAATACATGTATTGTCAAACTTGTAGTACTAGATTGAGTGTCTTTATTTTAGTAGAAGTGTGGAGTCTCTTCACCTAATAATGATTAGATTTAAGGGTTGTTCGAGGACAAACAAGGCTTTAAGTATGGGGTGGTGATGTTGGGTAAATTTATGCATGCTAGCGTTGCTATTCTAGCCGATTTACCCTTGTTTTGAGGATGATTCATGTCTGTTACATGTTGATAATGATATAACTATGTATCTTAGTGTCCAAGTATGTGCTTACAATGGTTGATGGTGTTTTCACATGAGTTTGGGTTCAATTTGAGCATTCAAAGTCTAGATGAGAAAACTAGTGTTCTAGCTTGAGTTACTAGTTCATCATCGTGATTGTTGTGTTGTTTTGAGATTTAATTTAGGGTGTGTAATTTTATAGGTGGATTTGGTGATATGATTATGATGATATATGAGGATTTAAAAGCCTCAAATCAAGTGGAAATATCATACAAAAGCTTGGAGTAGACCGACGAAAGCATAAAACCACATGAAGAAAATTCACGCATGGGAGTATGTGTAATACCTCGAGATTCCCAATCGATAGTAGAACCATATTTAAAGCTCATGAGAAATAAATTCTAGTGATTTGGTAGTTTTATGATCATGTTTTCTGTATATTAAGGCCTCAAATATGTCCTAGCTATTAGACGAATCAAAACATCCCTTACCGATTAAATTCTTGGGAAGGATATTGGTATAGTCAAATTCAAACTAGCATATCTATCGTTATAGTATGAATTTTTGAGTTAATGAAACAAAAATGGATATATAATTGAATTATCTTTCCAACGATACCAATTTCTCCCAAATCCAATATCGGAACAAAAAGTTATACCCATTTTACTCCAGCATGTCAGCCTGGCAACTAAGTGACGACATGATCTGACGGCTTATCACACATCTGATGGCTTATCAGCCCATGTCGTCAGACTTAGACAGAAACCCATCAATTTCAGTTCCCAGGTGACGACTTGGGCTGATGGGCTATCACAGATCTGACGGTTTATCAACCTTGGTCGTCAGCTGAAAATTTCAGAAACTGGGAAGTGATTTCGTAGGGGTATTTTGGTCTTTTTCCTCACCCTAAACCTTACCCCCACGACATAAAACACCAAAAAGACGTACTTAGCTATTGTGATTTAGTTTCACAAGATCTTAACCCTATTTGTTCCCAAGAACAAACTTAGGGTTTCTTCTCAATTAACTTCAAGACCCCATCAGACTCTCTAAAAGGTAATCAAGAATTAAGATTCCCATTCCAGAACCTTCAAGAAAAGTCATTATCTTTCAAGATTCAAGCTTTTGAGGTATGTTAGATGTTGATTCTTGGGTTCCTTTCACCCAAGAAGTTCAAGAATCCTTTTCTAAATTCAAGATTATATATTTATGAGATTGTCATGATTTTTGTGAATAAAAATTGAAGTTCATGTTGTTGATGAGTTTTAATTCATGTCTTGATTTCAAAGATCCAAGATTTGATCCTACTATGTGATGTTCATGATAAAACCCCTTCAAGTTGCATGATATTGATGTATTCATGATAATTAAGAATAGAATTTGTGGTATAACCAAAGCACGCTCCCCATATGTTTGATAGAATGCTTAAGTAAAGAGAATAGTGCCTTTTTAGTATGTTAAGCATGAAATCCCCAATTATGTGATAACTAGTACATGCCAAGTGTTTGTTGAAATGCCTTAGTGAATGTATTATGATAAGTTGCATGTATTCTTATCCATGTGTATTCCTTATTGAACTACTATGAGATATTAATATGCATACCCTATACATTTACATATTTATGACATTCAAGTGATTGACGAGATATCGTATTGATTGTGTTGTGAGTGAAAGTCCATTGTCATGATATTCAAGTGTGATCCTATATTATTTATTTATGTTATCGAGTTCTGGGGGTATTTATACCCAAAAACTTATCTGCTTGTCTAGAGCCGAGTCAGTCTCAAGATAATCTCAGTCGTGCTATGATTAGTAAAATTTAGTTAGCTACAGAACTTAAGAAAATTCAGTAATCTTAGTAATAGTTCAATCCAGTCTCTGTATCAGTCTAACTCAGTTCCATATCTAGTTCGTACCTCATTAGTATTCAGAATTTAGTTCAGATTTCAGTAAAGCTCAGTAAGTTACAGAACTCAATAGTATTCAGACAGAAAGTAGAATTCCGAAGTGTTCCATCAAACAACAAAATCAAGTGAACTCAGTCAGATCAGTCAAGTAAGATAATCAGTAAGAGATTTAGCTCAGTCTAATATAGTTTAAGAATTAGTTCAGTGTCTTTCAGTTGGGAGTAGGAACTAGCACCGAGGAGTGCAGAGACGATGGCTTCCCTATTAGAGAGGCAGAGTCGTTAGCATCAATCCTTAAACTATAGAACTGCATAGCTAGTGTAGGACCAGGAGTCACCCATTAGATTAAGGCTTTACTACCTTCTAGGAGTCACCCGATGCCTTAGGCTTGACTTCCTGTTCAAGTTCACCCATTAGAGAGGCTTGACCATAGTAGTGTATTTACCCGTGGCACGGTACTGACACCCTTCCAGCTGGGGTTACAGGTTGGAACCCACTAGTTCAAATTGGGGTATGTCGGTTAAGTGAGAACTCCCATAGTTTCAGCTTCAGATTCAATCAAGAACTCAGATTGTTCTTCAGATTTAGGACCGTCAAATACGGTCACACAACTCAGTGATGAACTGAGATAGTTCCCCAGATTATGAGATCACCCACTAGATAGGGTTGATCTCAAACTCAGTAAATTATTATGATTATTAGTAGATTCAGAGATCACCCGCTAGATAGGCCTGATCTCAGATATAAACCATCATCATCATATTAGAATCAGAGGTTACCCACTAGATAGGCCTGATCTCAGATATAGTCAATCATTATTATTATAAGTAGACTTAGCCGTTCAGTATCCCAGAGTCAATGAACTTAGATATAAGTAATAGTAAACTCAGACATCAGTAAGTCAGTATTCAGAAACCAGTATTCAGAAGTTAGTATTCTTTGTTACTATAATTTCAGTGATAGTTTATGCATTCATGCATGTATTCTCATTCAGCATACTCAGATTGTCTAGTTAGTATTGTTCATGCATAAGCCCTTTCATTTATCCTTCCCTTATCTAGCATACCAGTACATTCAAAGTACTAACGCATACTTTTCTTTTGCGCTATGGTGTCTTACACCATAGGTTCAGAAGTGCGAGATCCAGAGCACCCTTAGCAGTCCAGACTCAGTCAGCAACAGTAGATGTAACAGTGAGTCCTCATCATTCAAGGATTCTTCTTATTTCAGTATTACATTAGATTCAGTTTATTTCAGTAGTTGGAGTTAGTTTGAGACATGTCCCATCAACTCCTTATTCAGACAGTTCAGAGGCTTTCAGACTATAGAGTTTTTCAAACTAGTTATACAGACAGTTGATTTAGTTTTGATATTGATAGACATTATTCAGTTTTATGTTAAGTTTTTGAACCTTATGGAAAGTTTTCGCCAGTTTTCCGCATGTATTTCATTAAATTATGCAGTGCTCAGTACAGGTACCAGAAAAGGGTTAACTTGTGGTCCTTTGAGATCATAAGCACCGTGTAGCATTCCAGTTATATAAAAGTGGAGCATTATAGTATGTCACTGCAATAGGGTTCTAATAGCGATGGAGGGAATGACACGTCGCGACAACGTTCCAATCTACAATTGTCACTTCCAAAAACTTAACGCGATTACACCGCATCGCAAGCTTATAATGATGGACACCCTAGCATGATTCATGATGATCCAAAGTGGGAAAATTATTCCCAACTATAAAAGGATAGCGTGAAAAACTAATCCTATGCGGCTTATGATTGGTCTCTTAAAAATATAACGTGTTAAAACCCATTTTGGACATCTTGGAACACCTAGAACGACTTGGACAACATTGGAGGCTACCACAACTTTATTTTTAGTTTTTTTATTCTTTAATTTTGTTTCTTTATGGTTTTAATCATTCATACAATTATTTGGATGTTGATTATGGCTATGAGTGGCTAGAAACTCCGTTTCCGAGGTTAAAGCCAAGAACACAACTACTATTATTTTGAATTAATTTTATTTAATTTGCTTATCATGTTTGGTTGCTTGTTTATTATTGTTTTTATTATTTTGAGGATTTATCACTCTTAGAATACATATATTGTCAACCTTGTAATCTCGAGAGAAGGAATAAGGAGATAGAACATGGGAATGAACAAAGTATGATTTGTATTCTTTTATAAAATAAGGAATATGAATTAGAATCTAGGACGGGGATGTAACTAGAAGCCTTACTTGTTTCACATGTAGGATGATTGCGTAAAGAACTTAATTGGATTATTACATCCCCGCTCAACAATATAGTTGTAATGTCCAAATTAGGTAAACAGGTAGAGGTTGGGAGACCATGATCATGCAGTTAACCCTACGAATCAACAACCAAGATAAGCAAGTTAATGAATAAAATTCAATAACATAGTATGATTGTTTGAAGTGATTTAACCCTAGGCTTTACTCCATTAATTGTCTTAAGTATTTTATTTTATGCATTGCTTACTTTATTTTAGTTTACAAATATTCAAAACTATATTTCAGTTACTCTTGCACTTAATTGTTCTCAACTGTGAGCTGAAATCAAATAGTTGTTAGAACAAGTCCCTGTGGGATTGATATTTGGCTTTATTGAAGGCCACTATATTACTTGGTAGACCACGTACACTTTTGTGTACACTTGGGTGCTGTCAAGTTTTTAACGATGTTGCTGGGGTCTTATAATTCGATAACTATTTTATTCTTAGTTTTACTTTTAGATTTGTTTGGTGCTTTTATGCTTGGTCTTAGTTTTATATTTGTAGGAAATAAGTTCACAAAATAGTAAGCTGGCAAGGGATCAAGACTTGGTTGAACCAAGCTCCGAACTTGATTAACTTTTCCATCAACGCAGGAGATAAGAAATCCTTCTCCTTTGGATTCTGCAAATCACAGAAGATCAAGAAAATCCCGCTCTAATGGTTGAAGAACAACAGACTGCAGGATAGTTAGTGAAGTGGAAATCCCACTTCCAACAATTTTGACCTCCCTATTTCTGAAGCCGGCAGCTGGAGGCAATTTTGAACTCAAACAGAATATGGTACAACTTCTGATTAGCAGTAGACTGTTCACAGGGCTTTTACATGAAGATCCACAGGTCCACTTGCAAAATTTCCTTGAAATCAATGACACATTCATCCTACGGGGGTGAATGCAGATTATATAAGGATGACGTTGTTCCCTTTTTCACTGTTGAGGGAAGAAAAAAAGTGATTGAATACTAAGCCAGTAAATTCAATCCCATCATGAGACGACATGGCACAAAAATTCCTCATCAGATTTTTCCTATCTGGAAACACTGTGAGACTTCATAATGAGATTGTGTGCTTCAAACAAAATCCAGACGAGAATCTATTCCATGCTTGGGATCACTTCAAGACACTTCTTTGGGACTTTCCACACCATCAATAGTCCAATGAGGTACTAGCTCATACTTTTATAGAGGCTCTTGATCACAATACAAAAATATTGCTAGATTCAACTGCAGGTGGTCAAGCTCTTGAGATGACATATGATGAGCTATATACTTTATTGAACTGCAAAGATCAAAGGAATCTGGAGTGGCATTCAAATTCTGGAAGTGCCACGAAAAGAATTATAGGGGTATTGGAGGTTGACCAATTTACTGCCATATCTGCTCAAATATCTGCATTGCAAAATCAAATAAGCAAGCTATAGTTGGGAGTAGAACAACCTGCAGTTACAATCAATACGATCCAACAAGCTGTAGGTTGGTGTGAAATTGGCAGTAACAGTGGCTATTCAGTAGCTATACCTGCTGCAAATTCGAAATTGGTAATGTATGTGGGTAATGTTCAAAAGCCTAATTATGGTAACTCCTACAACATGAAGTGGCAGACTTCACCAATTAGACATGAAATCCTCCACAGTAACAGGCTCCACCAAATCAGTCAACTAGCAACATGGAGGATATGATAAAATAACTCATAACTGGTCAAGAGCAAATGGCTGCGGACATAAAAAGTCAACAGGCAGAATTAAAGAATCAACAAACAACCATAAGAAGCTTAGAGTTGCAGTTGAGGCAGTTACAACAGACACTGAATACCTAGCCTCAAAGTGGTTTGCCAGCAGATACAGAAAATCCAAAACAAGTAATGAAAATCACTTTAAGGAGTAGTAAAGAGCTCAACGAAGAACCTCCAAAGGCAACTAAGGAGATAGATGCAGATTTGACTACCCCATAGGTATCCAAAAAGTTTTTGGAAATTCGAGTTAAGTTTGAGTACTCAAAAGAAAAAAATTGCTGCAGAAGTGGAGAAACAAATTCCACAACTTTCTTTCCCACATAAGCATTGAAAATCAAAGGATGATGCATGTTTTAAAATGTTCTTTGACGTGTTCAGAGAGCTTTACATTAACTTACCTTTGTTAGATGTTTTGAAGGGTATGCCTAAGTACGCTAAGTAATTAAGTGATGTGGTTTCTAATAAGGTAAAGCTACAAGATATGGAGACGATAACACTCGCTGAGGAGTGTATCTCTGTGGTGACACAGAAAATCCCCAAAAAACTAAAGGAACTAGGAAAGTTTACTCTCCCTATTAAAATTGGGTGTGGAAAAGTGGTGTATGCACTGAGTGATTTAGAGGAAAGTTTCAACTTTATGCCCCTCTTTTTGTTAAACACTTTAAACTTAGGGAAGACTAGACCGATCTCGGTGCTACTGCAGTTGGAAAATGAGAGCATAGCTCATCCCAAATGAGTGATAGAGGATGTCCTTATAAAGGTTGGTAAATTCACTCTTCCTGCTGACTTTATTTTTCTAAGTTTTTAGATAGATGAACAAGTACCAATCATCTTAGGTCACCTATTCTTAGCGATGGGAGAATCATTGATTGAAGTAAGAGAGGGTACGCTCACCATGAGGTTAGATGATAAAGAGGCAGTCTTCAAAGTATACAAGCTGCTAAACACATTATCCCATTATAAAGATCTATGAATGATTACTTTTATTGAATGATATAAGTGTGGGGTGGTTAGTCTGCTAAAGACCTCTTATGGCACATTCATTGAGAACCCTAAGCCACAACCACCTAAGCCCGACATGATGCAAGTGGATAAGCCTGAAAAGTCTAAAGTTGAGAATGTTGTTGACCTTGAGTGTTCATACTCAAGAGGTCAAAAATGGATCAAAAAATGGCTCCCTAAGGGGAGTAGAAGGATGAAGGAATTTGGTTAAGTTGAGTTGGGTCGTTCCGCGATACTAAATCAGGATCTGCTTGGGAGGCAACCCAAGTTAAGTAGGTATGTTTTATTTTTTAGTTTTTAGTTTTTAATTCACATAGTTTTTTATTTTTGTTGAGTCAATGGTTGATGGGAAGTCTGAGTACCGAAGACTTAACCTAAGGATCATCGCAAAGACTAAGTATGGGGTCCCCAGACCTCCTTGATAAATAAACATGATACTAGCTAGGCCTAGAGGCCTTAAGGAGTATTTCTATCTCTGCTTTTAAGTATACTTTAGGGACAAAGTATATTTTTAAGTCTGGGGGTGGGGAAATTCCCATTTTTAGAGTAATTTTTTTTTAGGAATAAGTGAGATATTCTTGTTGGTTCTATAAGTGGTTGCATGATGCAAGTGTTTTTTTGTAAAAGTATGTTGATTGAGTAAATTACTGCTTTTAAGACTCCTAGGCTCAGGTTTATGACTCTTGTACTTGTTGGCTTAAAGTCGAATTCATGGTATTATTTGGTTGAGTCTATGATGATCCTACATGAGTTGAGCATGTGCCATATGCGTGTTAGCTGTTGTATAATCCTTGGTGTATGTGATGTCTAGAACTTTCTTGGCATGTATGTAAATCAAAATAAAGAGTGTGGGTTTGGGAGATGATATAGGCATTTCTTTGATAGCCTTGTTTTTACCTTTTATTTGACCCACCCCTTGTTCTTATTCCTAGTAAGCCCCATTGAGCCTTTAGCTTTTTCTTTGGCAGCCTTAGAAGTAGCCTAATCCCTTCTTTGATAGACTTTAATTTGATCCAAAGCTCCTAGGTGCTTTTGTGTAAATTTAATTGAGTTAGGAGTGTGAAATTAAAGAATAAAAAGGTAAAATTGGATCCCCAAAGTTATAGTTATTGGTGTTCAAAAAAAATATAATGTGTTGTTGTGGGGAGTCGAGTAATTAAAAGGAAAAAATTGTTCAAATTGAATGAGTTGTGTATAGAATCCACCCACCATAGTGTATGTAAATGAGCTTAATGAGATGGGGTGAAAACAAAAAGAATGGGGGAGATAAACATGGTGCGATTTGGTTGTTAGAGTTGAATTGAATGTATAAAGTGATGTATTGAAACGCTTAGGGAAGATAGTCACTATTATCCAAAATAGTTTCTACCCATCCCTTAGCCTACATTACAATAATTAAAGACCTATTTGATCCTAAGCTTCATATTTCTGATATTAGTAGAGTGCTACACTAAGGGAAAACCTATTGTTTAATATGTGTAACTTGTGAATTCTTTGTGAGAGTGAGAGTAACTCAATTTTTGTACCCATTATGTTATAAATTGAATTTATATGAGTGATTATGGTTAACTCTCTTGTTGTCAGGGCACATGTTTGATTTTTAATAATGTATTGTATAGTGAAATTAACATGAGTTTTCCACTTATGGAGTCAATTCTTGAGGCTAGGATGATTTGAAGTAGGATTTTTGAGCTTTTAGTGGTGTATGTAACATACTTAGTGAAGAAACTTGCATTCCGTGTAGTCATTGCAGTACTAGCTTGAGTATCTTGCTTGTAGTAGAAGTGTGGAGTCTCTTCAGATCATGATACTTATAGTTAAGGTCTGTTCGATGACGAACAAGGCTTTAAGTGTGGGGTGGTGATATTGGGTGTGTTTATGTATGCTAGTATTGCTATTTTAGCCTATTTAGCCTTGCTTTGACGATGATTCATGAGCGTTACATGTTGATAATTATATAACTATGTATCTTAGTGTCCAAGTATGTGCTTACAATGGTTGATGGTGTTTTCACATAAGTTTGGGTTCAATTTGAGCATTTAAAGTCTAGATGAGAAAACTAGTGCTCTAGTTTGAGTTACTAGTTCATCGTCGTGATTGTTGTGTTGTTTTGAGCTTTAATTTGGGGTGTGTAATGTTATAGGTAGCTTAGTGAGATGATTATGATGATATATGAAGGATTTACAAGCCTCAAATCAAGTGGAAACATCATACAAAATCTTAGAGCGGACCGACGAAAGCACAAGACCACATGAGGAGAATATGATGCCTGGGAGTATGTCACCGCGATAGGGTGATAATAGCAATGGAGGGCATGGCGCATCGCGGAAATGGTCCAATATGAAATTTTCACTTCCATAAACTCAATGTGATTACACCGCATCATAGGGTTATAGCGATGACACCCTAGCGCGACGCGATGATGATCAAAAGTGGGAAAATTGTGTCCAATTGTAAAAGGACAGAGTGAAAAACTAATCCTATCTGGTTTATGATTGGTATCTTATACATATAACATGTTAAAACCCGTTTTGTACATCTTAGAACACCTAGAATGACTTGCACAACATTGGAGGCGACCATAACTTTATTTTTATTTTTTTCATTTTTTAATTTAGTTTCTTTATGTTTTTAATCATTCATACAATTATTTGGATGCTGACTATGGATATGAGTGGCTAAAAACTCCCTTTTCGGGGTTAAAGCAAAGAACATGACTACTATTGTTTTGAATTAATTTTGTTTTATTTTCTTATCATATTTGGTTGCTTGTTTATTCTTGTTTTTATTATTTTGAGGATTGATCACCCTTAGAATACATATATTGTAACCTTATGATCTCGAGAGAGGGAATAAGGAGATACAACATGGGAATGAACAAATTATGGTTTGTATTCTTTTATAAAATAAGGAATATGAATTAGCGTCTAGGACAGGGATGTACCTAGAAGCCTTACTTGTTTCACATGTAGGATGATAGTGTAAAGAACTTGCAACTCTCATGCTTTGTCTCATTCTACCCTGACTTCTGTGTGTTTTAGGACCTTCACAGTGGCAGGGCGAAGGGTATTGGTAAGGAGAAGAGAGAATTATATATCCTTAATGATGCATATGGAGTGAATGAGATACATAGTAGTATTACTCATCAAAGACAAGTTGTAGAAGTAGACATGCTCGATTGCAATCTATGGCATATGAGGCTTGGACATCCTTCTTCCCAAGCCTGGAATACACTCAATCTACTAAGACATAGTAATGATATAGAGATTCTAAATAAGTGTCATGTTTGTCCATTAGCCAAACAGACAAGCCTAGTCTTTCCTATCAACAATTCTAGAGCTATAAAATGCTTTGATATTATACATATGGATCTTTTGGGGCCCTATAAGATACCTACTTTTGATAAGAAGTACTACTTCTTGCCTGTTGTAGATGACTATAGTAGATATACTTGGATAAATTTGTTGTATTTGAAGTCTGAACGTATTCTAGAAATCAAGAACTTCTTGACTATGATTCAGATTCAATTTTGTGCTCAGACAAAGGTTCTTAGATCAGACAACACGATAGATTTTCTTAATTCTAAATTTAGAGAGTTTTTTAGTCCTTAGGGATAATACATCAAAGCATCCTCCCATACACACCACATAAAAATGGCGTGGTTAAGAGAAACCACAGACAAATACTGAATGTTGCAAGAGAAATCAGATTCCAGTCTCAAATGCCTATCAAGTTTTGGGGTTTGAATGTTAAGGCTGTTGTTTATATCATTAACATATTACCTTCTTTATCTATTGGAGGTAAAAGTCCTTATGAAATATTGTTCTGCAAGGTTTCATCCTTAAGACACTTGAGAGTAATTAGTTATAAGTGTTATGCTTCAGTACTACCAAAGGGTGATAAACTTTCTGAAAGGGCTAAGATTGAAGTATTAATGGGATATTCTGCTACTAAGAGAGGATATATACTACTAGATTTGCTTACTAACAAATTTTTTGTCACTAGGGATGTTGTGTTACAAGAAGGTTAATTCTTTTTTGCAGAAGAATCAAGTTAAGAATCATCTACAGATTTTCTCAAGCTGAATCTACCTAGTTATGCTGAGGCGGGTCTTGATTATCAAATCCATGAACCACAAGATGAGAGCATGTCACTACATACTTCATATAGAATTCATGATGAGAACACTCATAGATTTTTAAGTGCAGATGAGTTACACTCATCACTGGCAGAAATTGCTCCAAGAAGGTCATCTAGAGTTACTAAATAACCTGCTTGGTTGATGGACTATGCTTTACCAGGAAATAGAAAAGGAACCAGATATCCTTTATAAAATTATCTATCTTAAGCTAATACTACTCTAAGATACCAGAGTTTTGTGTCCAAGTTATTAGCAGAAGTTGAACCACAATCTTACAATGAATCTAGCAAGGACGAGAAATGGATTAAAGCTATGAAAATAGAGCTTAAGACTCTTAAAGATAATCACACATATGAGGTGGTTGATATACCTCTAGATAATAACATCATAGGATCAAAATGGGTATAAAAAATCAAGCATAAAGCCAATGGATAAGTACAAAGATTTTAGGCAAGATTGGTAGCTGAGGGATACAGTCAACAAATGGGACTGGATTACCATGAAACTTTTTCTCCACTTGCCAAAATTATTATAGTAAGGAGTGTAATTGCTTTGGAAAAATAAAAAAGGTGGTGCATGTATCAAATGGATGTATATAATTCTTTCTTACAAGGTGACTTAGATGAATAAGTTTACATTGAAATACCAGATGGTTTAAGGAAGGAAAACAACACAAAGTTTGCAGATTGGTTAATCATTATATGGACTTAAACAAGAATCAAGATAGTGGAATATCAAACTTACTACAACATTACTTTATGTAATCTTTACTCAGAGCACCTATGATTATTGACTCTTCACCTTAAAGAAAATAGAAGAGATGGTTGTAGTGCTGGTTATGTGGATGATCTTCAGATTACTGGTGATAATGTTGACATAATAAATGTAGCAAAAGAAACTCTACATCAACAATTTAAACTCAAGGACCTAGGTGAGCTTAAATATTTCTTAGGTATTGAGGTGTTGAGATTCAAAAGTGGAGTAATATTGAATCAGAGAAAGTATATTTTGGAGCTTATATCAGACACAGGACTTGTTGGTGTTAACCTAATGTGTGAGCTAATGCTAACACATTTGAGGCTTTTAACTAAGAATAATTGTGAAGTCATAAGCAACTTTTGTCATTTTTGATTGGTTTATGTTTGATTTTATAGTTTAAGGTGATATGATAGAGAATCAACAAGAATGGAAACAAAGAACTTAAAATCTAAAGAAATCTGAAGACAAGTGTGGATGACGACATTTGTGATAAGTCGTCAGCCCTGTGATAAGTTATCAAAGTCGTCATCAGCAGTAAACAGAGAACTGGCCTAAGTTGAAAGATGTGATGACATTTTTGTGATAAGTTGTCAAGGGTTTGATAAGCTGTCAAGAATGTCATCAGCCTGAGGCAGAACAGGAGAACTGAAGAAGAGCTTTGATGATATTTTGTAATAGGCCATCACATAGTTGATAAGTTGTCAAGTTTGTCATTAGCCTTAAACAGGAAGAGCCAAAGCTGAAGAAGGAGCTGACGACATTTGTGATATGTCGTCAACCTCCTGATAGGCTATCACAAATGTCATCACCTAATTTGAGGGATTTATAAATTCTATTATTTTTTTCCATAATTAGGGTGAACTATTTAAACCCTTGTTTTAGGGTTTTCTGAATAGATCCGCACATTGAGTTTTGATAATACTTTTTGATATTTTTCTCTCTCTAATTTCTTGGCTTGAAAAAGCAAATACTTTGAAGAGATTATTATCATTATTCTGGGATTTTCCTTTGTGATCTAATCTGTGATTCACTAAATATTCTTCTTCTTGTGGTAAGTTTAACCTTCCAAGCATGAATACAACTTGTTGTTTTGATTTTAGCATTATGAGTGGCTAAATTCCTTTAACCTAAATTATAGGATCTAGGGTTAGGTCTTGATAAGGTGCTAAGTGTTCAAGATTCAAAAGGTGGTAGGATTTCTTGGTAATTCTGAGGTTTTAATTAAAGTCTTTTGGTTGCAAACAATAGATAACACCTGCTTTGGTTTTCTTGAGAAAGAAATCAAATATAGTGAGAAGTGAGTTATCGAAAGGGACTTAGAAATACTCCGTTTAATAATCAGCGCTGTAACAAGGTTGGTTAACCTGAGGTAAAATCTGGGCAGTGAATATAAATTCCCTAAGTCCGAGAGGATTAGGTAATTAAATTCTTAAGTAGGTTGAGAGACATTTAAGCATAACGTCGATAAAAATAACTTGTTGTCCTACCTACCGTGAGAATCTTGAACCACCGTTAGCATCTCTCAAGTACCGGAAGCCCTAGTGAACATAATTCTGGTTTTTCAGAAACTCTTGATTATGAACACTAATTAAAGCAACCGAAAATTACTTGTTAAACTAAAAACCACCCATTTCTGGGAACATCCAACTATCAGTTGATTGATTTGCAAATGACTTACGTTCACACCATATTCCCTGTGGGATTTGACCCCAACCTAGTTGGATTTTATATTGACAACGATCTCTTACATTCTCATTGAGAGGTGTATTTTGAGCATTATAAAAATGGCGTTGTTTCTTGGGAATACAGTTGTAAACTAAAGTTTGTGTGCACAAATTGACTGTTAGTTAAGTTTCCTAGTTTTACATTTATTTGTTATTTTTGTTTATTTACAGGATATTTATAGTGTATGCCAAGAACCAGAAGTTCCGGTGAACCATTTTTACCACCTAATCTGGAACCGCAGTGAATTAGAAGAATGGCAGAATAGCAAGAGGCTGGCAGACTGGTAGACTTAGCTTGAGCTCAGGTGAATGTGCAAAATGTCGAGCAACAAGCACAATATCTAAATCCTGAGGATGGAGATTTGGGAGATGAGGAGTTGCTGAATCCTGGTAACCCAAGGCGTGTAGAGTAGATAGCTGCACCAGTATGGCATAATGTTAACTAGAACCGTCCATTCCAAGAAAGACAAGAGTACCAGTCGGTCCAGTATGATCCCAATGATGATGATGATGGCATGGATGGGGAAGGTGCAATGGGTGCAATCATTCCTCCACTGTTAGAACTTGGGCCAAGTTCAATATTACGAGTACTATGATCCAACTCCTCCATCTGAAGGGGTTGTTTGGTGGCCTTCCTGGGGATGATCTGAACCTGTATCTGGTGAATTTTATCACCATCTGTAAATCTTTTGATAACTCAGGAGTAGGCTAGAATGCTATCCGATTGAGATTGTTTCCGTTTTCTCTGTCTGGGGAGGCAACATTGTGGTTAAATGAGCTAACACCAGATTCTATAACCAACTGGAGGCAGTTGAAAGGAGCTTTCCTAGAAAGGTTCTTTCTACCTTCTAGGAGGATATAGTTGAGGGACGAGATAAGCAACTTTAGACAGCTCCCGACAGAAGCCTTGCAGAAGAAAAACTGAGATAGTGTTTGAACCACAACATGACAGACATACACTTGATGGAGACTTTGTATAGGGATCTTAACTCTATTATGAAGCCAATTATAGATAATGTTGTTGATGGTTTGGTTGTTGATCTTACATTCCTAGAGGCTTCAGAGATGCTGGACACAATGAACAAATAGAGTCGGGCATGGCATACAAGAGACTCTGTGGTAGCTAGCCCCGCTGCTTCTGTGGGTATTACTGTAGAACAACGCAGAAGAGAAAAAAAGAGTGACTAAGATATGTCTCACCTTAAAACGCAGATGGACTTGCTGACCAAGCACTTGCTATCAGGCAAGGTTGAAAAGGAGAAAGCTGTGGGATCTCAGGATAGAAGTGATGCTGATGCAGATGAAGAGGCAAACTATGTTAATAATCAGGGGGTTTCTGAGGCAATAGCCAAGGGAATCAAGGTCGGAACTTTTATGATAAGCCTGGTTATAAATATAGGGAGCAAGGAAATTGGAGGAATAAAAATGATAGGAGCGAGCTATATGTTCCTCCTGGAATTCGTGAAGCTGCTTCAACAAGTTCCAAAAAGATGTCCATAGAGGACATGATGGCTATGTTATTGAAGAGAGTGGAGGTAACCAACTCTGGTGTGACCACCATGAAGACTGATCTAACATCCATCAGTCAGTTGGTGCACTCATACTCTACCGCAATAAAAAAGTTGGAGTAGCAGATGAGCCAATTTTCCGCAACATTCAACCAGAGGAAGAGCGGAACGTTACCGAGTGATACGGTCCAAAATCTGCAGAATGATGGCTCATGCATGGCTATTACCACTAGGAGTGGTAAGATATTACCTGACCCTTTTATGGGAAAATCTGTAGCTGATGAGGTAGTTGTTGATGAACCATAAGAAGGTGATCCAGTGGAGTCTGAAAAGCTGGACAATTCTGATGATGCTTCAGAGAAAGATAAAGAGAAGGAGAAAGAGATAGTGTTGAAAACTATCCCAAGACCACCACCTCCCTTTCCTCAATGATTGATGAAGAAAACAGACGAGGTAAAATTCAACAAATTCATAGCAAGGCTTAAGTAATTGACAATAAATATGCCTTTGGTTGAGGCACTTGAGCAAATTCCAGGATATGCAAAGTTTATGAAATACCTTGTGACTAAGAAATGAAAGGTTAGCCATGAACCGAAGGAAAATGTCCTTCATTGTGGCGCTATCTCTACAAGGTCTTTAGTGCAGAAAAAGGCAGATCCGGGAGCGTTTACCATCCCGTGCACTATTTGTTCCCTGAATTTCACAAATGCACTTTGCAATTTGGGAGACAGTATAAACCTAATGCCACTTGATGTGTGCAACAAACTGGGTTTGGGGGATCCTACTCCGACAAACATGCGGTTAGTGATGGCAGATAAGTCTGTGAAGCGGCCTGTGGGAAAATTACATGATGTCTTGGTTAAGGTGTCCAATTTTATTCTGCCTGCTGATTTTGTAGTCCTGGATTGCAAAGTGGACTTTGAAGTGCCCATCATCTTAGGTAGACCATTCCTTGCAACTGGGCGAGTGATAGTAGACATAGAGATGAATAAGCTGAAGTTCAGGCTCAATGACAAAGAAGCATGCTTCGAAATACACTCATCCATGACTCAGCAAAAAGAGATGAGTGTTTTCTCAATCGTTGATGTATTCTATGAATATGGTAAAGGGGTATCAATAGATTGTCTTGATAAAGTTTGAGAAGTCAAGATAACCAAGTCGTGCCACGACATTAAATTAGGAGCTATTGGGAGGCAACCCAAATTTTTATACTCCAGTAAATTATTTATTTTTGTAATAGTCTATAGCTCAAATAAGGAGGAATCGATGTATTCATCCAAGTGCCCCTGACGACATTTTTGACGGGCTGTCACGATTATGATAAGCTGTCAGATTTATCGTTAGAGACCTCATCTCTGAAGAAGGGTCTATCAAGGATGACGATATTTGTGATAAGCTATCACAACTGTGATGTCTTATCAAAAATGTCATAAAAAAAAAGCCCAATATTAGCTGAAACTGTGGGCCAAATTAAAAAGACCCGACCTGGCCCACAGCTTGGTCTTTCCACCTTCTCGCTTAGTTTTAAATTCCTTTAAGTTATTTTCCTTCCATACTTAGAATATTTTATTCCCTTCTTTGAACTCCTTCCAAGTAAAACAAGAAGCAAGTTCCTTGTGTGAGTGGGTTTGCAATAAAAATCAAGAATTTCTTCTTACTTCCTCTTGCTTGTGTAATCACATTGAAGGCTCCCATCAGGTACGCTCGAAATTTAACTTTTCTTTTCTAATGGTAAGTGATAGATTGATGACAACCCAAGTTCTTAAGAAGCTTAAACCAAGTTCAACTTGCAAAAAGGGATAAAATTTGGAACTAGGGTTTGCTATGCAAGCCTAAGGCTTATAAGCTCAGCTCAAAAATGAAACTCGAGTGGATTTTAAGGAAAAATAGGACCAAAATTTGAGTTAAAGTCAAAGTGAAGTTCTGATAAGAGCTGACGACTTTCATGACAAGCTATCACAACTGTGACATCTTATCAAAAATATCGTCAAAGGCTGATAAGAATAAAGTAGGTTCTGTTTAGAGCTGGCGATATTAGTGGCTATCACGTTTATGACGGCTTATCAGAAATGTCGTCAGAAGTTGATAAAATCTTATGAGTTATATTTAGAGCTGACGACATTTATGATAGGCTATCACGTTTGTGATAACTTATAAAGAAATGTCATCATACTTGGGACCTAAAGTATTACTAAACCCTTTCAAGGGGTGTGGAATTTTAATGATCGATGTGTTTGTGTTTGTACTCGTGAGGGTCAACTAATGGTTTTTCTCTTGCTACAGGTCTCGAAATGGCACCCAAAGGAAAGAACTCAAAATCCACAAAGAAAGTGAACAAGGAAAGTGCATCTCAGAGACTCTTCATTGAAGAGTCTGATTATGAAGAGGAAGAGCCTGTGCTCAGGAAGCAAAAGATGAAGCAAAGCTCTAAAAAGACTCAACCACCCCCACTAGTTGAGGTGGAGGAGAGTGAAAAAAGTGACACTTAGCCAATAACATCTGAGCATACAACTTCTGAAAAGTTGGCCTCTGAGCAACAAGAGTCTGAACATGCTACATCTGAAGAGCATGATTCAGATCATCCTGAGTCTGAGGAACATTAGTCTAGGCAACCTGAATTTGAGGGACTATCAACTGAGTCCCCTTCTACTGAGCCACAAGATTATGAAGACTCTCCAATTCGGGGAACTATGGTCAAATGCAAGAATTCTGAAGTCCGAGATAGCACTAGATGGCAGATTCCCAAAGCTCAGAAAATATTCTTTGATGGGCTTTACAGAACCAACAAGATAGTTGTCAAGAGGACAATCTTTGAGGAGAAGAGAATTATCACTAAGGGGTTGAGAAGGTACCCAAAAGTGGAGTAGAAATTTCATGACTATGATTTGGGATGGACTACACGAGGAGGAAGTTCATTTTGCCCTACACTAGTTAGGGAATTCTATGCAAACTACCAAGATCACTTGGAAAACATGTGTTGAGAAGGAGAGAAAGAAGCTGACCAACCTTTGTTGGACAAAGTTTCGGTACAGGGTGTAATGGTGGATATTTCTGAAGAAACAATCAACAGGTTCCTTCATGGACCAAACTTCACTCCTCAGGACCCTTCACCTACTTTCTATACCCGGTTGAAGCATCGAGAAAATCAACAGAATTAGTTAGCCACACTCATAGCCGATGGAAAACCGAAATGGGTAACAAATCTAAGTGAAAGGATCTTCAATGGTGGGGGTATTGTTCGTACTTAGTTGATGCCCATAGATGGTGATAATATTCTCGGGGATGATAGAGCAATATTAGTCACAAGTTTTGTGGCTAACCTTAAATTGAATTTTGGAGAGATTATTGTCGAAGAGAAAAAATTTATGTCTCAAGGTATGATACAACTTATCCCTTCCCGTGTTTAATTACAGGGTTGTGTAGGGCAGCAAATGTGCCAAAGATTGTAGGGTTAGAAGAAGAACTACTTGCCAAGAAGACCCACAATCCTATCAATAATGAGGAAAATCAGCCGAGGCTAATGTTTGATAGGGGCACAGAAATTCCCACTGATCCACCAGTTATAGGTACTAATTCAATACCTAATGTAGAGACGCCAGATTCTGAAACTATACCTCCAACATATACAACAATGGCAGAATCATCAGTGCCCAGAACTGAGACAAATCTGCCAGTTGCTATGACTACAACAGAATTTGCCTTCACTCCAATGAATTTTAAGAGAGTAGCAAAACAGTCCAAGTGGTGCGAGGCTCAGCTGAAACTCTTTGCCAAGAAATTCACAGTTGCAGTTGACAAAAGAGTTAAGGTTGCACTTGAGCCTTACAAGGCCTGTCGGGTAGGATTGATGAATTAGAGAACTGTTTCAATGCGCGATCGAAGGAGAGGTCAGACCCAAAGATGGAACTGCTTAGGAGAGAACTGGATAAGGTAAAGGTGGAGGTTGGAAAGTTATAGTAACTCCAATTTATGGTATCATCGGAGCCGGCAGTGGAGGAGTCTGAGAGAGAAATCCCATTGTTTGATCTCACAGAGGAGCCAGTGAATAAAAAGAAAAAGAAATATGAGAAGAAATGTAAAGAAAAGAGAGAGAGTTCCGACAGTGATGAAGAAAGAAAAGTAGAGAAGAGGGCAAGAAAGAAGTCTGAAAAGGAGGAGATAAAGAAGGCAGGGATTGAGTCCTTAGCGGACAATGAGAGATGAGAGGTAGCCATCCGAGCAAGAGTAGTAGGTGCCTCCACCAGTAGGCCTTCAGAGACTGATAGACCAGCTGCGCCAAAATAGTTCAAGGCTCCTGATAGAGATGTAACAGTAGGGTCAGGAACCCATGACCCCCGGGATTAATCCATTCCATGTATACTCTAACCCTTAGTTCAGATTTTCTTTGATTTTAAGTTAAGGGTGTAGAGTAAATTATTGTTGTAAAATTTTGTAGCCGATTGGGAGAAATACTTGTACTTGAGGCAGTTGAATTATTTTGTGATATTTGTACTCCTCTTCAAGTGGTCTACTCCTTTAACTGTGTGATTTGCATTCAGGTGTGACCACTGTGCATCTTTGTATGGCATTAGTTCTAGTAACATAATAATCATTGCTAAACAGCTGCATGAAATAAATGAGTCGCAGCTTAAGATATACGTGTGTGCCATGTGTGTGTGAGCAACTACTTAGTTCCCTTTGTATGCTGAAGCCAGAACTTGCCCAGTTAGTCTTACCTAGGTTGAAGGATAGGGGTTAGGAAAAGATCATAGGCCATTTTTATTTTAGCTTACTTTAAGCGTAAATGACCTTCCCTATGTGTATAATATCCCTTGATCCTTGTTTTGAGCCTAATTAGCCTATTTATTTTTATGACACCTGTCACCTTCCCATTAAAATCACAATGAACCTGTTTTGGCCCTGGTCCTCCTTGGATACTGTGCATCTTGACTTACGCAAATGGCCTAAGTTGAGGATGGATATAATAGGGATGAATGATATAGAATGACTATAAAGAAAGGTAGCATAAAAGAAAAGAATAAAAAGTTGGGTGGAGAAAAAACGAGAAGAAAAAGAAAAATTGTGAAAAAGATTAAGTAATTGAGAAAAGACTCCACCTATCCTAAATAAGTGTGATCAAGAAAAGAGAAGAGCAGAAAAGGCTAATGAGTGAAAACCCAAAAACCTATTGTAGTGTCAAGGAGTCTTAGTCACTTTAAATACCATCGAGTATCATACCAGCCTCTAGCCTACATTAAAGCCTAAGAGAAGTCCTATAGTGATCCTAGCTGACCTATCTGAAGATCTGGGTAATGAATATAAGGGCAAGACTATGGTGCTTGGCCTACACTAATTGGAACTTTATTTTGAGAGTGAGTGTTGATCATCCCCATGGTTGCATATATAATTCCTGATATGAGATAAGGGGGATGTCTTTTCTATGAGGGCATACTGGTTACATTGCTAGCTACTGACTTGTTCGGGTAGTGTAATAATGGTCTATGCATGGTTGTTATAACTGAATTGATGCCGTATCTTAATTCCGGTGTGATGCATTGGTGTTCTTCATTCTTCTTGAATTAAGTGACCTTGGAGATGGTGAAAGTGTTTTGAGATAATGTGGATGATTGACTTCCAAATGTTCCTTGTATTCTCTTAGTTGTGTTGAGTTGCTTGAGGACAAACAATTGTTTTAAGTTGAGGGTGTTTATGTGTGAGCTAATGCTAACACATTTGAGGCTTTTAACTAAGAATAATTGCAAAGTCTTAAGAAACTTTTGTCATTTTTGATTGGTTTATGTTTGATTTTGCAGTTTAAACTGATATGATAGAGAACAAACAAGAATGGAAGCAAAAAAGTTGAAATCTGAAGACAAGTGTGGCTAACGACATTTGTGATAAGTCTTCAGCCCTGTGATAAGTTATCAAAGTCATCGTCAGTAGTAAATAGAGAATTGGCCTAAGTTGAAACATATGACGACATTTTATGATAAATCGTCAAGGGTCTGATAAAATGTCAAGAATGTCGTCAGCCTGAGGCAGCACAAGAGAATTGAAGTAGAGCTTTGATGACATTTTGTAATAGGCCATCACGAAGCTGATAAGTTATCATGTTTGTCATCAGCCTTAAACAGGAAGAGCCAAAGCTGAAGAAAGAGCTGACGACATTTGTGATAAGTCGTCAGCCTCCTGATAGGCTATCACAAATGTCGTCACCTAATCAGAGGGATTTCTGAATTCTATTATTTTATTTCCATAATTAGGGTGAACTATTTAAAGCTTTGTTTTAGGGTTTTATGAAGATATCCGCACATTGAATTTTGCCGATACTTTTTGATATTTTCCTCTGTCTAATTTCTTATCTTGAAAAAGCAAATACTTTGAAGAGATTATTATCATTATTTTGGGATTTTCCTTTGTGATCTAATCTGCGATTCACTAGTTATTATTCTTCTTGTGGTAATTTTAACCTTTCAAGCATGAATACAACTTGTTGTTTTGATTTTAGCATTATGATTGGCTAAATTCCTTTAACCTGAATTATTGGATCTAGGGTTAGGTCTTGATAAGGTGCTAAGTGTTCAAGATTCAAAAGGTGGTAGGATTTCTTGATAATTCCGAGGTTTTAATTAACGTTTGTTTGTTGCAAACAATAGATAACACCTGATTTGGTTTGCTTGGGAAAGAAATCAAATATAATGGGAAGTGAGTTATCGATAGGGACTTGGAAATACTCCGTTTAATAATCAGCGCTATAACAAGGTTGGTTAACCTGATGTAAAATCTGGGCAGTGAATATAAATTCCATAAGTCCGAGAGGATTAGATAATTAAATGCTTAAGTAGGTCGAGAGACATTTAAGCATAACATCGATAAGATAACTTATTTTCCTACCTATCGTAAGAATCTTGAACCACTGTTAGCATCTGTCAAGTACCGAAAGCCCTAGTGAACATAATTTTGGTTTTTCAGAAACTCTTGATTACGAACACTGATTAAAGTAACCGATAATTACTTGTTAAAATAAAAATCCCCTATTTATGGGAACATCCAACTATCAGTAGATTGATTTGTAAATGACTTACGTTCACACCATATTCTCTGTGGGATTCGACCCCAACCTAGTTGGGTTTTATATTGACAACGATCGCTAACATTCTCATTGAGAGGTGTAGTTTGAGCATTATCATAAACCAGCCCCTACTCTATTAGAAACTAATGCCAAGCTAACTTCTATTGAGGTAGATAAAGCAATAGGTGTTACAGGAGATGTTGTTCTAAAAGATGTTACATTCTATCAAAGGCTCATTGGGAAGTTAATGTAAGCAATAATAACTAGACCTGATATTATTTATGCTGTGCAAACCTTGAGTCAATTCATACAACGACCTAAGAAGTACCATTTGGAAGCTGCAAATAGGGTGGTGCAGTACTTGAAAGGTATTGTAGGATAGGGTGTTTGTCCTAGGGCACAGCCTACTACAGAACTTGTCTGTTAGTGTGATTCAGATTAGGCTACATACCTAAACACAAGAAGATCTGTTATAGGTTATGTAGTATAGTTTGGTAACTCTTTGTAACCTTGGAAGTCTAAGAAGCAGCACACAGTGTCTAGAAGTCCAGCTGAGGCAGAGTATAAAAGCATGGCCTCAACCTTAGCAAAAGTAACACGGTTGGAAGGTCTATTTTCAGAACTGAATGTACCTATAGTTAGCCTATTACAATCTTTAGCGATAAAAAATAAACTATTCAGCTAGCAGCTAATCCCATATTCCATGAAAGGACAAAACATATTAAGATTGATTGTCATTTCATCAGGGACAAAATCAAGGAGGGGTTAATTCAACCTATGTATGTACAGACAAGTCAACAGATTGCAGACATCCTCACTAGGAGTTTGAGTCAGGATCAATACTTATATCTCTTAAGCAAGATTGGTGTGCTCAACATTTACACCCTTTAGCTTGAGGGGGAGTGTTAAAATTATAGGTTCATCAGATCAAAGTAGCTACTGCTTTACTGTTGCATTGAAACTATTTTCACTGTTGAAGCTGTTTTTACTATTTCATTGGATTTTGAGTTAGTTAGCTGAGTAGGTTAGTTAGTTAGTCACTTGATCAAGTTGTTAGAGATTGTTAGGAAGTTTCTAGAAGATCATGTGAGCCTATAAGTACATGTCATATGAGTTACATTGTAACTAACTTAATGTACAAAATACAATTCAATTTCTTCTTCTTCCCTTCACTAAGCTAAAACTTTGCCTCAGTGGATGTTGTATGTGTATGTGAGTGAGGTATTGATGAAGTTTTAACAATTTTGTATTCCTAAAAACATCTAAAATATATGTAATCCAATCTTGTATGGGTAGGGTTAAGTGCATGCCTCTGTCGATGAATTTCGACATTGGCTAATGTTTAAGTGCTTAGTTTGATATTATGATTATGAAAAGATGCATAATGTGTTTTTTCCATGCTTATTTGCTAAAGAATGAGATAGAATTCAAAGAATATTTTTTGACTTGCGTCTACTTTTTTAAGTAATCCTATTGAACATGTTCAAATGTTTAGGGTACAATATTAAACATTGGGGGATGTGCCTAACATTAGAATTATGTGCTCTTAGAAGGCTAGAAAGGCTTAAGTTGATGTTCACTTTCTCATGTAAGGCATCATGACAAAATTTTATACATTGTTTTGATAATATCATATAATGTTACTCATACACAATCCCTAGATTTTGATTCTGCCAGCACCCGCAGATGGTAATCATGCCAAATCGTCGTGATATGCATATGAGGCTCATATATACCTACCCCAATTAAGTTGGGATCGGACTGCTAGGTGCACATGGTTCAGACTCATTAGACAAGAATTCTACAAGCAAAAATATAAATATGTGCATTAATAAATTGAAAAAGATTTTCTTTCAACATATATTTACTATTACTCCCTTTCTTTCAATTTGTTTGGTATATTATTACTTAGCACAGAGTTTAGGTAAAGAAGACCTTTAAATCTTGTGCTCTTAAATTAAATGATGGCTTATATAGATCCACCACAACAACAATGGCTTAATTTAATACCTAGTCCTTGTATAAGGAAAACAAAGAACAACAGAAACACAAAGTAAATATCAGTAAACTAAATGACAAAGTATGTTTAGGTGGAAATCTCCTAGCTCAATGGAGTAAAACCTCGACCTACCCCAGTAGGATTTCACCAACAACTTCTCTAATCACAAAGCAACAAAATTGATTGCAACCTTTTGCAATCTAGGAAGTAAACTCATTATCCCTAACCTCTTTTAGAGTACTCTACTGCTACACCTCATCACAATAACTCTTTTATTAGAACCACATTAACTACCTCTAGCTAAAGATAGTCTAGGAATTAAACTCTTGGCATAACCCAATTTCATGAGTTTGAATACACCTACTTTATCCCATCAGTACGTAAGCCAAATCAAGGCTCGAAACGACAAGTAATAGGCTGGTTGTTGGAAAATAGCATAAATGTTAGAATCACACAAGTAATTAGGTTACAAGTCATGAAATATAAGGATAACAACATAACTAAAGGTAAATAAGGAATACGGTAACAATATCCCACGACCTCGGTAGTAAGGTCGGTCAAGAGCCTCTAGCAAAAGAATATGAGTACTATGAGTAGCAAACATTCAATAGTCTCAAATAGAAAGACTATTACTAATACAACGTCAATGGCGGCAACTAGTACTCAGATCTGCTTCAAAAAAGGTTACAAAAGTGTAATAAGAATACCAACGTAACGTGTACTCAGTAGGCATCATCGGCAGATTGAGCTAGATCATAATATAAATACAATACAATGCCAGATAATAAACTAAGTTAGGAAAAAAGGGCAAACCTAGAATAATGCTCCAAATACTGAGAGTAAACAATCAAGAAAATAATATCAAAATGAACATAACTATCTATAGCATAATTGGGCCCTCATAAGCACAGGAGAAACAAATAAAAGTAAAAAATCTAGTGTGAACCCCCATAAGCCTAGTGGATGCAATCAAGAAGAAGTAAGATCATACACTCATAAAACACCCGAACCTCGAAACCGTAACTGTGGATATTTCCATATCATAAGCACCAGACTCGAATCGGTTCAATAACCATCATAATTAGCCTCACAATGTTGGACTTGAACCAAAAATAGTATCTCACATAATGGACTCGAACCGACTATAATATCATGAATACCGAACTCAAAGCGGTAGTAATATTATCATAGGTGCCAGACTTAAATCGGTCTTAGTAACTCCCAAGTACAAGCCTACAACAAGTCAAAATTTTTATAAATCCTCCTCGGGCTCAAGAATGTAAATATAATGACTTATAAAGGTTTATTAAATCTATATGGAGCTAATAGTAGTCTTGACCTAGATTGGACCGAATTGGCCCACTTCTAACCCCAAAAGTCTATTTTAAGACAAATTCTACCCCAAACTAGATTAAGGTTCTAAAATTCCATTACAAGGTGCTTCACAAGTCTCATTAAGTACTAGGATAGCAATTCCACCTAAGGAATGGGTAGTGAGTCAATTCTGCCTAAGTAGGGCTAGCTAACCAGCTAAGTAGTCTAAATTTTGCTAAGTATACCACAAATTCATAATTCCCAATGCAAAACTAGCATAATATCATGTTGATACTATCATTAAGCTCAATCTAAAATAAGAATAAGCCTAGCCTACCTAGACACCGAAGAAAGCCCGATAAAGTCTGTTAAACTAGAGATTTTCCCTTTCAAGAAGCCTCCACATAGTGCCACACTATCAAAATAGTGATCTACATATTAATACAGGAACAATGAAATCCATATTGCATTTTCATGATTCGAGTAAAAATCAAGTCAAAATTCCATGTGGGGCCCGCTTGTAGAATTACATTTTCAAAATTGTCAACACGTGCCTCTATGCTCAAGGATTATTTATTCCTAAGAATGAGTAAATTCTGAGCTCAAATGATACTAAATTTACCCCATAAAAGAACTAGGGATTTATGGCTAAATCATAGTATTAAACCAAGAATTAGATAAGACTTACAAGGATTACAATGAGGAAACGACTTCTTCATGCTCACCAACACCGCATGACCACCCGATAGTAAATCTCCCAATTCTCCAAGCTCTCTATGGTTTTAATGCTCTTTGGATTTGGATAAAATAGGAGCGAAATGAGTGGGGGCTGAAATAAATGAACTACGATTACCATTTAAGAGGCCACCGTAAAAGCAACATCAGGGTGCTTAAGAGACTACCTCCGCATTAGCGGACAACATATCGCTTAAGCGATACCCGCTAAAGCAGTTGGGCATCTTCTTAAGCGATGTTGCGTGGGACTAGACTTTGGTCGCTAAAGTGACCACCTGGCCGCTAAATCAACCAGCTCTTAAGAATCCAAAGGTCCACTTAAGCAGTTGCACCAGCTGAGTCCATGCACCAGCTGAAGTTGGACTTTACCAAGTTTCCACCGACTCCCTAGAGATTCATTCAGAATACCGTGAACGCAAACAAACTATGCTACCCTATCAAATTCTACATTCAAGAGTCAATGACATTATTAAACTTTCTATCTGAAGTCATTTTAGTGATATATGGGCCCTACACCCAAGGTCCACTTTTACCAAAATCCATCTAATAGCCCAAAATTAGTGTGGAAGCCTTGGGACCATAAATAAAGGCCCCCAGCCTAAAATCAATGTTCTGGATCTGATGGAACTGTCAAAATTGGCATATAAGGTTGTTAACCTTAAGTTTATGACCAATAGCCAATCCGTACTAGCAAAGACTTCAAAATAGAGAACTGTCTCTAAAAAAACTGCTTGATAATTGAATTGTCAGCTCCAAAAGTCATAAATGACTTAGGGAAGCTATAAGAGAGCTATTAATGGTGAAAAATATGGAAAAAAAAAAGACCTGGAGGGTCATTACAACATCCACTACTAAAATGACTTTCATTTGTAAAAATAAGGGTTAGGATGTACCTGGAGGCTTAAATAGGTGGGGATACTAGGCCCGCATCTTGCTCTTGATCTCCCAAGTATCCTCCTCTACTAGGCGTTGTCTCCACTGAACCTTAACTATTGGAATCTCACTAACGCACAACCATCATACATCTCTGTCTATAATGAGAATCGACTCATCCACAAAGGTCAATCTCTCATCCAACTAAATTGAGTCCCACCAAAGCACATGTGACTTATTGGGGATGTAATGTCGTAGAATAGAAACATGAAAGAATTGATGAACAGTGGCAAAATCTAGGGACAAGGCGAACCCATAATCCACTTTTCCAATTGTGCGAAGTATCTCAAAAAGTCCAATATATTTGAGGCTGAGCTTTTCCTTCCTTCCGTAACTCATCATGCCTTTCATAGGCAATACTCAAAGAAATACCCAATCTCTAACACCAAACCTTATGGAATGAAGTCTATGATCTACATAAGCCTTCTGCCTACTCTAAGCCACCATTATCCTATCCTGAAATATGCTGAAGTAAGTCAGTACCACAGGGGCAAACCTTAGACGTCTCAAACTACCATATCATAGATCGATAACGCCTGCCATATAGTTCCTTAAATGATTCCATCTCAATATTATTATATACAAACTCCGCCAATGCTAGGTGTTTCTTCCACCAATCTTCAAAATCCATAACACAGACTAAGAGCATTTCCTCAAGAATCTAAATAGTCCACTTTGACTACCCATTGGTATGAGGGTGAAAAGTGGTGCAAAGATCTACTTGGGTGCCCAAATCTTCCTAAAAATTCCTCTAGAAGCTAGAAGTAAATATCGATCCCTTGTCTGAAATAATGGGTATCGACACTTAATGAAAGCAAACTATCTCATGAAGACAGATATGGGCTAACCTCTCGACACTAAAGGACATCTGAATAGGAAGAAAATATCTTGATTTTGTCAACTGATCTAAAATAACCCAAATACCATCAGAACCATAGGAGGTACAAGGCAACCCACAAATGAAGACCATGGTAATTTGCTCCACTTTCACTCGATAATGGCCAATCTCTAAATCAGGACACTAGGTATCTAATGCTCGGTCTTCACCTGCTAACAGCATAGTCAACGAGATATAAATTCCACTACATCTATCTTTATGCCATTCCACTAGCAATGCTACATTAAATCCCTATACATCTTAGTTGCCCCAGGGTGAATAGAGTATCTAGAGCTTTGAGCCTTATGTAATATCAACTAAATCAAGTATCCAACCTTCAAAATATAAATATGACAATCATATCTTAGAATACCCTCAAAATCTATGGTATCTCTCCTGGACTCACCCCTCAGTACCTGATCATGGATGACACAAAGTCCCTTGTCCTTAAACTAACGACTCTGAATTTGCTCAAATAAGGTTGACCTTTCCTCAACACTAGAAAGAATCCTCCTGGAGTCTGAAATATCTAATTCACTAAGGATTGGATGTCCCAGGCCAATGAACTCTAAAAACTTAATTAGAAGCCAAGCTCCTTATTCTACCCGTCTTTCTACTCAAGACATTTGCTACTATATTTGCCTTGCCTAAATGGTATAGAATAAAAATGTCATAATTTTTTAGTAAAATCATCCATTTGTGTTATTTAGAATTAAGATCTCTCTAAGTAATAAGATGCTGAAGACTACGATTATTAGTGTAAATCTCACACTAAGTGCAATACAAAAATGCCTCCAAATTTTAAGCACAACAGCTACCTTCTCCAACTACAAATCATGAGTGGGGTAGTTCCACTTGTGCACCTTCTACTGCCTCAACACATAAGAAATAACTCAGCCCTATTTCATTAATACATAAACCCAACCAATACCACAAGAATCATAAAATATGATAAACCCTTAACTCTCAACAAAAAGAACCACCATAGGAGCTATAGTGAGATGATCGTTAAGCTTCTAAAATCTTAACTCATACTCCTCAGGACACTAAAAAAAAACCTCATTTTGGATCAATCTGGTCATCATTAATAAAATAGTAGCAAACCCCTCAATAAACCGGTTGTAGTAACCTACCAAAATCAATAAAACTATGAACCATAGACAGAGATGTAGATTTGGACGGAGTCTGTCTCTTTCTTGGGTCATGTTGTGACCAAGGATGGTATCATGGTCGATCCGTCCAATATTATGGCAGTTCATGATTGGGCTAGGCCAACTTCTCCTATCGAGACTTAGAGTTGTTTTGGTTTAGAAGGCTACTACCGATGCTTTGTGGAGGTATTTTTAATCTATTACTGCTCTTTTGACCCAGTTGACCATGAAGAAGATTTTCTTTCAGTGGTATGATGCTTGTGAGGCAAGATTTCAAAACCTAAAAGCTTTATTAACATCAGCTCCTATCTTGATTTTTCCCAAGGGGGTGTGGTCTTTATAATCTTCTGTGATGCTTCTAGTGTTGGGTTTGGTGTCGTGTTGATGCAATAAGGTAAGGTAATTATATATGCTTCCCATCATATGAAGCCTCATGAGAAGAATTACCCTACCCATAATTTGAAGTTGTGCATGGTTATGTTTGCACTGTGGTTTTGGAGACACTATTTGTATGGATTCCATTGTGAGATCTTCTCGAATCACCCGAACCAACACTGAAAGTATCATAAAATATGGTAAACCCTTCACCTTCAATAGAAAAAGCAAACATAGTAGCTGAAGTGAGATGATCATTGGGATTCCTCTTGACTCACACTCTTCAAACCATTAGAAATGAACTTTATTCCGGGTTAATCTAGTCATCAATGCTGCAATAGTAGCAAAACCCTCAACAAAATATTTATCGTAATCTACCAAACTAAGAAAACTATAAACCTCAGATGAAGATATAGGTATGACCCTATCTCGAATAGCCTCAATCTTCATTGGATTCACCATAATCCTATACTTAGACACCACATGTCCTAGAAATATAGCTTACTCAAAGTCTAGAGCACAATCCTTAAATATTGCAATGCTCCGACCTACACCTTAAATACACAAGAATGTCATCGATCATCATAATCACAGAGGAGTCCAAACAGGGTCTAAACACGCATTTTATCAAATCCATGAACATAGTTGGGGCATTGGTAAACCTAAAATACATCACCAGGAACTCATAATGTCCATAACAAGTCCTAAAGGTTGTCTTTGGGATGTTCTCCACGCAAATCCTCAACTTATGGTAACTGGATCGCAAGTTAATCGTAGAAAACATCAATGGTCCCTAAGCTGATCAGACAAATAAATAATACGAGGTGTAGGATACTTATTCCTTACTGTCACCTTATTAAATTGCCTACAATTAATATACATGTATAAGGAACCATCCGTTTTCTTCTCGAACAATATAGAAGAACCCCAAGACACATTTGGACTAATAAAATCCTTTCCCAAAAGATCTTGACTCTGAGAATTTAATTCTTAAGCTTGGCAAGAGCCATATGGTAAAGTGCTATTGAAATAGGTCGAGTGTCTTGCTCAAGGTCAATAATAAACTCAATATCACACTCAACAAGTAACCAGGTAGATCAGTAGGAAAAACATCAAGAAAATTATGGACTATAAGAAAAAAGCCTAGCGAAGGACTCTTTGCACTAACATCATGAATATAAGAAAGATAAGACTCACAACCCCTTGACATAAGTTTCCTAGAGTGAACATAAGAAATAATTCCTGTCAGCGCGTGACTAATGTATCCTTACCATACAACGAGGGGTATACCGTGCATGGATAAGGTAACAGTCTTGGCAAAATAATCCTAGGGCATATAATAGAAGTTTAACTAGTCCATGTCTCAAATCATATCAAAGTCCACCATATCTAATACAATATGATTAGCATGAGTATCAAAATCTCAAACGGTCACAACACATGATCTATAAACTTGATCCACTACTAAAAAATAACCCATGAGAGTAGATACACATAATGTCATTGATAAAGAATCCAAACATAACTCTAACCGTTGTGCATTATAAGAAGACACATATAAATAAGTGGATCCCGGATCCAATAAAGAAAAAGTCTATTGATAGTATGCTGAGATCGTGCCTATAATAACAACATTCAAAGATTTTTTCTCCTATCTACCAGGAACAACATATAAATGACCTCACTCATCACCTGGCTGGGCACTTGACTGGTCACCTGTCCTACCTACTTGAGGACCTTTTAGAGCTTACCCTATCTCTGATCTCCTATCAACACTAACATAATGTCAACGGCGATAGCTAGTACTCAAATCTACATCAAAAAAGGTTGCAAAAGTATAGTATGATTACCAAAGAAATAGGTGCTAAGTAGGCATCATCAACTGACTGAGCTAGATCATAATATAAATACAATAAGATTCAAGATAATAAACTAAGTTAGGGAAAAAAGGCAAACCTAGAATAATGCTTCAAATATTTAGAGTAACCAATTGAGCAAATAATATCAAAGAGAACGTAACTATATATTGCATAATTTCCCCCCCCCCATAAGCCCAGAAGAAGTAAAAAAAAGTAAAAAAGTCTAGAAATATGAGCCCCACTCCAAGGGAAACTTTTACCAAAATCTGTCCAATAGCCCAAAATGAGTCTGGGAGCTTGGTACCTAAACAAAAGGTCCTACTAGACTAAAATCAATGTTTTCAAGTGGATGGAAGTATCATAATTGGCATACAAGGCCGTTAACTTAAAGTTTATGCCCAATATCCTGTCTTTTCTAGTGAAGACTTTAAAATAGTAAATTAGCTCTAAATACAAAACAAACTGCCCTGTAATTGAACTGTCAGCTCCACTAAGTCATAAATAACTTGGGGCATCTATAGGAAAGATCTAAATGAAAAAAAGTGTGTCAAATAAAAAAATGACTTGGAGGTTCATTACACCTCGTAATCCCTAACTCATTTTTAGCAACTCTACTCCAATGCCTCTTCATAATAACTTTTACTATAAATCAAATTGAAATAGAAATAGAAATATATCTACCCATACAAAATCTTAAAATGAGAGTGGTTTTATAATTTTAAGATCAAAATATAAAGACTTAATCAACCTAGAAACTAATACATTAGACACTATGAGCAAGATAATTTCTAGATTGTTTGAATCTTTGTCTTCAATGGTGAAAACCAGGAGCTTTTGCAAAAAGAATGCTATTTTAAAGATGTGTAAAAAATTTAAACTTCTCTCCTCAAGATAATGAATATATAGGATGAGCATTAGGATTGAAACTTTCTAATTGAAGGACTCTAATGAGGAACACTATAGAGCATGTCTTATTATTTTGTTATTGCTATGAGATAGTACAAAACTGCTAGCACATAGGACAAAGACAATTTTGTATTGTGGAAGTTAGGAACACTAATTTACGTACCTGGTCTTTTTACTAGGTTTATCAATCATCAAAACATAAAAGGTCAAAGATAAACGAGATCTGAACCCAATATTTTCCCACTTTTGATAATGACAAATGAAAATTCACACTCTCCCTTACATCAGAAACACAACGTCCAGAAGTTCCTTTTGTCACTAAGATATAAGATCATTTTCCCCAGTTTACAAAGTAAACATGATGATTAATAGATCAAAGAAGACCATTGCCCTCACTTACAGATCTACGTACTTTACTTCCCCCTTACACAAAGATTAGTTCCCTCTCACACCATAATCATCCCATATCCTAATAATTCACAATTGTGAAAGCTTTATTAGTTCCTCCTCATTCAAAGGACACATCTTCTAGACCAGTTCCCCCTTTCTCTAGACTTTCTCCTACCGAACCAATTCCCGTGATTAATTCCCCCTATCATAATTCTTCCCTCTTCATTATTTTATCAATTTTTCTCTCTTTTGGCATCATCTACAAGAAAGAAATATAACATAAAGCAATGATGAACAAAAGTCAGCATAATGCCATAAAGACAACACATGCATAATAAGAATAACACAACTTACATTAGAGTAGGAACAACTTTCTATTAGATCATAAAAAAGACACACAAAATAGTTAAGAGTAAGGCAATATCCAAGTTATATAAAAGTGAATTAAGTATACAACAAAGAAACAGAACATAACAAGAATCAATCATGGTCATAGGAATAAAGGATGTTCAATTAAGCATGAGGGATGGAAAAAAAGACTTGTAAAAAAAGTTGATCAAATCATAGAGTTTTCAACATATCAAATCCATTGTATTTGTTCTAAAAACCAATAGGTCTCATATTTTTATTATTGTAAAAAGAATCATGATACACATTAATAGTCATTGAAGGGTCTATTTGTGGAATGGAATTACAGATCCTTCAGTGAGGGTACTTGTCTCTTGGGACAATATCTGTCAACCAAAAGTATTAGAAGGTAAAAATATCATGAATTTGTATAACTAGAATAGAGCTTCTATGGCAAAATAACTATGGGAATTGGCTGAAAAGATAAATTGTATGTGGATTTAGTGGGTCCATGTCTACTATATTAAAGGTAGTGAACTGTATGACTGCACCATTCCTATTAATGCTAATTGGGTGGTTAGAAAGATTATTGAAACAAGAAGACATGTTATTCTTTCACCAGGACTCTAGAGTGATCTACATATAAGGCTGGTTATGTTGATAACTGGATTAAAGTTATCTATTAAAAAGTTGTATATAGCTATGCAACCTCGATTTCCTAGAGTGCCTTAGAAGTGTATTGCATTGCAACCTAGTGTTCACCCTAGAAATAATTTTATTCTTTATGTTGCATAGTTTAAGAGGTTGGAAATAATTACCAGATTGGCCAAATTTTGTATATGTGGACTCTTTTTGAATTTTCTGTAACTATATAGTAGAGATACATGATCATTTGTTAGTTACATTAAAGCTTTATGATGTAGAATGCTGAAATAACTAGGGATACAAAGAATTATAGGTGATTGGAAACATGATTGGGAATGGATAAATGGTTGGGCAAAAGGAAGAACAGGTCGAGAACCTATTCTTTGCTTTGTATTTCCCATGGTGATCACTATCATTTAGAAGGAAAAAAGTCTTCTCAGGTTTCAAAGGGGAAACTGCCATGTAGGTAGACTTTATAAAAAGATTGCTATTCATATCCATGTTTGAGACAAAAATCAAAACAAATGGAGTAACTTTCTACAACAACTTAATTTTATGCCATAAGATAGTTTTACGTTGTTTGTACTACTTTATGTAATTTCCTAAATTGTTCTACAATTGATCTTGGCTAGAAATTAAGTAAGAACTCCTAGGCTTGTTAGTATGAGTCCTTCTCAATATTTTTTTATTTTTATTTTGAGAAGTAATTGTTCAATATTGTTTGTCTTTGCAACTGTTCACTTTTAGTGAAATAAAGTTCATTTATTTACCCAAATAATAATCAAAATACTTCATAGCATCATAGTTACCACTAATCAACTGCTGAGACAGATTAACAACTTCCTTAGCTCAACATTCTTGGTCTTGAGCTAGGTATTTTCAGTGAGAAACATATCTTAGGTACCTGGTCCCCTACTAGATCCCTCTAAAACTGAGTTGGTTTAGCCTTCAACACTGCATTTTAGAGTATTTTTGAGCAATCAAGGCTAACAAATTCTTTATCTTGAGGATTTTTTTCTCCTGTGCTTCAATGAGGTTTGATACAACACACTTAGGCCCAATTCCTCCTTAAATTTTAAGACACTCGCACTCTTCAAGAGCAGTAAGAATAAACTGCTATTACTTTGGATAAAAGACATCTTCTTCCATAGAGATTCATTTACACTGACATGGCTTTATAGTCTCACCCTTATTTTTTTACAGAAGCACTATCCATATCAACCTAAAATGTAGCTTTGTTATTAGGTTAATTCTTTAGGTCCATTGAAGAACTAAAGAGAGTAGCCTTGGGAATTTGCTGAAAGACAACAAATTCCAATGACTCATTTTCATCGTCTAGACTTTCTTGATGCTCTGTGACTACATAAAAAGAATAAACTAATTTTGTAAGGGCATATATGGTAGGTGCAGTTTCTTCACCAAGGCAGAGCTTTTGTCTTCAACAAATATTTCTCAACTGACTTCCTCCACTGGAATGATAGGGGAACCAGGTACTGTAGCAGGTTCCTTAGAATATATTTGAGACATTTATTTTGGGTAGACAAGACATAGAACCTAAGAAACTAAGAAAAGAGATTAATAGTGTAGTTCTATTTTGCCAGTATGTTTGAAGAAGAGTTTGAAGAGAGTGTATAATAAAATAAAAAATAAAAAAGAGAAATAAACATTGTAGATTTAATGATAAGATAGTACGAGAACCATTTCTTTTCTATGAGAGAGATGATGATTGAAAGGAAAGAGAGAACATGATTACATTTTGAGAAGAACCTAAACAAAAGTATATTATGGAATATGTGCACAACTAATAATCTAGATGTAAGGACAAGAAAACTGACCTGTGTAGGAGACCAGGTCTCTACAGATATTTTTCCTGTGTATTCCTTTGATCCTAAAAAAGTTTATATCCTTAGTTAAGTGTGCGTTATCTATGAGTGCATACCTAAATAAATATAAAAGTTTAGTTAGGTTTTTCCATTAGTATCCACTTTACATACCTGCCTCGCTAATCATAGTCGTAGGAGAGAAGTTTTGATCAATTCAAGTCTTGCCCCAACCTTTCAAAGTTTTTATTCTAAGAGTTTTAGTGAAAATATGCAACCTAATATTCTATTTATGAGACACAATTTTGGAGCTTGCTTCAACCTATTTAAAACCATGTCTAACTTGAATAAATAATTGGGAAACTTATAACTTCCAAAAATAGGGGGTTATTTAACATAGACTTCTTCCTTTAAATTTCCATTTAATAAGAAATTTTTGATATCCATTTGAAATAATATGAGCTCCATATAAAAGTCAAAAGAAATTAGAATTTATGTAGCCTCAATTCTAGAAACTAGAATTTATGTAGCCTCAATTCTAGAAACTAGAGTTGATATTTAATCATAGTTTATCCCTTCTCTTTTATTGTAGCCTTGAAAAGCTAGTCTTGTTTTATTTCTTGTTGTGTCACCAAACTCATCAACTTTTTTTTTGAAGACCATATGGTCCCTATAACAGTTTTATCAGATAGCCTACATACTTGGTGCCAAACCTTATTTTTCTCAATGGGGTTTCTCATCTTTCTATTTTTCTAGTATGGGACTTATATTTCTTCTTGTTCATGATTGGGACCTGGTTTATCAGAGAGGTCTCTTTCAATTTCAAATGATTTCCTAAACTGACTGACTCCAAAAAGGTTCCCCTTCTTCCTATTTCAATTGAAACATTGCCTCCTTAGAATTCCTTGAGAGAAAATCTTCCATTCTACCAGTCATAAGCTTAGAGAAACCACTATCCATGAACTATCTTTTTCCCATTTGGCTACCTTCTCTCACTCCCACCTTTGAAAATAGTGATTTTTTGGATTTAGGAATCCTGATAATCTTGGGTCCCTTGATATGGGGAAAGGTCGAATAAGGTTTCTTCGTGTCCAGGTTGGTAGAGTAGGCTTCTTCACAGAAAGACATGGTCCCTTGAAATTTGTAATACGTTCAACATATCTCAAGTTTCTTTTTCCAGTATAAATAAAAGTTGAATACTACTCTTACTGTGGCTATTTTGACCAGAGTGAGTGCAGTACCAATTATTAGGGTCAGAGATATACTTCCTATAAGGGTTATAATGATTCTTTTTCCTTTTAAAACAAAGGCCCTCACTAAAATTAGATTTTATACTTCTTATGCTAACAAAAATTTCTAAAAGGACAACCCAACAGAGGGATTTTTAAGCTCTTATTTAGTTCTATTCAAATTCTCCTCAAGTACCTTATTTTTCTTTTAGTGAAGCTACGAGATCCTGGTTGATCTTACTGAGGTTGACTTCAACATCAATCTAAATATCACTAGCTTTTACCTTTCCTTTAGAGAACTTCTAGATTGTTTTGAGAGTTTATCATTTAGAGCATTATTTTTACTTTTAATATTCATTACCTCTTCTTCAAATTAAAGGATTCTTGAATATAATGAAACCCTTTTAATTTTAAACTCATCCAGATTATTGATTAAAGAAGTTTTTTTATTAACAAGACCACAATAACAATCTATTAACACATTAGCTAGTGAACTCAACTTCTTTCAGGAATAATTGTTTAAGTTTTGTTGAACATCAAGAAAACTTATCTCATTATCACCATCTTCATCAAATTAATCCATGAGAGAAAATAGGGAGTCAAATCTTGTGGATTCATCTTCAAGAGCCAGCATCTTTCTCTTTATTTCGTTCTTCAGGTCCAATTGAAGTATCTTCCTAAGTGGCCAAGGCCTTCTTAAATATTTTTTCTACTGTTTCCTTTTTCATATACTTGTCAGAGATTTGGTTCATCCTATGGGTCGTATAATGATTATTCTTGAAAAAAATCCCTTTAATCACTTTTTATGAAGAATACACTTCTTGATATAGCTACTTGGTTTTCCACACTTATGACAACATTAGTTTCCTATGAAATTGTTGTTAGAATTGTCTCTGCTTGAGAGTCCTCAATTGTTATCACTTTTGGAAATCTTCTAGTGATATATGCAATATCCTATTTATCACCACTCAAGCCACTTTTACCATGCTTGAATACCATACATTTTTCCTTATTAGGTTATGACATGACCCGAATCAGGGCCTAGTCGTGTTGGGCATCTCAAGTCCAACCAGGACCGAAGACCCACCCCAATACCCAACCATAACTGTCCTGCACCCTATGTCGGAGGAATTTTGAACATATAACAAGATAAACAATAATACTTCAAAGACATTAATCGAAGTATATAATAATAATCCAACAACCTTAATAAAATATCCAATCGATGTCAACCCTAAAGCCAATACCAATACCAACGCTGATACAATTACCGACACCGCCCATGCTCATAGTTGTCTGACAAAGCGTCTATCCAGAATCAATAACATCCAGCCAGGACATGCCCTCGACCATAGCCGAAACCAAACTAAAGAAATAAGAAAAATAAAATAAGTCCATATCATGAAATGGATCCCTTTGGTGTATAGAAGCTTACCACTTCAGTTTGACTCAAAGTTGTCCCCGAATCCAAGTCATTGAGCAGTAGGAAGGGTAATATGGTTAATTTCTGCATCGCATAGGATACATCGCTCGAAGACGGTTAGTGGAGTGAACACTAGTATGTAATTAGGGATAAAGATAAAATAATGCCAGTAATTCAAAACCAAAGTAAATAACCATATGCAATCATAGAGATACATATATACCGTGATGGGATAGGGAATAGAATTAAGCATGTATTAAAAACCTTTACCTGGGCTGGGTAGCTTGATTATCCTAAAAACACCCACAGGCTATATGGGTTCAGCTAACCCTATTGAAAGGGCCCCGGTGTGTGTTAGCTGCACAAATCGGAGAGTCAAAACCTGAGATGACTAGTACATCTCCCAAATTATAAGTGTGACATCATGCACATGGTTACCAAGATAACCCTCACATCGGCAAATGTGAGTTTCCAGTGTTGGTCCTCTAGAGAGCCCCCACCTTCCACGGCATTGCTACTCGACCCTCTTTAAGCCTAATTAAACCTTTTACATATAACCAAACTGTTTACCAAGGAGTCTTTTGCTTAGGCATTAACCATTGGTATCGTCATACCAAAATTAGATCTTTCAAGTCTATCCTTTTATGCCATACTAAAACCATTAAACTAACTTGACTCCCAAGTTTCCAACTAGACCAAAACCATGGCTATCAAGGCTGTTCCAAGCCATTTAAAACCAACCAAACCAATATATGTTCCATTACCATTTATGCAATGCAAGGATATCAAGAGTAGTCAAACAATATGATAAAATCATTCTCATTGACATTTTAACAAACATGTTGAGGGCAAATAACTTTCAAAACCAAAACAAATTATCAGTTGACCATTCCCATGCAACCACATGTTCAGACCATAATTATAACATGAAAAACAATAAGTAAAACATGGAAAAACATTATCCAACCATAAACAACTAAAACACCCAACATCTATTTCAGAACCAAAATAATACCATAATAACACCATGAAGACCATTCATTAAAACATGCTTTTAGTTGCACTAATAATGAGAGAGAAGTAACATGCCTTAGACACCAAGGAAGATGAAGAAAAACCACCCTTGAAAGTCTTAATTGATTATCTTGAAGTCACCCTAGCCTTGTACTTTAAAGAGAGTTGAGAAAGATTTTAAGACTGTTTGATTGAGAATAATAGGTTAATGAAGCCCCAAAAAGTGTTTTATGTCGTGGTATCAAAGGGAGTTACAAAAGGAGAAATGCCCAGAATGCCCCAAACTTAAAACTATTGAAAACTCGCTGATGGGTACGAGTTGACCGTCCAACTCATCACCACACCATACGACTGGTATGATCAAGTTATCACCAGAATAGAAATTGGACACCACATTCTATCCAACATACAACTCCCTTGCCTAATTCATCACTAGATTATACTAGTGGTATGGTCTAGTCGTACCCAAGACAAAAACCAAATGGATTGGACACTAGACAACATATGACTTGAGCTTAACAATCATACCCTAGCCTCACGGCTCTAAGTGGTCCGCTCATACTAGGAGCTAAGTCAAGTGACTAAGTTACTGATTTGGTTAAGGGATTGACCAAGTGAACCTTCACTACCCCGAACGACCCGTACCCACCTAACATGACCAGAACTGAGGCCTTATCGTAATGGGCATCCCAAGTCCAACTAAGATCAGGGGCCACCCTCATTACCCAACCCAACCTCCAAACATGTACCCTAAGTTGGATGAATACCGAACATATAACAGGATAACATTTTTGTAAAAATCCAAATACTGGGATAGGTCCATGACCGGGACCGACCCAAATGAATCCAACCATCCAATACCCAACCAATAACCATACCAAAACCAAAATAATAACCAAGTATGAGTCCATAACATAATAGGATGGAACAATCATAAATACAGTCAAATGGTATCATCCATAATACCAATACCAATACCAAGACTGACCCCACTAATGACACTGCCTAAACCAACCCATAGTAGTCCCACAAATCCTCGAACAAAAAGTAAAAAAACATTCGATTGGGACATGCCTCGACCATAGCCAAAACCAATATCCATGAAATAACTAAAGTATGTAAAGACATCCATGATATGAAATAGAGGCATCCAAAGTATGGAAGCTCACTGCTTTAATCTAACAGCTGATCCCAAATCCGATCACTAAGCAGAAAAAGTAGAATGGTTGGTCACTGCATCGCGTGGGGATACAGCTACCTGAAGATGGGTTACTGGGTGAATGTTAGTAAGTACTCAGGATAAGGATAAGATAATGCCAATCTTTAAAACGAAGTAAACAACCATATACATTCACAACCATACATTTATATATATAATTCATGCCGGGAAAGAAAACCTGGTGTAGCATACATTTAAAACCATTTACCTAGGTATGTGTAGCTAAACTATCCTAGAACTACCCACGGGCTATATGGATCTAGTGTAACCCCTTGAATAGGCCTCGATGAGTGTAGCCGAATAAACTAGAGATACCATAGGGGTAGGGGATTCTTATGTACCCTTCGCCCTCCATGATACATATGTACAAGTGTACTTAGGGAATTCCCATGTACCCCATAAGTATCATATATGGTGGCCATGACCAATTCTAATGTCAGCAAACATGAGTTTCCAGTGTCCGTCCATTGGACTCACACCTTCACGATTAGCTATCACACCCCGCCATTATTTCCCAATTAAAACTATTACTACACAACCAAACCACCATTCCATTTATTATCAACCAAGGCTATAAGTAGTGGCATCGTCACACCAACTATAGCTTGCAAGAAATGTCCTTAGCCATTTTTTTTAAGAAGAAAGGATTTTTATGTACCCATAGATTCATTATTAAGTTGACTTAGAGGAATCCCATGTACCCCATAAGATGTTTGGTATTAAGTTTGTATGGGGGTTTCCCTTGTACCCCACAAGGCTTTCAACTAGACCAACCATAGCCACCAAGACCTTACCATTTAACCATTCCACACCATTTAGGGTTCCATTACCAAGTTATACCATGCATAGTTCAATGAAAGTTTAATAATTTAACCAAAAACATTCTCATAGGCATTTTATCAAACAAGTTGGGGGCATAGTGTTTCCAAAGACAAAAATAAGTACCAATTAACCATTCCCATGAAACCAAATATTCAACCCACCATAATAATATGAAAACCATAAGTAAAAGATATGGGAAAACCATAACCAACTATTGTAACCAAAACCCCCAATATGTATTTGGAAACCCAAAACCATACAACATTCATTCCATGAAAATAATTCATCAAACATGCTTTTAGTTGGAACTAACAATGAGGGAGGAGTAACATGCCTTAGATTACGAAGATGCCAGAGAGAAATCACCATTGTAAGCCCCAAATTGATCCTATTAACAAAACCCCAGCCTTCCTTGACCATAGAGCCTTGAGAGAATTTGAAAGTGTTTTAAGAGAGTTTGAGTGATTGGAAATAGGTTAAATGATGTCCCAAGAGTGTTATAAGTTGTGGGTCCTTAAGAGGTTAAGAGGGGAAATATCCAAATTACCCCCAACTTAAATTGCTTAAAATTCCCACAGGAAGGTACGACCAACCCCTACCAATTGTATCCTACTATACGAGTAGTACCCACCACTCATAACCTAGGCATTCCTTGGGCATCCAAAACTATCCAACATACGACCACCAAGCTCTAACTGTACCCAAGTGTACGTCTAGTACCCTTAACCCGTACCTATAATAGAATCAAGAGGGGTTGAACACTTTCCAACGTACGAATTGGTCTATATGACTCGTACCTGTCCTCACTACTCATGGTAAGCCACTCATACTCAGATCCAAGTTCAGTTACTAAATTTCAGATTAAGTGAAAGAAATCCCAACCCAACAACCCATCACCAACCATACGACTCATACCCTCCTAGTCGTACCTATTTTTGAAACCCAACCACCCAATACCAGACAACATACAACTGGGTCACCTAACCTGTACCCTCACCATATGACTAGCATGGTGAGTCGTATGATGTCTAAAAGGTCCAAAACCTAGGAAGTTTCTAGGGATTAAAACCCAAGGTGTTTCAATCTCCCCCACTAGGATCATTCATCTGATAATGATGGATAAAGTAGTACAAGCATGAATTACACCCCAACCTAACCATTCCAATCGTTAACTAAGTTAGAAAACAAAGATGCAAGGAAATCAACCTTCTTTAACTAAGATAGAAAACAAAGATGTGATCAAGAACACACACCTTTTGCACGAATATTTAGAGCAGAAAAAAAATGTGGATACTTGGAATTCATGCCCTCTTCCAATTCCCAAGTAGCTTCTTCCACCTTGTGGTTTCGCCATAGAACCCTAACTGAAGCTACATCCTTGGTCCACAACTGAGAAACCTGCCGATCCAAGATCTTAACCGAGATATTCTCTTAAGATAGAGAATCCGAGATACCTAATTCGTCCAATGGAACAATCGATGAAGGATCACCTATACACTTTCGCAACATAGAGACATGTAATACCGGATAGATGGAGCTCATACTAGAAAGCAACTCTAATTCATACGCAACATTTCCCACCCTTCTTAAAATCACATAAGAACCAACATACCGGGACTGAGATTTCCCTTTTTCCTGAACCACATCACTTCATTCATGGGAGATACCTTTAGGAACACCCTACCCCTAACCTCAAACTCCAAGTACCTATGCCTTAAATCTTCATAGGACTTTTTGCAACATTGGGTAGCCTTAAGCCTATCCTGAATTACCTTTACCTTCTCTATAGCCTGATAAACCAAATTTGGGCCATACATATTCTCCTCACCAAGACCGTACCACTCAATAGGAGATCTACACCTCCTACTATACAATGCCTCAAAAGGGGCTATCCTAATGCTAGAATGATAGCTATTATTGTAAGCAAACACTACAAGAGGTAGATGCTCAACCTAATTAGCACCATAATCAATCACACATGTATGAAGCATGTCTTTTAGGGTCAGATTATTCATTTCTGTTTTCTCATCCGTCTGCTGGTCAAAAGAAGCACTCAGACTAACCTTAGTACCCAACTCCTTCAGAAATGACAGCCAAAAAAGAGATGAAAACTGCATACCCCGATAAAAAATAATCAAAATAGGTACCCCATGCAGCTTCATAATCTCATAAAGATAAGACCTCACATAATCCTCAGCCAAAAAGTTAGTCCTCACTGGCAAGAAGTAAGCCGACTTTGTCATCCTATCCACGATGACCTAAATCGAATCAAATTGGTTCCAATACTGAGGAAGACCGGTAATGAAATCAATGTTGATTACTTCCCACTTCCATTCAGGAAATTTATTTTTCTGATACAAGACTCCAAGCCTTATGTTCTCAACTTTCACTTGTTGACACACCACACATTTGGCCACAAAATCAGTTACATCTTTCTTTATATCATTCCACCAATATATATCCTTGAGATCATGATATATTTTTATCGAATCGAGATGAACAACATAGCGCAATTCATGCACCTCGGCCAATACCCTTTCTCACAAAGCATCGATGTGAGGAACACATAACCTCCCTTTGTACCGAAAGGTACCATCACCACTAATCTCAAGCGCCAAATATCTTTCACTAACTCCTGCCTCTCCTTATCCACATGAGCTAAACTCCCAATGGACGACCTGTTAAGAGCATCAGAAACAACATTAGCCTTACCTAGATGGTAGTGAAGACTCATGTCATAGTCCTTGAGAATCTCAAGCCATATCTTCTGCCTGAGGTTAAGCTCTTTCTAAGTGAACACATATTGCAGACTCTTATGATATGAGAAGATGTCTATGTGCACTCCATACAAATAATTCCATCAGATTTTCAATGAAACCACCACAACTAATAATTCCAGATCATGAGTTGGATAAATCCTCTCATGCTCCTTCAACTGCCTAGAAGCATAGGCAATCACCTTACCATGTTGCATCAAAACACAGCCAAATCCCACCTGAGATGCATCACAGTAAACCACAAACCCCTCATTGCCTTTAGGCAAGGTCAAAATCAGAGACAAAGTTAGCTTATCCTTCAGCTTCTCGAAACTACCCTCACTAGCATTAGACTACAAAAACCTTACCTTCTTCTGAGTCAATTTAGTCAATGGGCACCTATCATCATAAAACTCTCCACAAACCTCCTATAGTACCTAGCCAAACCCAAGAAGCCCCAAATATCATTAGGAGTCGTGGTTCTAGGCCACTTTTTAACCACCGCCACCTTTTATAGATCCATCATGATCCCCTCACTAGAAATAATATGACCCAAAAAAGTGACATCATTCAACCATAATTCATTCTTTGAGAATTTGTCATACAACTGATACTCCTTCAAGGTCTGCAACACCACACAGAGGTGATTGGCATGACCCACCTCACTCTTAGAGTATACTAAAATGTCATGAATTATACAGAAACTGATGGAATACCCTATTCATCAAATCCATGAATGACGTCTTAGGGATATCCACCTCTCTAATCTTAAGATGATGATACCCAGATCAAAGATCTATCTTTGAAATAAATTTGGCACCTTGCAACTGATCAAACAAGTCATCTATTTTAGGAAGAGGATACTTATTCTTAACCATCACCCTATTCAACTGCCGAGAGTCAATATGTATCCAAAGGGAACCATTCTTCTTACGCATAAATAACTCTGGTACACCCTACGGGGACACACTAGGATGGATGAAACCATTATCCAAAAGATTCTTAAGTTGCTCCTTAAGCTTCTTCAACTCAGCTGGAGCCATTCTATAAGGGGGAATAGAAATTGGACGAGTATCCTAAACCAAATCAATCCCAAACTCAATCTCCCTATCCAGAGGAACACTAAGAAGATCATTTAAAAAGACCTCTGGAAACTCTTTCACCACTGAAAGCGAATGCAAAGGACCTTCCGAGTTAGAGTCTTTAACCCAGACCAAATGATCAAGACACCCTTTAGAGATTAACCTTTGAGCTCTAAGATATGACATAAACTTTCCCTTAGGAGATAGGGAACCACCTCCTATTCAATAATCGGTTCACCAGGGAACTTAAAGAGAACCTTATAGGTCCAACAATCTAAGGACACATAGCAGAAGTGTAACCAATCCATCCCTAAAATGACATTAAAATCCACCATATCTAATTCAAACAAATCCACCGAAGTCCCTTTACTACCAATATAAGCCACACATACCCTATAGACTCTTTAGCAACCACAGAGTCACATTCTGAGGTTGAAACATAAAAAAGATCCAAAATAACCTTGGGATCAAAAACAAAATACACAGCCATAAATGGGGTCACATAAGAGAAAGTGGACCCCGAATCAAGTAAACAAAACATGTCATAAGAAAAAAGTTGTAATGTACTAGTCACGACATCAGACGATGCCTCAAACTCCTGTCAGGATACAAGAGAATATAACCTATTTTGGAAAATGTCGGTACCAAAAGCAGAAATAGATGCAGAAGTAGCATCCCTAGGTGCAGGAGCAGATCAAGAGGCAACTGGAACCTTGTTCGCTCCCAAAGAAACCTTACCAATCTGATAATTTCTAAGAATATGGCTTGGCTGACCATATTTGAAGCACCCCTCACTCCCCTCATCATAGAAGCCCTAATGCAATGAGTTACAAAACCTACAAGAAGGACATGATGAAGCTAACTGAGCCCCAATAGCCTGAGATTGGGCATCCTGTGCCCTGAAGTTATCGCCACCATGGTGACTCCTGTCTCCCGACTGCTTTGGGTAGGGAGCACTAGCTGTGGAGAAAGAACCAAAACTCCTCCACTTCTTCTTTGGCCACTTACCACCATCCCGACCACTTTGCTATTGACCACTACCCAACTCAGAGAATCTAAACTTCTTACCCTGCCTTTCCGCTATCTTAGCCTACTTTTTCTTTTCCTTCTCTACCTGTTGCATGTGAACAACCAATCTAGAAATGTCTATGTCTTTGATGAGAAAAGTAGTATTACTTTCAAGGATCAACTCACGAGACATTCTTAAAGAAATCTTTCTCATCCTGTCCCTCACATCAGAGACCAATTCCGGAGCATACCTAGACAACTTGTAAAACTTCAAGGCATACTCCTTGACCAACATCTTTCCTTTCTTCAGCTTAACAAATTCCTCTGCTTTCGCTTCCCTCAACTCCTAAGAAAAGAAGTAGTCTAAAAATGCATTAGAGAAAGTCTCCCACAGAGATGACTATTCAACCTCACCCCTTGCATGATCCCATTCCTCGTACCATTGGTACGCCACATCCTATAGCTAATAGGAAAAAAAATTTACCCCTTCCACATTCATGGCCTGCATGACACTGAAGATATTTTCCATCTAATCCAAAAAACCCTAAGGATCCTCCTCCACCTTGACACCAGTAAACGTTGGAGGACTCAACCTCATAAAATCATTAACCTTTGTGGCCTCAGAAGATGAAATACCAGATACACCACGCTTATCTTGAGAAGTTACAAACTGAGCAATCACATGGATCGACTGACGAAACTCTACATTCATCGCGTCTGCCGGAGAAGCCTGAGAAGGATTAGAAGGAATTGATGGAACTCCAGAAAAATCAGGGATATCACCCCTAGATTGAGTATAGATCCCATGAGTAGAGTGTGTCCCATCAACATTGTCCTTAATTGGGATAGAGGAGTTTTTGTGAACTTCAGATCGTCGAGGCATGATCTGAAAAGCAAACAAATAGAAATTAGAGAAGTTTTCTCTACTCAAACTCCAATCTTAAAAATAGAACATAAAGAAAGAGAAATATTCCTAAATGCTTTGTAGCCTCTCCCGAAGGAATGTGGTGCGTTACACATCCTGAAAAGAGACTCTACTCACCACTGCTTTGTGGATTTCCAATTGATGATGAACCTAAAGCTCTGATACCAACTTGACATGATCCAAACTGAGGATTTGTCATAATGGGCATCCCAAGTCCAACTAGGATTGGGGACTACCCCCGTTACCCAGCCCAACCTCCAAACCTGTACCCTAATTCAAATGAATTCCGAACATATAATAGGATATCATTTTTGTAAAAATCTAGATTCTAGGATAGGCCCATGACCGTGACAGATCCAAATGAGTCCATCCATCCAACACCCAACTAATAACCATACTAAAACCATAATAATACAACAACAACAATAACATACCCAGTATATTCCCACCTAGTGGGGTCTGGGGAGGGTAAAGTGTACGCAGACCATACCACTACCTTAAGAAGTAGAGAGGTTGTTTCTGATAAACCCCCGTCTTAGGACTAATAACAATATAACAAATATAAAAAGTAAGTGCATATAAACTAGTATGGTACATAAAACAAACTAACAGTATAACAAACACAAAAATAAGTGTATAATAAACTAGTACGGGATGCAAAAAAGTCAATCCCACTAGCCCCAAACTACAGCCATAACACTACGAACCAGAAACTCTAGACCCAAAGGAGCACTCCCCTATTACTACCTTTGCGCTCCCACCCCCTAACTCTCTACCCTAATCTGTGTCCTCCACACTTTCGTATCAAGGGTCATGTCCTATGTAAGTTGTAATTACTCCACATCATGCCTAATCACCTCCCTCTAATATTTATTTAGTCTACCTCTAGTCCACCTAAAACCATCCCTAGCCAGAGTCTCACACCTCCGTACTGGAGCATCAGGGCCCCTCCTCATCATATGCCCTAATAACTAAGTAAAAGTTCATAACATAATAAGATGGAACAATTAAAAATACAGTCAAACAGTATTATCCATAATACCAATACCAATGTCAAGGCTGACACCACTATTGACACCGCCCATACCAACCCATAGTAATCCCACAACGCCTCTAACCAAAAGTAAAACAACATCCAGTTAGGACATGCCCCCAACTATATCCACAACCAATATCTATGAAATAATCAAAGTATGTAAAGATATCCATAATATGAAATAGAGCCTTCCAGAGTATGGAAGCTCTCCATTTTAATCCAATAGCTGATCTTGAATTCGATCACTAAGGAAGAGGAGTAAAATGGTCGGTCCTTGCATTGCGTAGGGATACAGCCACCCGAAGACGTGTTAGTGGATAAATGCTAGTAAGTACTCAAGATAATCATAAGATAATGCCAATCTTTCACAACCATACATTTATATATATAATCTATATAGGGAAAGAGAACTGGGTTTAGCATGCATTTAAAGCCATTAACCTGGGTATGTTTCTACACCAACCATAACTACCAAGATCTTATCATTTAACCATGCCAAACCATTTACACCATTTAGGGTTCCATTACCAAGTTAGATCATGCATAGTTCAAAGAAAGTCCAACAATTTAACAAAAAACATTCTCATAGGCATTTTATCTAACAAGTTAGGGGCATAGTGTTTTTGAATCCAAAACCAAGTACCAATTAACCATTCTCATGCAACAAAATGTTCAACCCACCATAATTATATGAAAACCATAAGCAAAAGACATGGGAAAACCATAACTAACCATTGTAACCAAAATCCCCAACATGTATTTGAAAACCCAAAACCATACAATATTTATGCCATGAAAATAATTCATAAAATATGCCTTTAGTTGGAACTAACAATAAGGGAGGAGTAACATTCCTTAGTTTCCGAAGATGACGGAGATAACTCACCATTATAAGCCCCAAATTGATCCTATTGATGAAACCCTAGCCTTCTTTGACTAAAGAGCCTTGAGAGAATTTGAGTTTGTTTTAAGAGAGTTTGAGTGAGTAAAAATAGATTAAATAATATCCCAACAGTGTTATAAGTTGTGGGACCTTAAGAGGTTAAGAAGGGAAATGTCCAAATTACCTCCAACTTAAACTGTTTTAAATTCCCACAGGAAGGTATGACCAACCGCTTCCAATCGTACCTTACCATATGAGTGGTACCCATCAGTCATACCCTAGGCATCCCTTGGACCTCTAACAATATCCAACAAACAACCACCGAGCCCTAACCATACCCAAGTGTAAAACTAGTACCCCTAAGCCATACCCATAATAGAATCAAGAGGGGTTGAACACTGTCCAATATATGAGTTGGGATATATGACTCATACCCTATCCTCATGACTCATGGTGAGACACTCGCACTCAGATCCAAGTTAAGTTACTAAATTTTAGATTAAGTAAAGGAAAACCCAATCCAACGACCCATTACCAACCATATGACTCATACTCTCTTAGTTGTACCTATTGCAGAAACCCAACCACCTCACACCACCCAACACTAGATAACATACAATTAGGTCACCTGACCTATACCCTTACTGTACGACTAGTATGGTGAGTCGTATAATGTCCAGAAGATCCAAAACCCAGGAAGTTACTAAGGATCAAAACCCAAGGTATTTTACCACCAAACCATAACCACAACAGAAACCCAACCATCCTTCACTAGTCTCCTAACGACTAGGGTCTCCTGACCTGTACCCACACTATACAACTCTTATGGTGAGTCATTACAAGGATAGTGAGTTCAAAACATAGGAAATTTCCTAGGCCCCACTTGGATCATTCCTCCTCGAATAATGGGACAAAGCAGTGACTAGCACGATAAAACCCCTAAAAATCCCTATGCTTACCTTTAAGATAAAAAATAGATTACCAAGGAATTCATAATCCCCTATTACCTTTAACTAAGTTAGAAAATAAGGATGCCAAGGTAATCAATCTTTCCTTTAACAAAGTCAGAAAACAAAGATGGTAAGATCAACACATACCTTACGCATGAATTTTTAGAGTAGAAAATAGGAATGATTACTTGGACTTCATGTCCTCTTTAGCTTTTCGTGTATCCTCTTCCACCTTGTGGTTTCTCTATAGAACCTTTACCAAAGCTATGTCCTTTGCAACCAACGAACCTGTCGATCCAAGATCTCAACATAGACATCTTCATAAGACAGAGAATCCAAAATACTAATATCCTTGATAGGCACAATTTGCAACGAATCACCCAGACACTTCATCAACATAGACGCATAGAACACCAAGCAATGAAGCTCAAGTTAGAAGAAAACTCCAACTCTATTCTCAAAATCAAGTACAGACTAATATACCGGGGACTAAGCTTCCCCTTTATCCTAAAGAGCATCACTTCTTTCGTGGGAGGCACCTTCAAGAACACCCTATCCCCAACCTCAAACTCTAACTTCCTACACCTTACATCCATGTAGGACTTTTTATGAATTTGGGCGGTTTTAAGCCTGTCCCATATCACCTTCACCTTATCCATAACTTGGTGAACCAAATTTGAGACAAATAACTCCGCTTCACCAACCCTAAACAACCCAATAAGAGACCTATACATCCTACCATACAAAGCCTCAAACGAATCTATCCCAATGCTGGAGTGGTGGCTATTGTTGTATGCAAACTGTGTAACAGGTAGATGCTCAACCCAACTACCACAACTAGAAAACATTAAATTTCTGAAGGCCAATGTAGTTGGAATATGATCGGAAAAAAGGTAGTTCTGACTACTTGATGGTAGTCGAAATATAGCTTGTCGAAAAAATATTTCCGACTACAATAGTCGGAAATTTCCGACAACTTTAATCAAAAATGTAGTTGGATAGTTAATAAATATTTATTTAATAATTATAAATATTTCACTAATGTAGTCGGAAATTTAATAAAAAATTATTTAATAATTTTAATTATTCTGACTACTGTAGTAAAAAATTTAATAAATAATTATTTAGTAATTTTAATTATTCTGACTACTATAGTCAAAAATTTAATAAATACATATTTAATAATTATAATTATTCTGACTATTGTAGTCGAAAATTTAATAAATAATTATTTAATAATTTAATAATTTCGACTACTATAGTCAAAAATTTAATAAATAAGTATTTAATAATTATAATTATTCCAACCACTGTAGTCAAAATTTTTATAAATAATTATTTATTAATTTTAATTATTCTGACCACTGTAGTAGGAAAATTAATAAATAATAATTATTATTTAATAATAATTATTTAATAATTATTATATTGCATTATCTTACACTGCTTTCAAATTATAAACAACATAACTAATGTATTTTTCACAATAAGATCAAACACGATAAAAATTTATAAATACAACCACTTTAAATCATTCAAAACAAACATCAAATCAAATAGTTTAAATATCTAAATGTCACAACAAAAAATAAGAACAATAACTACAATCTAATTATCATCAGATTCATTATCTTTCTCGTCATGAAATACTTGCGGCATGTTCTTCTTAACCAACTCCTCCAATTTATCAAATTTAGAAAACTTAGCATCATTAGCTGCACATTTCTGCGTCAATACCACAATTTGCTTTTTCATCACTTCCATTTGTTCCATAGTTTGTAAAATAGAAGAGGGACTGGGAAACAATGAAGGACTACTCGAGGATTAGAGAACCCATGTCTCGTAGGTTCTACCTTTATTCGGACCACATACCACAGTTGTCCATATATTATTCAGCTCTGCAGGTGATGGTTGGACTATGGTACCACCCACTGAAGTACGTTGGGTTTGATGCCACTCTTCTATGCTTTTATGAAATTCTTCCTGAAAGAAAAATTATTTGTCAGTATGTAAACAAGAAAAGTTGAGTATTAATAAAACAATGTATGTAAAAGTTATTATCTTACATATGCATTCTTAGCATGCGTTTCGACCCAAACTCCTCTTGTACCGTCCTTGTTTTTCTTCCTATGCATGTCTTCGTAGACATCAATAAAAGGGTGCTCTTTTCCCTTATTTTAATATTTCTGCAAAATTTTAGAAAAAGATATAATGCAAGTATGAAGACAAGTTCGGGCAACATAGACCAAAACATCTTAAGAATAATACAAATAGATCATGGAGTTCATGATCCAAAAATACTCAAATACAACAGAAGTAGTAGTTTAGGTGGATTCTTTTCAATTGTTTAAGCTATAAGTAGATAGTTTTGAAGGGGTCTACAGCTATATAGGAAGCCAATGCCCTAAAGTTGCTAATATATTCAACAGAAATATGCCAAAGATATTAGAGATGTTCAGAAACTAAAGATACTAGAAATGTGCCGGTGTTCAAGATTTGATTGTCGTTATCTTTATGCTAAAAATTTTTCAGAAAGACATTTCAATATAACTTTATCATAGATATACAAATCATGCATTCAACTAAGCCGTAGGCACCACGACTTTGTTAAATAGAGAAAATGTGACCCTAATCAACACCAAATAGTGTAAAAGAGTTCAAATGTACTCTACCAAGCCCAATCGATCCTTAAATCTCTAAATTTTTAAGAAAAGTTTGAAATTCCACATGTGATGGATTGGTCTGGTGCTGGATGATGACACAAAATGCAGCGGTGGTTATGTTACTATAGTGGTTGAATTTGGTTTTGTTGGCTTAGTCCTGCAGTTGCTAGTAGTATGACCACAAGATAGTTGCACTTGATAGTGTTAGCTGAGAATTGTTGAAGACACTTTAGAACATCTAAACTGAAGAATTTAACTATCTTTAGGGGATGATTTATAAGACTCAGATGCTCGAGTTCCCTATTATGTTTGTCAAGGAGTCCTGATGGAATATATAGATCATTTTTCAAGTTAAATTCACCATTCGAGATCTTGGTACTATGTACTGATTTTGGGTTTTTCCTACACAATGACAAGAGACTACATAAACCTTCACATCATAAACCTTTATCAATTCATTAGACTCATAGATTTCACAGATTGTGGTTTAATATTTACTGAATAACACATTCGGCCTAGATTTAGAGATTTTACTATTTAATATTTACTGAATAACACATTCGGCCTAGATTTAGAGATTTTACTAGGCAAACAAAGTTGGACATAAAGCATAAGATATCACTCGGTTACCTTGAAAAGGTTGGTATTTTGGTCAAAGTTCAAAACTAGACATACTAAGATTAACTCCTACCCGAAACCCCATATGAAGCACACATATTTCCAAATATATAAAATAAGTAAACCACTGCCAGTCAGTTTAAATTTCAACCAAAATCTGTGAAAACTAATCAGTTGATATGCAGAGGTCAAACTTTGTTTTCAGTAAGGATCTTGATAGGTATGAACACCTTTGATTAGTAGTAACTCCTAAAGTATTCAATCACAGATCTCCTAAGATTGCTTTTACACATTCAGGGTCACTATAGTAGTAACTTCTATTGTTTTCAGTAAGGATCTTCAAATCATCATACCATTTAAAAGATGTTGATGATTTCCTGCCTTTGTTTTTCTGAATGTCGGTTCTGTAGATGCAATTACTGTTTTGCTATAAAGGAAGTATGATCCGGGTGTTTTTGCCTCTTGGTCATCCTAATTTCAAATATACATAATGTACCATTAGTTTTTGCGATGTGTTGTATTCAAGGTATTTGTACATTATTGTACTGATTACTCCATACAGCTGCCAACTTGCACATGTGTTTGCGATATGTTATTAGTATTTGCCTCTCCAAACTGTCATATTCTAGGAAAGAATGTATCAGTGGATGCTAAAACTATCAATGACTCTCTAAGGGTTCCAAACCCATCTAATATAGCTTTGGAAGCTAAAATTAACAAGGCAGACATGAAAAGGGTAGTAAGAACTTTGGTCACTGAAAAAAAGAAACTCTTAACTCCTTTAATCATGGTAGGGAGTTAGGCACCCTTCCCATACAAACTAATTCTCTTTTTCTTACTTTCTAAAACCATCAGGCAGTGTGATACAAGATCAAGTTCACAATAAAAGAAACAAGCAACAATAAGAGCAACAAGATGTTAACAATGCTAGTGAATCGAAATAGGCCACACACGGCTTCACTAGACTTCAAGATGAACAAAAACAAGAGTAACAAGATGGAAAAAATACTAGCGAATCGAAATAGGCCCCACACGACTTCACTAGACTTTAAGATAGACAACAACAAAAAGATAACAACAATAGTGAATCGAAAGAGCCCCACACAGCTTCACTATGTCATGGTTTAGAACATTGAACTAAATTGAATAAATTAAAAATTTAAGCTAATATTACCAGTCTTCGTCGGTGGGTGGCGAAACTCATCAAACCTCCAGTGTGCAATGAGACACCCATTTGAGATGCTATATTTACCTTGGCCCATTCCTTCCTTGCCTTATATTTAGGAGTATCCCATTTTTCCAAGAACTGAACCCACACATTAGCATTCAGCCAAACAGGTTTTTCAAAGTTCATCCGGGCCTCATACAAGTGTTCTTTGATCCGATGAGCTGCTTTAAACTTGAAAATGTGTTGTATTTCATTATCATAACAAGAATTCCATGCACACTTTGTCTGCAAAATAGTTTAATATAAAGTCATGAAATGAGTTGACGGATACAAAGGTAAATTCATCATTGATAGTATACTGAAATGGTAAATTCTTTTATTTTGATTATACCACAAACTGATTCCATATAAGCACTCTGATGTCAAGTCAAATCTTATTCCAACTACCCCACGGCTCTGGGTAAAATGGTTTAATTACTTTTATAATCATACGTCCGACGTTATATATGGGAATGAACCTGTAATAAAATTATATTAAATTATCTTAGCTTTTGAAAATTTTAAAATTACAGAAAAACATAAGATTTACTTACCCATTACCATCAGGGGCGATAATTAGCCTCCCGTTTCCATCATATTCTACTACCTTTTTAAATTTTAGAATCTGAGAAGCAGTTGCTGTAGCATTAGACTCTGCAACACTATCAATGGAGGGTGATGTTGATGTGCTGGGACCTCAAATTCTCAATCCATAAAGGCTAGGTGTGGATGATGTTGAAGGTACAGATGTAGAGCTACTATGCAAACTATTATGGGGAGAAGAGGGCTGGAACTGGTGAGGCGGTGGGGGCATGAAAAATGTATTTGGTAATGAAATAATTGCCTTTGGAGGAGGAATAATATTTGTAATAGTTGGTTGAAGAGTTGTGGTAACAGGTGGTGATGGTGGTGGTGGTGGTGTATATTAACCTACGGGAATATTATTAGGTCCTTTCTTACCTTTCTTACACCGTCCATTACCATGACCTTTTGATGCCATTGATTTTCTTTATTAACCACCTGGAAAAAAAAATACAAAAAGGAGTTAGTCTGTGTTATGCTACCCATATATGTTTCTTAGATCAAACGAAAATTAAATTTTGTACTCCATGTAGTACAGAGTGAAAGAAAGCCTCATCTTGTTTTCCTGTAATGTCAAATATTTTGGAACAATTTTAGTTTGCTAAAATGTCTATAATATGCACTGGAGATGGTATTATATACTTCAATTTTGTTCATGGAGTACTAATTTCATTTTCATTAAACAATCTTACCAGGATTCAAATGACTTGCTTTACGCAGAGTAACTAAAGAAGTGGGATTTAAGAAAATGCAACAAGACAAGCAAATCATGCATAGTACCAGTAGTTTTACCACTGCTATTTAATCAAACAACCAGAAATGTTCTTACTGGCACTACAAATGTTAACAAAGAAAAGACACTATATTTTCAAGAAAAATAGCGAAAAGAAGAAGCTAAAATACAATTCAAGACCTTGTTACAACACATTATTACTATTAATAACAACTCAATCCTCGTCACTTGTTTCATAGTCATTCATCAATTATTCCTCATCACTTGTTTCATAATCATTCATCGATTCTTCCACATCACTTGCTTCATTTTCATCAAGTAACTCTTCCTCGCTTATTTCATTTTCATCAGTTGGATCTTCCTCGTTATTTTCCCCGAATATTCCTTCTCCATAATCATGAACATTTAATCTAAGTTCAGAAAGATCAAATTCTTCATATAGGCCTTCGGTATGCTACAACTCACCTGCTAATTCATCATCCACCCTTTCTTCAACACTTGAAATATCATTTTGATACGCTACATCTAATGCATCCTCCACTACAACTCTACCCACAGACTTTGTTTTTATAACTACCCGCCATGTAGATTTATTCTTACAAAAAGGATAAAGAGCGTAATATACTTGTTTCATATTTTGTGCAATGACAAATGGATCATAGAGTCTATACTCCCTTGTACGCTTAATTTCAACTATTTTGTACTGAGGGTGCACCTTTGTACCTAACCTAGGCATAGGATCATACCACTTACACTGAAAGAGAACCAATTTTTTCTTTGGCTAACCAACATGATAATCGAGTTCTAAAATCTCGTGAAGCACACCATAATAATCAACACCGCCATCACCTTTCACCCAAACCCCACTATTGTTAGTTTTCTTGCCCTTAGAGAACTCTTATGTATGAAATCTGTACCTATTGATAGAGTACATAGAAAACTTTCTGACTTTAGCATCAGGTCCCCATTCTATATCATGTAAAAATTGGCCATTTGGGTCATAATTAAGTGGATTGTGAACCTATAAAAAGTTCAAAAACGTTAGAATTTAAATATACATGAGATTGAACAAAAGTGTAAATCATGTTAAATATTTAAGTTAAACTTATATATTCTTTAAACCACACTGAAAACATAGGATAAACAACAACATTCCCATGTAAAGCCACGAAGTAGCTATCCGACAAAGTTATGACTTTTATTAGTTAAAGCTTAGATAGACCTTGAATGATTGTCCTTAATATAAATATACTCAGTTATAAAAAAGCAGGACCTCGGGACAATTTAATAATACATGTGTTGTAGCTAACTTAAGCTCCGCCTCATTCAAATATCGAAGTGAACCATCTTTCAGACTTTTTTTACCTGGTTTATTGAATATTGAAAATAGTGGTGCCGAAGGATCTATATTGTCTCCATCATCATGCCTATTAGGTCGGTTTCTCAGATATGGTACATCATGTTCAAAATAATATGAACAAAAATAAGATGTCTCTTTAGCCAAATAAGCCTCACATATTGATCCCTTAATTTGGGATCTATTTTTTATGGTCCGCTTACATTTGCCAATAGTCCTGCATATATAGTATGATCTTTTAGATGAAATAATGTTTAATAAAAACACATGAATTTAAATTTTAAAAGTCAATACCTCTCAAAGGGATACATCCATCAACACTGAACAGGCCCTCCAAGTCGTGCCTCTCGGACAAGGTGAATTGGAAGATGCTCCATAACATAAAAAAGAACAGGAGGAAAAAAATTTTCCAACTTGTTTAAGGTTAAGAGAATGTTGATATCCATCAAATATAAGTTCTCCTCCCTTAATGTGTTAAAACATAAATCTTTTAAAAATAAGCTTATCTCTGTTATAGGCTTTCGAATTCTATCGGGCAAGGCACAGAATGCAATAAGCATCAATGACTCCATGAAAATATGACAGTCATGGCTCTTCATAGAGGTCAAATTTTCTTCCTTCATGTCAACATACCTAGACAAATTTGATGTATATCCATCTGGCATTTTCAAATTGTTAACCCAATCACAAATCACTCTTTTATAGTGAATGTGTAACTGGCCTTGGGCTTCTAAATCTTATTATTTAAGTATGTCAGGTACAACTCACTGTGCCGAAAATACTCCTTTAATTCCATCTTGTCCTTAAAGTTATCTTTTATTATGTCACATACATCCATCACAGTATTAAACAAGTTGTTAAAGAAGTTTTTCTCAATATGCATGGGATCCAGATTATGAGGCAGAAGATTATCCTTCTAGTAATCTAACTCCCAAAATATGCTTCGTTTAGTCCAGTTATGTGTATCACCATAATCATATCCTGGATGGTGGAGAATCTGTTACCTTAGGCAGAATGGATTCTCAAATTGTTAACCCAATCATAAATCACTCTTTTATCCTCCAAAGTGAATGTGTAACTGGCCTTGGGCTTCTGAATCTTATTGTTTAAGTATGTCAGGTACAACTCACTGCGCCAACAATACTCCTTTAATTCCACCCTGGCCTTCAAGTTATCTTTTGTTTTATTACATGCATCTATAACAGTATTAAATAAGTTATCAAAGAAGTTTTTCTCAATATGCATAGGATTCAAATTATGATGTAGAAGATTATCCTTCTAGTAATCTAACTCCCCAAATATGCTTTGTTTAGTCTATTTATATGTAACACCATAACCAGGTATCCTGGATGGTGGAGACTTTTTTATCTTAGGCAGATTCCTCACTCTATCCCAAATTTCTTCTCGCGACAAAATTGGTGGTGGCTCCCCAAAATCAGTCTTATTCTTTATAAAATCACTAGTATTTCTCCTAAACTCATATTGTATTGGCAAGAATCAACGGTGATAGTCAAACCATGAGTTTTTACCCCCATGTTTCAAAGTGAATGCTTTTGTGTCTTCCATACAACAAGGGCAAGCTAACTTGCCTGCAGTCGACCACCCAGACATCATTCCATAAGTAGAAAAGTCATTTATAGTCCATATCAAAGTAGCACACAATCTAAAGTTTTGTTTCATTGATACATCATAAGCTTCCACACCTTCATGCCACAATAAGTTCAACTCATCAATCAATGGCTTCAAATATACATCAATAAAAAGTTTTGGATTGCGAGGACCTGGAATAATGCAAGTTAGAAATATATACCGAATCGTCATACATAATTCAGGTGGGAGATTATAAGGATTCACAAACACTGGCCAACATGAATATGGTGTTGCTGAGACAGAAAATAGAGTGAATCCATTAGTAGATAATCCCAACCTAATGGTTCTTGGTTCACTAGCAAAATCTGGATACAAACTATCAAAATGCTTCCATGCTTCTCCATCTGACGGATGACATAAAACACTAGGTCAGCTTTTATTTTCATAGTGCCATCTCATATGAGAGACAGAGCTCATTGATGCATACAACCTCTTTAACCATGGTCTAAGGGGTAAGTAATACATCGACTTCACAGGAACCTTCTTCCCTTTGGTATGTGTGACTTCCTTATAATGAGGCTGATTACAAAATTTGCAATGTTCTAAATTTTCATCTTCCTTATAGAATAACATGCAACCTTTCTCATAACAATGAATCCTCTCTGATGAAAGTCCTAACTTAGAAACCAACTTCTTTGTTGTGTAGAAATATTTGGGTAAGTCAAGTTTATTTGGATTAAGTTCATTCATAAGTCCAATGATAGAGTTCATGCAATAGATAACTTAGAATGCACTGATCCTTCATACAATGGATGACTAGCTTCCTTTAACTGTTCATAAAAGTGTTTAGCCTCATCGTTTGGTTCATTTTGAGCCCCTGAGTGTGTCCCAAAAGCATCCCTGACTATCTTACTATATCGTGAACTTTCAAAATTAAGAAAAATTATTAGCAGCACTACTCTTCCCATGAGTTGTCCACATAGTATAATTCAACATAAAACCCTTCCTATAAAGATGTAATGTAATAGCATCTGGACTCAATAACTTGTAACACTTCCAATTCCAACAAGGACACCTAATTGACCCTTTAATAAGAAAATCATTAAGTGTAATTTCTTTAGCAATAAATCCAGCTACCCTAGCTTTATATTCCTCCCTCAACCCCGCACGGTTAGGATAAAGTCTATTATACATCCATGTACGATCTTTATTTTCCATCTACACAAGAACTGCAATAATAATAATAGAGAAGAGAAACAAAAACAAGAGAAACAAAACAATAATAGAGTTGTTTAGAGATGCTACTATGCAGTGGACACAAGAAGAAAACTAAGAGATTCAATATAACATAGTAAAGCAACCAACAACAGTAGAATATTTTAATTAAAAAAAGAAATTTTTTATCAGTGAAAGGAATCCAATCCATGTGATAGCTTCACAAACAAGATAAACCAAGTTTCAGTTGGAATTAGGTAGAGAGAAGAGAAGACACATGGCTTGGAATATGTACCGTTTGGGGGAAAAGAAATAGAAGCGTTTTGGAAGGGTAGAGATGAATTTTAGATAATTGAGTAGTGTCTTAGCCCTTATATGTGCCCTTATATATGAAAAACAAGCAATCTACCTTTCTAAGAAAGTAATCAGCCAAATTCTCAAAATAAACTTTAATCATACTATTTATTATTTATTAACATGTCTTATGTTAGTAGACCGACATATATACATACATCTAAAAATAATTTTTTTTAGAAAAATTAAAATAAATTTTGAAAGCAGCCTCCAATAAACTAATGGATACAAGTTGGTGAATTTTCAGCTGAAACAGAACTTTATGTTTAGGTTAATTTCAGATGTTACATAGTTTTAAGTTCTTTGTTCACTGGCTATGTATAGACTCTATACTCCATCACGAAAGGGTGACCTAAAAAATGTAAATATTTATAGCAAGCCTGATACTTGTGAGCTGGAAAAATAAACAAAATAACTTCCTACATTTAGTTATATTGAACTGATAGCATAAAATTATTTTATATATCAATGTATATAATTTAACTTCCTTTTGATAAATATCATCAGAAGATGCTAAACAACTAGGTAAAAAAACACTTAAACCTCCATCATGTTTCTGCGGCAGCCAGAGAGGGACTTATTACATTTGATTGTTTGATGATCAGTAGAATGATTAGTTGGTAATGGATAACACGACAACCATAGTTTTTAGTTTTAAAGTGTCCATTATGTATAGAATCATATCTTTTTGCAGGTTTTCAACTTTTTGGTGTACTTCATATAAAGGCTTATTTGTTATGATTACGAATAGGACCTAGGCACTGATGTGAAGCATCAATTTGTCATTGGCGGGAAATGGCAAGTATCATGTAGAATTAGTTGAGGTGGGCGCAAGCTACCCGAGTACCACTGTTTTCAAGAAAAAGAAGTCCTAGCCTACCAGTGTGAACCTTCTTTCTCTATACAGAACTGATGTTTCTCTATACTTAACCAACAGAAACTTCAAAATCTTGAAAGCGAAGATTTGTTTTTTCAGTCTTTGTACAAGTTTTTTTTGACAACAACTGGAACTTAATATAATTTTCACATCAACTCGCCTGCACTTCTATGGAGAATTAGTGCTTATCCTCACACTAACCATTTCTCCCCCTAAGAGAGTAGGCTCTTGATTGTCTCTATCAAGCTAATCTCCAATAGATTGAATAGAGAAACATAGTAAATCCTGACCATTTACTAGAAAGACCAAAATTCATAACTCCTAAAACAACGGAGTGTATGAACAATTTCAAATGTCAAACTTACTTATTACTTTATCAAGGTGTTTTCTTAACTGTAATCTGCTATCAACTTTTCAGGAGGTGAAACCTGATGTTATGAACAATATCAACCAATATGACTTCAAGTTTAAAAGCAGATTCGACCATTTTTACCTCGAATCAGTGAAGATTTGAGTGAAGACCACATCCAAAGGAATTTCGTGATCAACCTTTAATACCAGAGTTCACCGTCGCCGTTACTATTCCACTGTCGCTAATTTTTATTAGAGAATGTTGTTACCACTCCACAGTTGCCAATTTTCAAGAGAGAATATAGTTAGAGAGAGAGAGGGCTTAGAGTGAGAGAGAGAGATGGCTTGGATTGGGAAAGTAGCTTTAGGGTATATTTTATTTTATATAAACTTCCGACTACTTCGGTCAGGTAGTAACTAAATATATTAAGTTATTTAAATTTTTTGACTTCAACAATCGGAAATACTTATTTAATAATTTATTTAAATAATTATTTAATTTTTTTATAAGGGTCTGATATATATTGAGTAATATAAGTATTTAATTATTTATATTTCTGACTACAGTAGTTGAAAATACATACTAAATAATTTATTTTACTAATTATTTAATTTTTGTATAAGGGTAGAATTATATATTTAATAATATTTTTGTTTAATTATTTATATTTCTGACTACAGTAGTCAAAAATAAATATTTAATAATATATCTAAATAATTATTTAATTTTTGTTTAAGGGTGTGATTATAAATTTAATAATATATTTATTTAATTATTTATTTTTTCGACTACTTCGGTCAGAAACAAATATTTAATAATTTTTTTAAATAATTATTTAATTTTTGTATAAGGGTCTTATTATATATTTAGTAATATATTTACTTAATTATTATTTTTACCGACTGCAGTAGTCGGAATATACATTGTCCGCAATTTACCGCCAAATATTCTGACTGTTGTAGTCACAAATAGTATCGAAATAATATTTTGTATAAAAAAATAAAAAAATAATTTTTCGACCGAAGTAGTCGAAAAATTGTGACTACTTTTTTTCTATCGAAAATATATGAGTTTCTGGTAGTGTACCACCATAGTCAATCACACAAGTTCTAAGCATGTCCTCCAATGTCAGAATAGTCCATTCCACTTGCCCATCCATCTGCGAGTGGAAAGCAGTACTAAGACTCACCTTGGTCCCCTATCCTTTCTGAAATGATCGCCAAAAGTGAGATGAAAACTGTATCATGATCTGATATGATAGAAACAAGTACCCCATGCAACTTTACAATCTCTTGGAGATACAACTTAGCATAATCCTCAGTCAAAAAATTTGTCCATATAGGAAAGAAATGAGCAGACTTTGTCATCCTAACCACGATGACCCAAACTAAATCAAACTGATTCTGAGACCAAGGAGACCGGTAATGAAATCCATGTTGATCACCTCCTACTTCCACACATGCAACTCAATTTCTGGATACATTTATTCGAGCCTCATGTGCTTAACCTTCACTTGTTGGCTCACCATGCACTTAGCAATAAAATTAGCCATATCCTACTTTATATTGTTCCACCAATACATCTCCTTAAGATAAATATATATTTTTGCAAAGCCAGGATAAATAGCATAGCTCCACTCATGTACCTTAACAAAAATCCTCTCTTGCAAACAACTTATATCGAAAACACATAACCTTCCTTGGTATCGCCATCACCTTATGCCCACCTATATCACCTTTGATCCTCTTCAATATAGGATCTAACACTTTCTTTTCATTTACTTCAGCACCAAGAGATAACTGCTCCACCTTCTGCACAACCACATCACCATTCTCAGTGTCCAAGAAATGAACTCCAAGGTTAGTCAAATGATGAATATCTTTCATCAGCTCCCACTTCCCTTCGTCCACATGAACTATACCTTCCATGGATAATCTGCTAAGATAAAACACCCTGGGTTTTGGAACCTTAGAAATATTTTTTAGATTTTTGGTTTCTGGAAATTATATGACTTGTGGGTTCCAGTCATATGATGGGGTACGATTGGTATGGGCTGTTTGTATGCCCTCTAGTGTTGGTTGGTGGGTTAGATTGGTTTTTGGAATGGGTACGACTTGTTGGGTACAAGTCATATGCGTGGTGACGGGTCGTATGGTTTGGGTTTTTCCTTTACTTAATCTGAGACTTAGTAACTTAAGTTGGATCTGAGTACGAGTGGCTCACCATGATCCATAAAATAGGGTACAAGTCGTACCATTGACGTGTATGGTAGATTGTGATCAAACTTTCTTTGATTTTATTCTACCAATGATATGGTTTGGGGGTACTAATCGTATAGTTTGGGTATGAATTGGTTTAGGTAAGTTGTATGGTGGATAGTGTTGGGTCCAAGGGGAAGGTTTAGGGTACGAGTGGTGGGTAACACTCGTATAGATAGGTATGGCTAGTATGGGGGAGTTGTACCATCTAACGGGAATTTTAAGCAGTTCAGTTAGGGGTAATATGAATATTTCCCCACCTAACCACTTAAGGCCTCACGACTTATAACTCTATTAGGATATCATTTGTCCTATTATTCTAATCTTAAACATTTAAAAACACTCTCTAATTCGCTCTAAGGCTCTTGGGTAAAGGAAGGTTAGGGTTTCATCTAGAGGATTATTTGCATAAGATTTTGGTTATTTTTGGTTGACGGAGTTAGTTGGGGACTTGTCCCATAAACTCCACAGTTCTTATAGTTTAGAGGCTTTTCAGACAGATGACGGATGTATTAGTATTCAGTTTTCAGTTTTGAGTATGTATAGATGTGTTGAACCTTATGGCCAGTTTCTGCATTTATTTCATATATTATGCAGTGTATAGGTACAGATATCAGTAAAGGGTTAGCTTGTGGTCCTTCGGGTCCATAAGCACCGCGTGATGTCTCGGGATGGGATCTCAGGGCATTACAACTAGTCTTTTCCCATGACTTTTACATGTCCAGACACGGGATTTAATCCCTAAAAATGTTCAAACCCATTCATTATTAATTTTTCCCCAAATCAAAAGGCATTCTCTCTTAAGAAAATATAACCCTAACTCCAACGAATCAAGGTCAATCTCAAGAATTACTCCAAGAATTAACAATCCAAAGTATGTTAGGTGTCCATCTATGGGTTTCTTTCACCCATCGAGTTCACGAATCCATTTTTAAAACTACAAGATTGTTGATTTATGAAGTACATATTTGAAATTGAATTGAATTCATGTTCACGCTATTGTTGGGTCTCAGTCCATGATTAAATTACAAGATTTCATGAGATTAATCATTATATGTGTTGAATTACATGATCTTCATAGTAAAAGCATCAATGTGTAAGTTGATTGATGCAACCATGATAATTAGATGTGTTGATTATTGTATAACCTAAGACTGTTCCCCATGTGTTTGATAAAATGCCTATGTGAATGAAATAGTGTCATTATAATATGATAGCATGTATTCCCCATTCATGTATAAGTAAATGCATTACAAGTGTTTGCTAAAATGTCTCAATGAGTGAATTGTGGTCTAGTAGCCATTATTATGTTTTTAAGATTGTGCCATGATTTACTTTAATACTATCAGGTCCTGGGGGTATTTAATACTCGACAATTTAGTTGTGTACCTAGAGCCAGTGTCAATTACAGAATAGTATCATACATTTCCCAATCAGTAGAATCCAGTCAGTTACAAAACTCAGTAGAAATCAGTAAGTTACAGAACCCAAGAAAACTTAGTAAACTCAATATCAGTCTTGTCCATTTCAGTATACTTAGTTTAATGTCTTTCAATTGGGAGTAGGATTAAGCACTGAGTGAACCAAAGGATGGGGGCTCACCTTCCAATAGAGGGTGTGATACTTAGAAGCAATCCTTGCATTCTACAACTACGTAGCCAGCATAGGTTGAAACATCAAACCTGGTAATTGATGGCTGATGAGGTGTTTTAACCTGCCAGATAAGGGTTCCACCATTCTCATTAGAGTACCTGCCAGATTAGGGTAACTCTTCAGTGTCTTTACCCGTGGCACAGTACTGACACCCTTCCAATCGGGGTCACAGATTGGACTCCAACTCAGTTATCTTATTTAGGGCATGTCGGTTAAATGATTACATCCCACGGTTCCAGTTTTAGTCTTTAGAATCCAACTCAATTTAGTTTTACAGAATCAGGACTGTTAGATACAGTCAATCAGTAGCAGTAACTTAGTTATCAGTAACTTCAGATATCAGTTACTCAATATCAAAACTCAGGACTTAGCTTCAGACAAGCTCAGTCACAGTATTTATTTATATGCATAGTAGTACATATTTAGTATTTACAACAGTATCAAAACTCTATGTACTCTCATGTTCAGTTACTCTATATCATTCAGTTAGTTATTGTTCATGCATATGAACCCTTGCATTCAGCCTTACCTCTTCTAGCATACCAGTACATATCACATACTGATGCATACTCTTTATTTGTGCTATGATGTCTCATATCATAGGTTCGGATTCTTAGGTTCCCAACCATGCATAGATGATAATGCTCAAATTACACTCGTGAATGGGTGTAAGTGATCGTTGTCAATATAAAACCCAACTAGGTTGGGGTCGAATCCCACAGGGAATATGGTGTGATCTTCAATTTGTTTAGGAAATACTTTACTGGTAGTTTAATGTTTCCAGAAATGGGGATTTAAGGTTCACAGAGAGTTAATTGTCACTTTCAATATTTTAGTTTTTGAAATCAGTCTAAATGGAAAACCAGAGTTATGTTCACCGTGGGTTTTGGGAATTGACAGATACTAGGTAATGCTTGGTATTCTTGAAGTAAGTAGAAACAAAAGAATATTCCTGACGACGGTACTATCTGACTTATCTCTCGACCTCACCAGACAATTTATTATCTAATTCTCTCGAACTTAGATAACTTATCTATCTCTAATAGGATTTTATGTTAGGTAGATCAATCTAGTTACGACATTGATCATTAAACAGAAGGTTGGTAACTTCCGAGTCCCTGTTGATAATTCATGACCTCTAGTCTATTTCTCCATTAGAAGTAAATAAAACCTAAGGCATAACCTAATGTTTGCAACCAGTAGATTTCAGTTAAAATAATAGAATTTCAAGACGTCCTACTGCTCTTTGAATCCATTAAATACCTAGTAACCTATCAAATAGTCCATGGATCCCATAACTCCGGCTAATGGAATTAGCCGCTCATGATTTGATGAACGAAATACAAAGTTGAATTCATGATAATATGGATAATCTTACGAACGGATGAAAAGAAACAAGTACTTTCTTCAATTTAATCCCAAAAATAGGAATCCACAAATAGTTGGTAAGTGTCGAAGAAAATAAAACTCTCCAAAAACTAAAAATAGAGAACCTCCCGAATAAACCCTAAAAGATGCTATTTATACTAAAGCCTAATTAAGGAGATAAAATAGCCAATTCAATTAATTCTCGGATTAGGTGACGCCCAAGATGACGTTGCGTCAAGAGTCTGACGCCCTATCACAGATGGCGTCAGACTTGCTCCAGTTTCTTTAATTCTCTACCTTAGGCTGACGATGACTTTAACGCCACATCATGGATCTGACGGCGTATTGCCAACGTCGTCACATGTCTTCTCCTATCACTGATTTTCTGCATAAGGTTGACGCCATTCTTGATGCCTTATCACCCACTTGATGCCACATCACAAACGTCGTCAGAACTGCTTCTCAGCTCTAATTCCTTGGTTAAGGCTGATGCTGCTTCTGATAGGCTATCACAAGGATGACGACTTATCACGGATGTCGTTAGCCATGTTTTCTTCTCTTTTTCTTAGATTTTCAACTCTTTTGCTCCATTGTTGTTTATTTCCATTCCTTCAGCCTTTTACTGCAATATCATGAGCAAATATATCAAAACAACAAGTGTTGCTTTAGAATTCACAATTATTTTGAGCTAAAAAACATTAAATATGTTAGCTTTTGCTCACACATCAACACCCTCAACTTAAAACAATTGCTTGTCCTCAAGAAACAAACTAACTAAGAGAATACAAAGAACATTCAGCAGTCAACAACCATTTTAGCTCAAAACTCAGTTACCGCCTCCAAGGTCAACCAATTTAAACTACTGTGTATCTTATTGAAAAGCAGCAATGTAACACAAGGGATCCTAGCCATGGCATCAACTTAGTACTAACAATCATGCTTATATCAATATGACACTACCCAAACAAGTAAGTCACTTAGTAACATACTAGTGCGCCCTCACAATAAAGAATTTCCCCTTTTTCTCTCACAATAGAAATCAAAGTATCAACATGGGGATCATCACAAAAAAACTTACTCTCAGAATGAAGTTCAAACCAATGTATGCTAAATACTATATGCTTGCCCTTATCTTCATTACCAAAGTGTCTAGACAGGTAAGATAGGATCACTATAGGTCTTTCTTCGGCTTGTAACGTAGGCTAAGGGCTGGTATGATATTATACTGCATTTAGAGTAACTAACCTCATTGGCTCTAATTTAACTTGTGGGGTCCACTTATTAACTTCTTTTTCTCTCTTTTTCTTTTCTCTTGTTTTTCTCTTTTCTTGATTACACATTCAGAATGGGTGGTTCTTTCTTCCTATTCAAACAAATTTCTTTTCTTGCTCTTTTTCACCAATACCCAACTTTCTATTTCTTTTTCACTTATTCTTTTTCTTTTACTCTACCCTTCTTAATACCTAATTTACATCATGCACCCCTATGATAGCCACCTCAACTTAGGTTGTTTGCCTAAGTCAAGATGCACAGTGTCCAAGAAGAACTAGGGCCAAAACAGGTTCATTATGATCTAAAAGGGAAGGTGATAGGTATTATAGAAAGAAATGGTTAATTTAGGCTCAAAACAGGGATCAAGTGGTAACATGTACACAGGAAAGGTCATTTTAGGTTAAAAAGTGATTCAATTCAAAAATGGCCTATGATCATTTCCTAACCCCTATGTTTCAACTAAGGTAAGACGAACCGGGCAAGTTCTGGATTCGATAGTACAAAGGGAACTTAGTAAAATGGCACACAAGTATATTACCAGATACTACTTATCCAGTTCGTGCAATTGTTAGCAGTGATTATCAAGCAACTAAAACTTAATGTCATAACAAGATTCACAATGGTCACAAGTAACTGTAATCCACACAGTTTATCAATCAAGATATTGGAAGGATGGTTAAACGTTGAGCCAGACATGTCACTGCCTTTTGTGCTTTTTTTTTCTACTAAAAACTATGTTACAACAGAAGAATACCAGCTACCCTCAACTTATAACTAAAGAAAAAACTAGATTAAGAGTTAAGGTATACCTGGACTGGGTTGTTCTCAGGGATCATGGGTTGCCTCCTATGTAGTGCTTGATTTAATTTCGCGGCACAACTCAGGTGTCTCGATTACTTTAGACTTCATCGAGATAGATAATGGTGATTCTTTTCACTGATTCTTCCAGGCCAATGTAAATCTTGGCCCATTGCCTATTTACCTTGAATGTACTACCATCTTCATTTTTGAGGTCCACTACTCTAGATGAGTGGACTTAATTTACCTTAAAAGGTCCTGACCACTTAGATTTCAGCTTCCCTTGGAACAATTTGAGTCTGGAATTAAACAGAAGCACCAAGTCCCCTTTTTTGAAATCTCGTTTCTCTATTTTCCATTCATGGTACTTTTTCATCTTTTCTTTATACAAATCTTCTCATTCATATGCCCTGAGACGGAATTCATCCATCTCATTTTGTTGCCCTAGTCTCATCTTTGTTGCTTCCTTCCAATTTAAATTAAACCTCTTGAGCGACCATAAAGCCTTATGTTCCAGCTCTATTGGCAAATGACACGCTTTTCCATAGACCAGCTGAAATGGTGACATGCCAATAGGTGTCTTGAAAGCAGTTCGGTATGCCCACAAGGCATCATCAAGTTTTCACAACCAGTCTTTTCAGTTAGCATTCACCGTCTTGGATATGATGGCCTTAACTTCACGATTCGACACCTCCACTTGCCCATTAGTTTGCGGGTGGTACGGAGTATCCACTCTGTGTTGTTTCACTCCATATTTTGCCAGAGCTGCTCGAAATAATATGTTGCAAAAGTGAGATCCTCCATCACTTATGATAGTGCGTGGTACTCCAAAGCGAGAGAAGATGTTCTTTTTGAGAAAATCAACGACTCTCTTTCCCTCATTGTCAGTCAAAGCAACAGTTTTGACCTATTTAGAAACATAGTCAACAGCAACCAGAATACACTTCATTCCTTAATAACTTATAAACGGACCCATGAAGTTAATGCCCCAGACATCAAATAATTCCACTTCAAGCATCTTAGTTAAGGATATTTCATGCCTTTTAGATATTGACCCCTACCTCTGACATTGGTCACATTTCTACACAAACGCGTGGGCATCTTTAAATAGTGTTGGCCAATAATAACCACTTTGCAACACCTTTCTAGACGTTCGGTCACCTGCATGGTGACCCCCAACTAGGGAAGCATGACTTGTTTCCAGTATGCACAGTACATCTACTTGAGGCACGTACCTCCGTATGATATTGTCTGCACATCGCCTAAAAAGATAAGGATCATCCCAGAAGTAGTGTGTTACATCATGTAAGAACTTATTCCTTTGGTGGAATGAAAGATTTTCTGGGAGGATCTCACTCACAACATAGTTTGCATAATCCGCATACTAGGGAAATGTTTCCACAACAATTGTCAGGATCTCCTCATCAGGAAATTCATTATTTATCTTTATTGCATCATTAGATTTCTGTACACCTTCCATTCTAGATAAATGATCTGCAACCTAGTTTTCACAACCTTTCCTATCTTTGACTTTGAAATCAAACTCTTGCAGTAGAAACACCCATCTGATAAGCCTTGGTTTAGCATATTTCTTGGCCATCAAGTACCATAAGGTAGCATGGTCTGTATGGACTACCACTTTAGTCCCAAGCAGATAAGATCTGAATTTCTCAAAAGCATACACCACAGCTAGCAATTCCTGTTCAGTTATTGTGTAATTCTTTTGGGCTCCATTTAGCGCTTTGTTGGCATAATAGATTGGGTGAAATAATTTATCCCTCTTTTGTCCCAATACAGCTCCCAATGCAACACCACTTGCATCACATATTATTTCAAATGTTTTTGCCCAGTCAGGTGCTATAACAATAGGGGCCTCAATAAGCTTTTTTTAAGGAACTCAAATTTCTTCAAGCATTCGTTATCAAAGAGAAATTTCACTTCTTTCTCCAACAGTTTGCAAAGTGGATTTGCAACTTTTGAGAATTCTTTTATGACTCTCCGATAAAATCCTGCATGACCAAGGAAACTACGCACTCCCTTTACTGAAATGGGAGGCAATAATTTCTCGATAACTTCCACCTTTGCTCGATAAACTTCAATCCCTTTTTCAAAAATTTTGTGGCCAAGCACAATACCCTTATTTACCATAAAATGACATTTTTCCCAGTTAAGCACTAGATTAAATTCAACACATCTTTGCAAGGACACATTCAAATTTTTCAGACACATTTCAAATAAATCACCTATCGTAGAGAAATCATCTATGAATACCTCTATGGTGTCTTCCACCATGTCAGAGAAGATAGACATCATGCACCACTGAAAAGTAGCCGGTGCATTGCATAGCCCAAATGGAATTCTCTTAAATGCAAATGTTCCATATGGGCATGTGAATGTCATCTTCTCTTGATCTTCCGGAGCAAGGAAGATTTGGTTATATCCAGAATAATCATCCAAGAAGTAATACCATCCCCTACCAGCCAATCGATCAAGCATTTGGTCCATAAAAGGCATTGGGAAGTGGTCCTTCAGAGTCCAAGAGTTTAACTTATGGTAATCCAACTCTCCACCCGGTTATAGGTCTAAGTGGAATCAGTTCATTCTTTTCATTAGCAATCACTGTCATACCCCCTTTCTTGGGCACACATTAAACTGGACTTACCCATTTGCTGTCAGAAATAGGGTACACTACTCTTTCATCCAATCACTTAATAATATCCTTTTTAACCACCTCCTACATTAGTGGGTTAAGACGGAACTGATGCTCAATAGTAGGAGTAAAATCTTCTTCTAGTTAGATTTTGTGCGTACAGATGCCGGGGGAATGCCAATAATATCTGTGATGGTCCATTCGATTGCTCTCTTGTGCTTCTGAAGTACTGAAATAAGTGCATTTACTATTGTTCTTCCGAATTAGCTGTAATAATAATAGGTAGTGTGCTCCCTTTTCCCATAAACACATATCGTAAGTGACCCAGTAGCTACTTCAATTCCAACACTGGAGTTTTTTCAATAGATGGCTTGGCTGGTGGTGTTGGTCGATTATCCAGGTCAAGTACTATCTTTTTAGGAGCATAAGAATATAATCCCAGGCCAGTCAGGGCACAAACTATATCTTCATACTCCTCAATATCTTCACTATCATAGTTCATCAAAAATATGGCTAAGGGCTTGATAACAAGCTATTCAGTTCTAAGCACATCCTGTTTGTCCTCAAAATATACATCAACTACTAAGAATATTTGCCCATGTCAAACTGTACCACTTCATCGTTCACCCTGAATTAGAGCTCATTCGCTCTTAAATCGATCAACACACTTCTGGTTGCGATAAAAGGTCGACCCAAGATTATGGGCACCTCGAAATCCACCTCACAGTCCAGAATGACAAAGTCTATGAGAAATATGAAATTTGAGACCTTTACCAACACATCATACAGAATGCCAACAGGTCGCTTTACGACCTATCGGCTATCACCAGTCTCATGTTGGTAGGTGTGGGATTCCCCAGACCCAACTTTTTATAAATAGTCAATGGCATCAGGTTAACACTTATTCCCAAATCACACAATGCTTTAGTGAATTCCATGGTTCTAATTGTGTAGGGAATAGTGACTGCACCTGGATCCAACTTCTTCTGCATCAAGGTACTTATGGAAATAGCGCTATAAAAGGTGGAGGTCTGCTTCCAGTTTACAACTCATTGCTTATTTCTTGGTAACAAGGTATTTCATAAATTTTGCATATCCTGGCATTTGGTCAAGTGTTTCGATCAAAGGCACATTTATTGTCAATTGCTTGAGCATTGACAGGAACTTGCTAAATTTTGCATCATCCGCCTTCTTTCTCAATCGTTGAGGAAAGAAAGATGGTGGCCTTGGGATGGTTTTCAACACCACTTCCTCTTCCTTCTCCTTGTCCGATATATCGACAGAGCTATTCGGCTTCTCAGACTCCTCTGGGTATTTTTTTGTTGGTTCCTTTGCAACTTCCTCATTGTTCAAAGATTTGCCCACAGAAGGGCCAGATAAAATCTTACCACTTCTAGTGGTAATTCCCTAGAATGAATAGTCTGTCTTCTGATCCTGAACAGTTTGTTCAATTAAAGTGCCACTTCTTCCCTGGTTCAGTGTTGAGGAAAGTTGACTCATCTATTACTCTAACTATTGGATAGAAGTTGAATGTGAACTAACCAACTGACTTATAGTGGAAAATTCACTCCTCATACTAGTTACTCCTGTGTTGGTAGACTCTACTCCTTTCAACAATTCTTTCATCATATCCTTCGTAGACTACTTTCCTGAGCTAGTTACAACAGTTTCTTGATTTCCAGCACGAACATACAACCTACTTCTGTCATTGCTACTTATCTATTTTTCTTGCTCCCTGTCTCTATGATTAGGATTTTCATACTCGTTCCTACCTTGATTCCCTTAGTTAATACCTCGGAAACCCCCCTGATTAGTAATATAGTTGGCTTATTCTTCAGGATCCATATCAACCCAGTCCTGAATCATTACATCCTTTACTTTTTCCATTTTTCCTTATAATAGGTGCTTGGTGAGCAGGTCCATTTGAGTCTTTAGATGGGCCATATCTTGATCCTTCTCCTTATCTCTTCTGCGTTGTTCATCATTTATTCCAATAGGAATAGTTGGACTTACCACCATAGAATCGTTGGTGTGCCAAGCCCTACTTAGTTTGGTCATCCTATTCAGCATATCAGCAGCATTTTTAAATGACAGAGCAACAAATGACCCACCAGCAGCGTTATCTACTATTGGCTTTGTCATAGAGTAAAAAGCTCTGTACAAGGTCTCCATCAAATGTGTGTCCGTCATGCTATGATTCGGAAACTGTGTCAGCTTCTTCTTGAACCTCTCCCAAGTTTATGTAAATCCTCATTCGGGAGCTGTCTAAAATTGTTAATCTCATCCCTCAACTGTACCCTCCTAGACGGTGGAAAGAACCTTTCTAGGAAAGCTCCTCTCAACTGCCTCCAGTTGGTTATAGAGTTAGGTGTCAACTCATTCATCCATAATGTTTACTCTCCAGACAAAGACAACGGGAACAACCTCAACTGAATAGCGCTCTAGCTTACCCCCGGGTATCAAAGGATTTGCAAATAGCGACAAAATTCACCAGATGCAGGTTGTGGTCATCCCCAGGAAGGCCTCCAAACAAACCCTTCAGATTTAGATGTTGGATCATTGTACTTGTAATATTGAACTTTGCTGCAGGTGATAACGGAGGGGGAATGATCGCACCCGTTGCACCTGCTTCATCCACAACGTCATCATCATCAACCTCATACTGCAGCGATTGTTCTACCATTCTTCTTATATGGTGGGGTTCCAGAATGAGTATTGCTTGGCGTAACCTATGAATATCCTATAAATAAACAAAAATAACAACCGAACGTAAATCTGGAAAACTTAACTATCAGCAAATTTTTGCACATAAACTTTTAGTCTACAACCATATTCCCCGACAACGACACCATTTTTTATAACGCTCAAATTACACTCTTGAATGGGTGTAAGCGATCGTTGTCAATATAAAACCCAACTAGGATGGGTCGAATCCCACAGGGAATATGGTGTGAACTTCGATTTGTTTACAATATACTTTACTGGTAGTTTAATGTTTCCGAAAATAGGGGTTTAAGGTTCACAAAGAGTTAATTGTCACTTTCAATATTTTAGTGTTTGAAATCAGTCTAAATAGGAAACCAAAGTTATGTTCACCATGGGTTTTAGGAATTGACAGAAACTAGGTAATGCTTGGGATTCTTGAAGTAAGTAGAAACAATAGAATATTCCTGACGACGATACTATCTGACTTATCTCTCGACCTCACCAGACAATTTATTAGCTAATTCTCTCAAACTTAGATAACTTATCTATATCCAATAGGATTTTATCTTAGGTAGATCAATCCAGTTACGGCATTGATCATTAAACAGAAGGTTGGTAGCTTTCGAGTCCCTATTGATAATTCACAACCTCTAGTCTATTTCTCTGTTAGAAGCAAATAAAACCTAAGGCATAACCTAATGTTTGCAACCAGTAGATTTCAGTTAAAACAACAGAATTTAAAGACGTCCTACTACTCTTTGAATCCATTAAATACCTTGTAACCTATCAAACCATAGTCCATGGATCCCATAACTCCGGCTAATGGAATTAGCCGCTCATAATTTGATGAACAAAATACAAAGTTGAATTCATGATAATAAGGATAAACTTACGAATTGATGAAAAACAATAAGTAGTTTCTTCAAGTTAATCCCAAAAATAGGAATCCACAAATAGTTGATAAGTGTCGAAGAAAATAAAACTCTCCAAAAACTAAAAAAGGAGAACCTCCTGAATAAACCCTAAAAGATTCTATTTATACTAAAGCCTAATTAAGGAGATAAAATAGCAAATTCAATTAATTCTCGAATTAGGTGACGCCCAAGCTGACACCGCATCAAGAGTCTGACGCTCTATCATGGATGGCGTCAGACTTTCTCCAGTTTCTTCAATTCTCTTCCTTAGGCTGACGATGACTCTAACGCCATGTCAAGGATCTGATGGCGTATTACCAACATCGTCAGATGTCTTCTCCTATTGCTATTTTTCTGCTTAAGGCTGGCACCATTCTTAAGGCCTTATCACCCACTTGATGCCATGTCACAGACGTCGTCAGAACTGCTTCTCAACTCTAATTTTGTGGTTAAGGCTGACGCTGCTTCTGATAGGCTATCACAAGGCTGACGACTTATCACGGATGTCATCAGCCATGTTTTCTTCTTTTTTTCTCAGATTTTAAACTCTTTTGCTCCATTGTCATTTATTTCCATTCCTTCAGCCTTTTACTGCAATATCATGAGAAAACACATCAAAACAACAAGAGTTGCTTCAGAATTCATAATTATTTTGAGCTAAAAAGTATTAAATATGTTAGCTTTTGCTCACACATCAATAGATAGACTCAGATTCAGCCAATAATGTTAGAGTTAGTAATGAGTCCTCATCTATCGAGGATATTCTATTATTTTAGTTTTTTAGTAGATGTAGTATTTCAATAAATGGAGTTAGTTGGGGGATTTTCCCATCAACTTCACTTTCAAACAGTTAAATTTAGAGGCTTTTCAGAATAGACTTTCAGACAATATTCAGATTTATAGATTACTATTACCAGTTGATATTCCTTATCAGTATTTACAGATTTTGAACCTTATGTCATTTCAGCCTATTTTTCATATTTATTTCAATATTATTATTCAGTGCTTACAAAATATATCAATTATGGGTTAGCTTGTGGTCCTTCGGGGTCGTAAGCACCGTATAACATTAGAGGTATAGACTCGGGGCATTACAAACTTGGTATCAGAGCCTAAGGTTCAACAGAGTCCTAAGGAGTCTGAAAGTCGTATCTAGTATAGTCTTGTGCATGGGTGTGTATCCCACCACACTTATGGACATGAGGCTATGAAATATTTTAGGAAAAGTTTCCCTTCTTTCAGTATTCATGTCATGCGAGTGAGCATGAGATCAAGTTAAACTCTCAGAATAATCTATTTCTTCCTTTTATTTACAGAACATGCCTCCTAAAAAGACTAACAAAATCGAAAATCAGTCATCACCTCAGCCCATTTAGTTAGATCCCATGGATGAGCATGTCTCTCATGCAGAATTTAGAGTCGTGTTCACTACTCTAACGAATTGCGTAGCATCTCAGAATGAATGGCCAGTTGCTATTCAGGACAACTTAGTAGCCAATATTACTGTAGCCAGGATTTGGGACTTCACCCGAATGAATCCTCCTCTATTATCTAGATCCAAGTTAGAAGACGATCCATAGGAGTTCCTCGATCAGATTTAAAATGTCATAGATATTATGTGAGTGACTTCCACTTAGAGTGCTAAGTTAGTTGCCTATCATCTACAAGATATAGCTCATACGTGGTTTAAGTAGTGGAAGGTAGACAGGGGAACAGATGCAGAGCCCATAGAGTGGGAAGAGTTTGCTACTACTTTCCTAGATAAATTCTTTCCCTTAGAGCTGAGAGAAGCCAATGTGTTAGAGTGAATTAACCTCAGGTAGGGCAGTATGAGTGTGAAATTGTATTTCCTCAAGTTTACTTAGTTAGACAAGTATGCTCCCCATGTAGTAGTAGATAGTAGGTCCATAATGAGCAGGTTCATGTTAGGGGTGTCAGATAGTGTGGTTAAGAAATGCAGAACTATGATGTTGATTAAGGAGATTGACATATCCAGGATCATGGTCCATGCTAAGCAGATAGAAGAGGCTAAGAATAGAGAGAGATAAACAGAATAAGAGATCTAGAACAGGTAGCTTCAATTTCAATTAGCCTAAGTTAGAGGGTGGTAACCGTTCCAGTTCTACCCAAAATCTTTAGTTCTAGCTCGTTCCTCAGCCAGCGCTCCAGTACCTTAGTTCAGAAATGGTAAAAAAGATAGAGCACCAGGCTCTAAATATTAAGATAGTGTCATCAGTGCTTGAACAAATACTCTTTGTCAGACATGTGGTAGAAACCATCGGGGTGTCTGTAGTGTTGGCAGTGATATTTATTTTGAGTGTGGAAAGCCAGGACATAGAGTCAGAGATTTTCCTCAGTCAGGTTCTCAAGGTCAGTATAATCGCACTTCAACTCAGTCAGGTCATCTGAATTAGCAGGGTGCCACTTCCAGTGTCACCAGTGAGCAACACCCAAACAGGCTTTATGCACTTCAGTCCAGACAAGATCAGGAAAATTCTCCTGATGTGGTTACTGGTATATTACAGATCTTTCATTTATATATTTATGCCATGCTAGATCCAGGAGCTTTTAATGTTTTGTAACTCCTTATATAGTTGTTAACGTCAGAGTCAGTCCAGAAATCCTAGTAGAGCTTTCCTCAGTTTCTACCTCAATAGGTAAATCTATCATAGCTCGGTGGGTATACAGGAACTGTCCGATTATGATATCTAAGAAAGTTACTTTAGCAGACCTTGTAGAGCTAGAGATGGTGGATTTTGAGTCATTCTCGACATAGATTGGCTCTATTCATGCTATGCCTTAGTTAATTATATAAAAAGAATAGTTTATTTTTAGTTTCCAAATGAACCAGTCCTTGAATGGGGGGGTAGTACCATAGCGCTTAAGGGTAAGTTAATTTCATACCTTAGAGAGAGAAAAATGATATCCAAGGGATGTGTCTACCATCTTGTATGAGTCAAGGACTCTAACTCAGAAACTCTAACTCTCGAGTCAATTTCAGTAGTAAATGAATTCTCAGATGTGTTTCCCAAAGATCTTCCTTGAGTCCCTCCCATTAGGGAAATGGACTTCGGAATAGACCTTCTTCTAGATACTTAGCCCATATCTATTCCACCATATAGAATGGAACCATCAGAACTTAAGGAGTTAAAAGAACAGTTGAAGGATCTCCTAGATAAGGGGTTCATCAGACCCAGCATTTCCCTGTGGGGTGCACCAGTCTAATTCATGCATAAGAAAGATAGTTCTCTTAGGGTGTGTATAGACTACCATCAGTTGAACAAGGTCACAGTCAAGAATAAATATCCACTTCCTAGAATCGATGAATTATTTGACCAACTTTAGGGTGCCAGTTACTTTTCAAAGATACACCCAAAGATCAAGCTATTATCAGCTTAGAGTCAGAGAATGTGACATTCCGAAAACAAATTTCAAGACCGGGTATGGTAACTTTGAGTTTCTAGTCACTTCCTTTGTTCTTAAAAATGCCCCAATAACTTTCATAGACTTAATGAATTGCATTTTCAAGAAGTACTTGGACATGTTCGTTATAGTCTTCATGGATGACATTCTTGTCTATTCTCATTGCGAGAATGATCATGCAGATCACCTCAGAATCATACTTCAGACTCTCAGAACTCATCAGTTGTTTGCCAAATTCAGTAAGTGCAAATTTTTCCTAAGGTTAGTAGCATTCCTTGGTCATATTATTTCCAGTGATGGCATTAGAGTTGATCCTCAAAAGACCGCGGTGGTGAGAAACTGACCTAGACCCATCTCTCCATCAGATATCAGGAGTTTCTTGGGTTTAGCTGGATATTACCATTGGTTTGTTAAAGGGTTTTCATCTATTGCGTCCCCCATGTCTAAATTGACTCAAAAGGAAGTCTAGTTTCAGCGGTCAGATTCTTGCGAGAAGAGTTTTTAGGAGTTGAAGACTCGACTCACCTCAACCCCAATTTTAACTCTACCAGATGGTTCAGATGAGCTTGTTGTGTACTATGATGTATCCAGAGTAGGTTTGGTTTGTGTCCTCATGCAGAGAGGTAAGGTTATATCCTATGCCTCCAGACAGCTGAAGCCCCATAAGAAGAATTACCCGACTCATGATCTCGAGTTAGCCGCTGTAGTGTTTGCCTTAAAGATTTGGAGGCATTACTTGTATGGGGTGCATGTTGTTGTGTTCACAGATCATAAAAACTTGCAGTATGTATTTTCTCAGAAAGATTTAAATTTGCATTATATAAGGTAGTTAGAGTTGTTGAAAGATTATGATATGAGTGTTCTGTATCACCCGGGAAACGCCAATGTAGTAGCTGATGCTTTCAGTGGATTGTCTATGGGTAGTGTTTCTCATGTTGAAAATTATAAGAAGAAGTTAGTTCAGGAAGTTCATTAGCTTTCCCGACTAGGTTTCTTTTTAGTTGATTTAGCAGAGGGTAGTGTATGGGTGCAGACTAGTTAAGAACTATATCTAGTTTACAAAGTGAAGAAAAAGTAGGATAAAGATCCCAGTCCTGTTAAGTTGAAAGAGTCGATCAGGGATCAGAAAGTGGAAGTTTTCTCTCAAGGGGGAGATGGTGTGTTGCATTGCCAGGATTTCTTATGTGTGCCAGGTATAGATGACTTAAGGAAATAAATTTTTGCAAAAGCGCATGGTGCGCATTACTCGATTCATCTAGGGGCCACTAAGATGTACCACAACTTACGGGAGATCTATTGGTGGAGCGGGATGAAGAGGGATATTGTAAAGTTTATAGCTAAGTGATCTATGTGTCATCTAGTTAAGATTGAGAACCATAATCCTAGTGGGTCCATGCAGGAGTTCAATATTCCTACATGGAAATTTAAAGAAGTGAACATAGACTTTGTGATGGGTTTGCCTCGTAATCATCATCAACATAGTTCTATTTAGGTTATCATAGACAACATAATTCCATTTGGGTTATCTTGCCAATTTATACTTCTTATTCAGCTGAGGACTGTGCCAAACTCTATATCAGAGAGTGTGTCAAGTTACACAAAGTCCCAATATCCATCATCTCAGATAGAGCTACCCAGTTTACCTCTTATTTCTAGAAAGTATTCCAAAAGGGTCTTGGTACCCGAGTTCACCTCATTACATCCTTCTACCCTTAGAAAGATGGTCAAGTAGAAAGTACCATTCAGACTCTAGAAGATATGATAAGAGCGTGTGTTGTCAATTTTAAGGGTAGTTGGGATAACTACTTGCCTTTGATCATATTTCCATACAATAACAACTATCACTTTAGTATTCAGATGTCTACGTTTGAGGCTCTCTATGGTAGGATATATAGAACTCCAATTGGTTGGTTTGAGGTTGGTGAGGCCACAGTAGTAAGGCCTTATTTAGTGTTTGATGCCTTAGAAAAGGTTCAGCTGATCAAAGAAAGACTTAGGGATGCCCATAGCAAAAAGAAATCGTATTCAGATATGAGGAGAAAAGATCTCGTGTTTGAGATTGGTGATTTTGTATTCTTGGAAATCTCTCCCATGAAGGGAGTAAAGACGTTCGGCAAGAAGGGAAAGCTCAATCCTCGATATGTCGATCCTTATAGAATTCTCAGTCATATCAGAAAGGTAGCTTATGAGCTCGAGTTGCCTTCAGATCTAGATTCAGTACACCCAATATTCCACGTATCCTTTCTAAAGAAATACATTGGTGACTCAGCAGACATAGTTACCTTAGAGGGCATATATATTTAGAATAATCTCTCTTTTGAAGAGGTTCCAGTCCAGATCCTCGATCGTCAGATTCGCAGACTGAGGAACAAAGAAGTTCCCTTGGTCAAAGTTCTTTGGAAGAATTAGTCTGTTGAGGGAGAAACTTGGGAAAAATAAGTAGATATATAGACCAAGTATCCTCACCTCTTCTCCACAAACTCAGATTCAGCTTAAGGTAACAGTCTGACTTAGCTCTACTCAATTCCACGTTCAGTTATAATTATAATCTTGGTATTCGTTACCGTTGCATTTTCAGTCATGCATTCATGAATTAGTTCAGCCATGTACTCATGCATCAGATATGCATGTTCATTATGAGAACTCCACTTGTCAGTAGTTCAGTCATGTAGCCATGTTTTAATGTGCATTTTTAGTGTGTAAGCCCAGTCTATCATTGTTCCTCAGCTTAGTCAGTCTCATTCGAGGACGAATGATCCCAAGGGGGAGATATTTTAATACCTCGTATTTTCCTAACTTAAATTAACCCTCAGTACCTGGGTTACCTTATATAAAATATTTGAAATACTAAGTATTTTTCAGTTTAGAGCCTACCAATGCGTAGGAAATTCAATTAGATTTCCAATGATATAAAATTTACCCAAATTGGATACCCGGGCGAAGAGTTAGAGCTATTTTTGTAAATCAGAGGGCCAACTGGCACTTTAGCATGTCGCAGAATAAGACCAAATGGCAATTTTCAAATCCAGTAAGCCTCTGCGATCATGACGCATCGCGCAAATGCTCTATTTCACAATTATCATCTTTCTAGTAAATCTACGCGATGTCACCACATCGCAGTGAACTTCAAGGTCGCATCTAATGTGGCAACGCAATACCACCGCGTTGCACCACCGAGCATTTTCCCATTTGTCATTTTCCAGAGACACGGCGTAATAGCACCGCGTCGCACCAAGGCCCCTTGTTAGAATTTTTGGATGAAAATTTAAAAGGTCGTCTAGGGTTAAACTAGTCTTTTCCCATGACTTTTACATATCCAGATATGGGATTTAATACCTAAAAACGTTTAAACCCATTCATTATTAATTTTTCCCCAAATCAAAAGACACTCTCTCTCAAGAAAATAAAACTCTAGCTCCAACGAATCAAGGTCAATCTCAAGAATTTCTCCAAGAATTAACAATCCAAGGTATGTTAGGTGTTCATCTATGGGTTCCTTTCACCCATAGAGTCCACAAATCCATTTTTAAAACTACAAGATTGTAGATTTATGAATTACATGCTTGAAATTGAATTGAATTCATGTTCATGTTATTGTTGGGTCTCAGTCCATGATTAAATTACAAGCTTTCATAAGATTAATCATGATATATGTTGATTTACATGATCTTCTTGATAAACCCTTCAATTTGCAAATTGATTGATGTAGCCATGATAATTATATGTGTTGATTATTGTAGAACCTAAGTATTCTCCCCATATGTTTGATAAAATGCCTATGTGAATGAAATAGTGCCATTATAACATGATAGCATGTATTTCCCATTCATGTATAAGTAAATGCATTACAAGTGTTTGCTAAAATATCTCAATGAGTGGATTGTGGTCAAGTAGCCATTATTATGTTTTCAAGATTATGCCATGATTTACTTTGATGCTATCGAGTCCTGGTAGTATTTAATACCCGACAATTTAGTTGTGTACCTAGAGCCAGTGTCAATTATAAAATAGTATCAGTAATGTCCCAATCAGTAGTATCCCATCAGTTACAGAACTCATTAGAACTTAGTCAGTTATAGAACCTAGGAAAACTCAGTAAACTTAGAATCAGTCCAGTTTATTTTAGTATACTCAGTTCAATGTCTTTTGGTTCGGAGTAGGATTCAGCACCGAGTGAACCCAAGGATGGGGGATCACCTGCCAGTAGAGGGTGTGATCCTTAGAAGCAATCCTTGCATTCCAGAACTATGTAGCCAACTTAGGTTGAGACATCAAACATGCCACTTGAGGGTTGATGAGGTGTTTTAACCTGCCATATGAGGGTTCCACCATTCTCATTAGAGTACCTGCCAGATGAGGTTAACTCTTCAGTATCTTTACCCATGGCACAGTACTGACACCCTTCCAACTGGGTCACCGGTTGGACCCCAACTCAGTTATCTTATTTGGGGCATGTCAGTTAGATGATTACCTCCCACAGTTTTAGTTTTAGTCTTCAGAATAGAACTTAGTTCAGTTCTACATAATCAGGACTGTCAGATACAGTCAATCAGTATTAGTAACTCAGTTATCAGTAACTTCAGATATTAGTTACTCAGTATCAGAACTCAGGACTTAGCTTCAGACAAGCTCAGTTACGGTATTTATATATATGCACAATTGTGCAAACTCAGTATTTACAACAGTATCAGAAATCTATGTACTCTCATGTTCAGTTACTCTATATTATTCTGTCAGCTATTGTTCATGCATATGAACCCTTGTATTCAGACTTACCTCATCTAGCATACCATTAAATTCCATGTACTGACGCATACTCTTTCTTTGCGCTATGATATATCATATCATAGGTTCGGATGCTTAGGTTCCCGACCATGCATAGGACCATGCTATGAGTCCTCATCTATCGAGGATATTCTATTATTTCTATTTTTTAGTAGATGCAGTATTTTAGTAGATAGAGTTAGTTTAGGGATTGTCCCATCAACTCCACTTTCAGACAGTTTAGTTTAGAGTTTTTTCAGACTAGACTTTCAAACAGTATTTAGATTTACAAATTATTATTATCAGTTGATATTCCTTATTAGTATTTATAAATTCTGAACCTTATGGCATTTTAGCCTATTTTCTGTATTTATTTCAATATTATTATTTGGTACTCATAGAAGATATCATTCATGGTTTAGCTTGTGGTCCTTTGAGGTCGTAAGCACCGTGTAGCGTTTGGGGTACAGACTCGGGGCATTACATTTCAGTTGGTAGGTGTAATACCCCAAAAAATCCAACTCAATATTAGCTCCATATTTCAAGATCATACATAGTACATCGTGGTTCCTTGGTAGTTTCATGATCAAGGTTGATGTGAATTAAGGTCTCAAATATATCCTAGCTATTGTGCGAATCAAAACATTCCTTACCGATTGAATTCTTGAGAAGGATATTGGTATCATCAAATTCAAACAATAATATCTCTCATTATACTATGAATTATTTATCCCATGACCTACCAATGAATATATAATTTAATAATCTTTTCATCGATACCAAATTCGCCTAAAACGGACACCCGGTGAAGAAGTTATGGCTATTTTAAGTTTCTGCTGTAAGACAAATGCCATTTCAGTGCATGGCGCGTCGCCATGTATTAGCGTACGGATTTAACTACCACATACTTGCAATCTCAGTTACTATGTATGTATGTTTGTACTCTTACGTTCATATCAGTCAGTCAGTTAGCATTATTCATGCATGTAAACCCTTTGCATTAGCCTACCTCACTCGTATACTCAGTACTCCAGTTGTACTGACGCATTTGCGCTATGGTGCTTTCTTTTCATATTACACCATTGGTCCAGAGCCATGAGTTGTAGACCAGCAGTAGCTTTCCAGTCGCAGTGTTGCAGTGAGTCCTCATCCATTCGAGGATAATATGATTTGATTTATTCATTTATTACTTCATTTTAGTTTTACGAAGATAGTTGGAGACATGTTTCTTGAACCTTATGGCCTACATGTTCAGGTTTTCCGCGTATTATATATATATTATGCAGTGTACAAGTACAGATATAAGTCATGGGTTAGATTGTGGTCCCTCGAGGTCATGAGCGCCGTGTAGCATTCCGATTCAGAAAATTGGGGTGTTACAAACATGGTATTAGAGCCTAAGGTTCAATATAGTCCTAGGAATTCTGAAAACCACATCTAGTAAAGTCTTGTGCATGGGTGTGTTGCACGCCATATTTATGTATAGGAGGCTATAAGATGTTTTAGGAATAGTTTCCCTTCTTTCAGTATTCATGTTGTGCCAGTGAGCATAATAATAAGTCAGTCTATCAGTCTAATCCGTTCTTCTCTTATTTTAGAATAAGGCCCCAAAGAGAAGAAACCAGCCAGCTCCTCAGCCCAAAGATCCTTTGGGCAATCATGTTTCTTATGTGGAGTTCAGGACCGCATTTACCACACTTTCTCAATTTGTGGCTACCCAAAATGAATGGCCACCAGTTATTCCATCCAATCCAGTGGACAATTCCCCAACATCTAGGATTCAGGACTTCACTCGAATGAACCCTCTATCTTTCTTTGGGTCTAAGTCTAATAAAGACCCTCAGGGATTCATTGACCAAGTCCAGAAGGTCATTGATATCATGGGAGTTACTTCTGTTCAGACTGCTGAGTTATTAGCATACCAATAATAGGATAGTTCAGTTTTAGTTCCCAAATAATCCCATCCTAGAGTGGAAGGGTAGTACCTCAGCGTTCAGGGTTCAGCTTGTTTCCTACCTCCGGGAAAGGAAAATGATTTCTAAGGGGTGTGTGTATCATCTCGTTCATGTTAAAGATTCCAGTTACGAATCTCCCAGTCTCGAATTAGTCCCAGTGGTTAGTGAATATTCAGATGTCTTTCCCAAAGATCTTCCAGGCATTCCTCCAGAAAGGGAAATAGACAGCGGCATATACCTTCTCCCAGATACTCATCCTATCTCTATCCCACCATACAGAATGACACCGACAGAACATAAGGAACTGAAAAATCAATTGAAGGATCTCTTAGATAAGTTATTTATCAAGCCCATTCTATCCCCATGGGGTGCGCCAGTCTTATTCATGCGTAAGAAATATGGTTCTCTCAGGATGTGTATTGATTACCATTAGCTCAACAAAGTTACGGTCAAGAATAGGTATCCACTTCCCAGAATAGATTATTTGTTTGACCAACTTTAGGGTGCCATTTATTTCTCTAAGATAGACCTCAGATCAGGCTATGATCAGCTCAGAGTTAGAGAATGTGACATCCCAAAGACAGCTTTCTGTACTCGGTATGGTCACTTCGAATTTCTAGTCATGTCCTTTGGTCTAACCAATGCCCCTGCAGCTTTCATGGACTTGATGAACCGTGTGTTCAAGCAGTACTTGGACATGTTCTTCATAGTCTTTATAGATGATATTCTGGTCTATTCTCACACTGAGCATGATCATTCAGAGCATCTCAGAATTGTTCTTTAGACCCTTAGAAATCATCAGTTATTCACCAAGTTCAGTAAGTGCGAGTTTTGGCTAAGATCAGTAGAATTCCTTGTCCATATTGTTTCCGATGAGGGCATTAGAGTATATCCTCAGAAAACCAAAGTGTTACTGCCCCAGACCTGTATCTCCAACAGATATCAGGAGTTTCTTGGGTTTGGCTGGCTATTACAAACGGTTTGTTGAGGGATTTTCTTCTATTGCGTCTCCTATGTCCAGATTGACTCAGAAAAAGGTCAAGTTTCAGTGGTCAGATTCATGCGAAAAGAGTTTTCAGGAATTGAAGACTCAACTCACTACAGCTCCAGTTCTAGCTCTTCCAGATGGTTCAGATGGGTTCGTAGTATATTGTGATGCATCCAGAGTGGGTTTAGATTGTGTCCTCATGCAACATGGTAAGGTCATAGCCTACGCCTCCAGACATTAAATACCCATGAGAAGAATTATCCTACTCATGATCTTGAGTTAGCAGCAGTAGTTTTTGCCTTGAAGATTTGGAGGCATTATCTTTACGGAGTTCATGTAGGCGTCTTCACAGATCATAAGAGTCTCCAGTATGTATTTTCTCAAAAAGATCTCAATCTTCGTTAGATAAGGTGGTTATATCTCTTGAAAGACTATGACATGAGTGTCCTTTATCATCCGAGCAAGGCCAACATTATGGCCAATGCTCTCAGTAGACTCTCCATGGGCAGTATTTCTCATGTTAAGGGTAGAAGAAAAAGATAGCTCAGGAAATCCATCAGCTTGCCGCACTAGGTGTTTGCTTAGTCGACTCTTCAGAGGGTGGTGTATGTGTTTATAGTAGTTCAGAGTCATCTCTAGTTTCTGAGGTGAAAGAAAAGCAAGACATGGATCCTAGCCTTGTCAAGCTGAAAGAGTCAGTTCAGAATAAGGAAGTTCAGGTTTTCTCCCAAGGGGGAGATGGTGTTCTTCATTGTCAGGGTCGTTTGTAAGTTCCAGGTGTAGATGACTTAAGGCAATGAATTCTTACAGAAGCACATGGTGCGTGATACTTCATTCATCTAGGAGCCACTAAGATGTACCATGATTTGCGGGAGATCTATTGGTGGAGTGGGATGAAGAGTGATGTTTCAGAGTTTGTGGCTAAGTGCTCTACATGTCAGCAGGTTAAGATAGAGCATCAGAAACCTAGTGGTTCCATGCAAAAGTTCACCATTCCTACTTGAAAGTGGAAAGAACTGAACATGGACTTCGTGGCGAGTTTTCCTAGAACTCATCATCAACATGATTTAGTTTGGGTCATTATAGATAGATTGACCAAGTCAGCCTATTTTCTTCAGTTCGTACCTCCTATTCAGCCGAGGATTATGCCAAACTCTACATCAGGGAGTTGGTTAGATTACACAGTGTTCCCTTATCTATCATCTCAGACAGAGGTACCCAGTTCACCTCTCACTTCTGGAAAGAATTCTAAAAGGGTCTCGGTACCCAAGTTTATCTCAGTACAGCATTTCATCCTCAGAAAGATGGTCAAGCAGAAAGTACCATTTAGACTCTTGAAGATATGCTAAGGGTGTGTGCAATTTATTTCAAGGGAAGTTGGGATGACCATTTGGCCTTGATTGAGTTTACATACAACAATAGCTATCATTCCAGTATTCAGATGGCTCCATTCGAAGCTCTCTATGGTAGGGGATGTAGATCTCTGATCGGTTGGTTCGAAGTTAGTGAGGCCTCAGTCATAGGTCCTGACTTAGTATTCGACACCTTAGAGAAAGTTCAGTTGATCAGAGAGAGACTTTGGGCTGCTCAGAGCCAACAAAAGTCTTATGCAGATGTTTGTAGAAAGGATATTGAGTTCGAGGTTAACGACTATGTCTATCTTAAGATCTCTCCCATGAAGGGAGTGAAGAGGTTCGGCGAGAAAGGAAAACTCAGTCCCCGATATGTCGTTCCCTTCAAGATTCTCAGTCGTTTCGGAAAGGTAGCTTATGAGTTAGAATTTCCTTAAGATCTAGCCTCAGTTCATCCAGTCTTCCATGTCTCTTTGCTCAAGAAGTGCATAGGTGATCCAGCAGTTGTAGTCCTTATTCAGAGCATTGACATTCAGAACAACCTCTCTTATGAAGAGATTCCAGTCAAAATCTTAGACTATCAGACTCGTCGATTGAGGAACAAAGAAGTCCCTCTAGTTAAGGTTCTTTAGAGAAATCAGTCTCATGAGGGAGCTACTTGGGAAACAAAACAGATATGCATACCAAGTATCCTCACCTCTTCCCCGCAAATTCAGATTAAGCTTAAGGTAATAGTTATCCTTAAGCTTATTCAATTTCATGTTCATGTCACCAATTTAAACTTGGTATATATTACCGTTGCATACTTAGTCATGCATTCATGTATCAGTTCAATTATAAGGTCATGCATCAGATATGCATTCTCATCTTGAGAAGCTCAGTTTATCAGATAGCTCAGTTACGCATCCATGTACCAGTTATCCATGCGTCAGATATGCATGAGTTCAGTATATTTAGCATGTTAGTCATGATATCATGTTCCAGTACTTCATGTTCAGTTCATGTTCGGCTTGTCTTATTCTTCCCTCTCAGTTAAGTCTCATTCGAGGATGAATGTTCCCAAGGGGGAGATATTGTAATACCTCAAAAAATCCAACACAATATTATATCCATGTTTCAAGATCATGCATAGTACATCATGGTTCCTTTTTATTTTCATAATCAAGGTTTATATGAATTAAGGTCTCAAATATGTCCTAGCTTGCGAATTAAAACATTCCTTACCGATTGAATTCTTGAGAAAGATATTGGTATTGTAAACTTCAAACGAGAATATCTATCTTTATACTATGAATTTTTTATCCCATGAACTACCAACGTATATAAAATTTAATAATCTTTCCGTCGATACCAAATTCGCCTAAAACGGACACCCGGTGAAGAAGTTATGGCTATTTTAAGTTTCTGTTGTAAGACAAATGCCATTTCAGTGCATGGCGCATCGCGCGGGAGGCCAAAATGGAACTCGTCAATTTCCATAAAGCCTCCTCTATAACCCCACTTCACACCAAGATTCCAGGTCGCAATAATTGGCATTTTACCAAGCTCCGCATCGCACCGGGGCCCTAAATCGGGATAAATTTTGCGTAGTTTTCAGTTTTCATTTTAAACTACTCAAGGGCAATATGGTAAATTCCCAAAACCATATATATACTCTTTAAACAAGGTATTGAATCCCCAAAGAATCCCTTTACATTAATTTTATCAAAATTCACTCAAGAACAGTCAAGAACAAGTCTAGGGTTTCCATTGGGGTTTCAAGCTTCAAGCTAATTCAACCGTAGATTCCACGAATTCTTAATCTAAGGTATGAGTAGTGTTCATCTATGGATCCAATACGTTCATAGATCTCAAGAACCATGTTTTTAAATGTTATTTTGTAAACTTTTTGTGGTGATATAAGTATGTACATGTTGATAATTGTTGTTTAAGTTTCAAAATGATATCTAAGGATGTTTTCATGAAATATATGTGGTTGTTAGTTGAAAAACATGAACTTTAGGTGGTTTGATGTGATGCAAGTATGAAATCCACCTATTCTTAAAAGAATGCATGCAAGGTGTTTGATAAAATGCATGATTCCATGATATCTAAATGACAAGTCCATATTAGCTATACACTTCCATATGAATTTCCATGCTATTTATGTGTTGTTGTTGTTGTGGCATGAAGCATGTGTGATAATGGAAATATGAATTATATACACGAAATGTATCCATGCTCTCCCTACCATGTTGAGATGTGAATAAGTACATGAAGTATACTATCCCCTACTTATAATATTGTGAATTGTGGACTCTAATCTTGTGATCAAGTCATGTCATGTGTGTCAGTTTCCTTCTATCAAGTCCTGGGGGTATTCGTACTCGAAAAATATAGCTGTGTGCCTAGAGCCATGTCATGTGCCATGATTAATCTCAGTCAAACTATACTCTATAGAACTCAGTCAGTTATGTGACACAGGAAACATCAGAAATTTCATGATATCAGTTAACTCTCAAATAATAGTAGTACTCCGTCAGTCAACAGATGTCAGTTATTCAGACCATATACAGCCAGTTGAATCATGTTCAGTCCCTTCAGATGGGAGTAGAAGTTAGCATCGAGTGAACACAAGGATGGGAACTCACCTTCCAGTTCAGGGTGTGATTCTTAGCAGTCATCCTTGTGTTCCAGAACTACGTAGCCAGCGTAGGTTGAGACATCTTAACCTGTCAGATTAGGGTTGATGAGGTGTCTTAACCTGTCAGTTTAGGGTCCCACCATTCTCACTTTGAGTACCTTCCAGATAAGGGTCACTCACAACTGTCCTTACCAGTGGAGCGGTATTGACACCCCTCCAGTCGGGGAAGAAATTGGACCCCAGCTTAGCCATAATGGTATACATGGGGCATGTCGGTTAAATAACTACCTCTCACAGTTTCAGTATCAGTCTAAGTAAAAGAACTCAGATAGTTCTTCAGATATCAGTATACTAGGACTGTCAGATACAGTCAAAATTTAGTTATAGCACGGGACTCAGAGAGTTCTACTAGATTCAGGACTGTCAGACACAGTCGCTCATGTTATCAGAACTACAGTTCCAGTCTTGTATTAGCGTATGGATTTAACTACCATGTACTCATAATCTCAGTTACTATGTATGTATGTTTGTAATCTTATGTTCATATCAGTCAGTCAGTTAGCATTATTCATGCATGTAAACCATTTGCATTATCCCACCTCACTCATATACTCAGTACTCCAGTTGTACTGACGCATTTGCGCTATGGTGCTTTGTTTTCATTTTACACCATAGGTCCAGAGCCACAAGTTCCAGACCAGCAGTAGCTTTCCAGTCATAGTGTTGCAGTGAGTCCTCATCCATTCGAGGATAATATGATTTGATTTATTCATTTATTACTTCAACTAGTTTTACGGAGTTAGTTGGAGACATGTTCCTTCAAATTCTTATTCAGATAGTACTTAGAGGCTTTCAGATTTAGTCAGATTTAGCTATCAAATTCAGTATTCAGTTCAATATTCAGTTGTTTTGGGTATTAATTACCCCATGGATGTTACTATATCTCTTCAGTTGAACCTTATGGCCTATATGTTCAGGTTTTCTGTGTATTATATGTATATTATGCAGTGTACAGGTACAGATATCAGTCATGGCTTAGCTTATGGTCCCTCGGGGTTATGAACACCATGTAGCATTCCGATTCAGAAAATCGGGGTGTTACAGTAGGCAGCAAACTCCACACCTTTTATGCTGGTAGCATGCATAACACAGAAGATCATTTCCATCTCATCGACAAAAGCTTGAGGATCCTCATCCACCTTAACACTAGTGAACACAAGAGGGTTCAACCTCATGTATTGTCCAACCCTTGTGGCCTCAGAAGATGGAGTAATGGAAGCACCACACTCGGCTTGAGAAGCTACTAACTGTGCCAACATATGGATAGACTGACAAACCTCAGCATTCTTCAAATCAGCCTAAGGAGCTTGAGAAGGGTTGGAGGGAACCAGTGGAAATCCAGGAGGACAATTAAGAACTAGACCCCTACACCTGGTGTGGACCCCATAAGTAGAACGGGTCCTATCAATATTGCCCTCAAATAGGACATAAGAGTTTATGTGAGTTTCAGATCGTTGAGGACGCATGATCTAAAAAGCAAAAAAACAAGGATTAGAGTAGATTTTAGGACCTTAGACTCTACAACTTAAAAATAGAACACAAGAAAGAGAAACATTCCTAAATGCCTCATAGCCTCTCCTTTATGAGTATGGCGCGCTACACATCCCTAAAAGAGACTCTTCTCAACACGGCTTTGTCAGACGCCCAATTGACCATGAACCTAGCACTCTGATACCAATCTAATAAGACCCGAACTAGGGCCTAGTCGTGTCGGGCATTTCAAGTCCAACCAGTACCCGAGACCACCCCCAATAACCAACAATAACGTCCATGCACCCTATGTCGAATGAATTCCAAACATATAAGAAGATAAACAATAATACTTAAAATAAAATAATCAAATTATATAATCATGATCCAACAACCTTAATCAAATATCCAACTGGTGCCAATACCAATACCAACACCGGCCATGCCCATAGTTGTCTGACAAAGCCTCTATTCAGAATCAATAACATCCGATTGGGATATGCCCCCGACCATAGACAAAACCAAACCAAAAAAAATAACAAAAATTAAAGAATTCCACAGCATGAAATGGAAACTTTCAAAGTATAGAAGATCCCCCCTTCAGTCTGACTCAAAGTTGTCCCCGAATCTAAGTCACTGAGTAGGAGAAAGGGTAGTATGGTCGGTTCCTGCATCGCATGGGGATACAGTGCCCGAAAAAGTGTGAAATCTAGTGTATACTCGGGGATAAAGTTAAAACAATGCCAGTAAGTCAAAACCAAAGTAAATAACCATATACAATCACATAGATACATATATATTATGCTAGGATAGGGAACCGATTTTAGCATACATATGAAATCTTTACCTGGACTGAGTAGCTTGACTATCTAAATCCACTCACGAGCTATATGGGTTCAGCTCCCCCGACTAAAAGGGACACAATGTGTATTAGCCGCACAAATTAGGGAATAAAAAAATGAGATGACTAGTACATCTCCCAAAATATAAGTGTGACATCATGCACACGGTCACCAAGACCACCCTCACATCGGCAAAATGTGAGTTTCCAGTGTCGGTCTCCCCAGTACCCCTACTTTCCATAACTTTGCTATTCGACTCTCTTTAATCCCAATTAACCCTTTAACACATAACCAGACTATTTACCAAGTGTATTTTGTTTGGACATTAACTATTGGTATGTCATACCAAAATTAGATCTTGCAAGTCTATCCTTTAAAGTCATACCAAAACTATTAAACCAAGTTGACTTCCAAGTTTCCAATTAACCAAAACCATGGCCATTGAGGCCTTTCCAAACCATTTAAAACCAACCAAACCAATTTAAGTTCCATTACCATTTATGCAATGCAAGGATATCAAGAATAGTCAAACAATGTGATGAAATCATTCTCATTGGCATTTTAACAAACATGTTGAGGGTATATAACTTCCAAAACCAAAACCAATTATCAACTGACTATTCCTATGCAACTGCATATTCAAACCATAATTATAAAATGAAAAACCATAAGTAAAATAAGGAAAAACATTATCCAACCATAAACAGCCAAAAACCCCAACATCTATTTCAGAACCAAAACAATACCACAATAATACCATGAAAACCATTCATTAAAACATGCTTTTAGTTGTGCTAATAATGAGGGAGGAGTAACATACCTTAGACACTAAGGAAGACGAAGAGAAACCACCCTTGAAATCCTTAATTGATTATGTTGAAGAAACTTTAGCCTTTTGCTTGAGAGAGAGTTGAGAGACATTTTAAGAGTGTTTGATTGAGAATAATAGGTTAATGAAGCCCCAAAAAGTGTTTTATGTCATGGTATCAAAGGAAGTTACAAAACGGAAATGTCCAGAATGCCCCCAAGTTAAAACTATAGAAAACTTGCAGGTGGGTACGAGTTGACCCTTCAACTCGTCACCACACCATATGAATGGTATCGTCAAGTCATCACCAGAACAAAAAATTATACATCACATTCTAACCAACATACAATTCCCTTGCCCAACTCGTCAGTAGTTCAGACGATTGGTATGGTCCAGTCATATCCAAAATAGAAACCAAAGGGACTGGACATTGGAAAATATACGACTCAAAATTACCACTCGTACCCTACCATCACAGATCATAGTGACCTACTCATACTCAAAGCCAAGTTAAGTTACTAAGTTACTGATTTGATTAAGGGACCGACCAAACAAACCATCACTACCCCAGATGACCCGTACCTACCAAACCATAACCACAACAAAAAATCCAACCAGCTTTTACTGGTCTTCTAACGACTAGGGTCCCTTGACCAGTACCTACACCATACGACTCATATGGTGAGTCGTTACAAGGACAGTGAGCTCAAAATGCAGGAATTTCCAAGGGCCAAAACCCAGTGTGTTTTAGGCTCTCTTCTCTCTAGATTTTGTTGTATCTTAAGCTCATATGTTTTAAGATTCCCAATTAGTTCATCCGAAGTTAAGTTTTTGAAATTATTGGCTTCATAGATTGCATTAACTTTTCCTTTTTTGAGATAGAGTGACATGACCTGAACTGGGGCCTTATCATAATGGGCATCTCAAGTCTGACCAAGACTAGAGACCATCCCCGAATACCCAACCCAACCAACCAAAATATACTCTGTATCAGATGAATTTTGAACATGGAACAAGATAACGCATTTAACAAGGTGATGACTTTGGGATAAGTCTATGTCCAAGACCTACCCAACCAAGTAAATCCATCCAATAACCAACCAACAAAACCAAAAATAATAATTCTATGTATAAAATATATAAATCATGACCGTTCTATACCCAAGTCCACAGTTGTCTATAAAAAGCCTCTAAACTAAAACAAAGAGATTTTAGTCAGGACAAGCCTCTGACCATAGTTGATGTTCCATCTTTGGACGGAACATTTTGCATCTTTTCTTCAAAAAATTTGATGTTTTCAAGCAACCAAGGTTCCATTTGAGGCTGGTTTTTAATGTTTCAGGGAAAGGAGTTAGCTGAAGGAAAAGACTCTGGAAAGTGGCAAAAAAGTTCTTCCGACGGTTGAAATGGTAGACCATCACACCTTCGACGGACTACCAACCTTACCGTCAAGTCTTAGGCAGAACCCAAGGTTTTAGAACTTTCAGCAATGGACCAAATGGTGGATCGTCAAATGTGCGATGGACCACTATATTGGCCGTCAGACTTATCCAGAACATTGCTTCCTGAAGGACTCAGCGATGGACCAAATGGTGGACCGTCTGATCTGCGATGGACCACCAGTTTGGCCGTCAGCCTTATCCAGAACATTGCTTCATGAAGGACTTAGCGATGGACCAAATGGTGGATCGTTAGATCTGCGAAAGACCACCATTTTGGCCATCAACCTTATCCAGAACATTACTTCCTGAAGGACTCAGCAACGGACCAAATGGTAGATAGTAAACCCCTCGACGGACTACCACTTTGGCCGTCAGTTTGGACGCAGTTTTTTGAATTCAAATTTTAGATTCTTTTTACCTAGGAACGTATAAATACCAGTTTTAGGTTTTATTATGGTGGATATATCTTTTATTTTTATCTTTGATCATAGTCTCCATATCTAGAAACACTTGGTAACCTAGTATTTTAGGGAAGTTAAGAAATCTTGTGGATTCAATCATTCCATCTCTATTAACGATTGAAGAAAAAATTCTTGTAACCTTTGTAAGTATATCTTAAATTAATTTATGAATAACACAATGATTTCTTCTCTTTCTATTATAGATATGCGTGGCTAAGCTCCCATAACTAGGGTTATGGGAGCCTTGATGTGAAAAGCTGAATTGGGTTGTGAATCTAGTAGATTCCCATGATTAATTGATATTGCATAAACCCTTCTTCACTTTAGTGACTTCTTTTGGTTGCAAACTTGAAAAGTGAGCCCAAGAACATCACTTGTTCAAAAGGAAAAGTGTTTGTTGAAAAAAAAGGGTTTACACAAATCTAAAGGTTTTAACCTTTCGATAGAGGATAAATGCCTTAGCCGGATCAACCCATGTGATAATATAGTTGAACAAATAATATTTTCCTTATGTTTGAAAGAATTAAGGGATAAAATTACTAATTTAGGTTGAGAAACTAATGGGTAAACCATAGAAATCACTTACTCTTGCAATTAGAATTGTTCATAGGTAATTCAAAATAGTTCACAACCCTAGTTGTTTAACTATCTTGGTAACCATAACTCAAGTTTGACTACTCTCACTGTATTACTATTTTTAATACAATCAACAAGTAGATTACTTTCTGTGACAAGCATTTTATACAATTAATAAATCAATAAACCCATTTTCTCTCAGGAACCTTCGATCAACAGTCTAATAACAACCATAAGACTTAGTGAACACATTATTCCCTGTGGGATTCGACACCCAACCAGTTGGGTTCTATATTTGACAGAGACCGCTTACACTTTCATAAGAAGGTTGTAATTTGGGCGTATCAAATTTTAGCACCGTTGCCAGGGAATTTGGTTGTCAATTAAGCTGGTGATTGTTAATCGACCCTTTGGTCAAAGTGTCCTAAAGCTTTACTTTTATTTGTTGTTTTTGTTTGTGCAGGTTGATAATTATGTATTCATAATACAAGGAGATAAGGTGCACCATTATTACCAATTCATCTAGAGCCTCAGTTGATCGGTAGAATGGCTGATCCACAAGAGGCAGAAAGATTAGCCGCCTTGGCTAATGCTCAAGTAAATCAGCAAAATACTGATAACCCAGGTCGGGTGCCAACTACTAATGATGAGGACCTAGGAGATAATGACTTATTGGATCCTGTAAACCCAAGGCATGCTGGGAATATAACTACACCTGTGAATCGCAATGTACATCAGAATTTCCCTTTTAGGGGAAGATAGGACCACTAACCTGTTCAGTATGATCTCAATAATGATGACGAAAAAATGGATGAAGCAGGAGCGACTGGAGCTATTATTCCTCCACCTCTAGAACCTAGAGTAAAATTCAATATCACCAGTACGATGATCCAACTTCTGCATCTAAAGGGGTTATTCGGCGATCTTCCAGGAGATGATCCTAACATGCGTTTGGTGAATTTTGTCACCATTTGCAAATCTTTTGATAATCCTGGAGTAGGTCAGAATGCTATTCTCTTGAGGTTATTTCCATTGTCTCTTTCTAGGGAGGCAACATTGTGGCTTAATGAACCGACGCCCGATTCTATAACCAACTAGAGGCAGTTGAAGGAGGCTTTCCTAGAAAGGTTCTTTCTGCCCTCCAGGAGGGTATAGTTGAGGGATAAAATTAATAAATTTAGACAGCTCCCAACCGAAGCTCTCCACGAAACTTCAAAGAGTCTTAAAAACAAGTTGATACAGTGCCTAAACCACAACATGACGGATATTCATCTGATGGAGACTCTTTATCAGGCTTTGAACTCTATTACAAAACCAATTATCGATAATGCTACAGGGGGATCATTTATGGATCTCACCTTTAAACAGTACTTGGAGATGCTTGATTGGATGACCAAACGAAGTAGATCTTGGCATACCAGGTATTCTGTGGTAGCAAGCCCTACTATGGCTATTAGCATGACTGTGAAGCAACGTAAAAAAGAATAAGAACGTGATCAAGACATGGCATATTTAAAGATGCGGATAGATCTGCTGACCAAGCATCTATTATCTACAAAGACTAAAAAGGTGAAGGTTGTTTCCTCTAAAGGTAGAGATGATTGTGATTCAGAAAAAATGGCCAACTATTTGAATAATCAGGGGGGGTTTCGAGGCAATAGCCAAGGAAATCAAGGTCAAAACTACTACGACAAGGATTGTTATAAGGATAGGAAGCAAGGAAACTGGATGATCAAGAATGATAGAAATAGGATGTATATACCTCCAGGAAGCGGAGATAATGCTGCAACTAGCTCTGGAAAGATGTCCATGGAGGACATGATAGAGAAACTATTAAAGGGAGTTGAGGCTACCAACTCTGGGGTGTCTATCATGAAGACTGATTTATCCTCTATGAGTCAGTTAGTAAACTCACACTCCACTTTGATCAAAGTGTAGGAATAACAAATTAGCCAACTCTCTGCAGTATTAAATCAGAGAAAGGGTGGAATGCTACTGAGTGATACAATTCTAAACCCTCGGAATGACGGTTCATGCATGGATATTACCACACAGAGTGGTAAAGTTTTATCAGTCCCTTCTTTGGGAAAAGCTGTAAATAATGAGGTGATCAAAAAAGATGTTGAGCTTGAAGAAGGTAATCCAGTAGAGTCTAAGAAGCTGGATGACATTTATATCCCTTTAAATTATCAGCAGGTTGATAAGTTGGAAAAAGGTAAAGAGAAGGAAAAGGAAGTAGTGGTTAATACTCTTCCAAAACCACCATCTCCCTTTCCTCAGAGATTGAAAAAGAAGGCCGATGATATGAAGTTTAGTAAATTCATGGCAATGCTGAAGCAGCTGATTGTTAATGTTCCTTTGTAGAGGCACTTAAACAAATGTCAGGATATGCTAAATTTATAAAGGATCTTGTGACGAATAAAAGAGCGGTGAGTTACGAACCGGCGGATAATCTCCATCATTGCAGTGCTATTTCTACAAGATCCTTGGCGGAGAAAAAGGATGATCTGGGAGAATTTACTATCTCATGAACTATTGGACCTCTTGACTTTGCAAAATCTTTATGTGATCTGGGGGCGAGCATTAATCTGATACCGCTATCTATTTATAAAAAGTTGGTTTTGGAAGACCCCATACCCACCAACATGCGACTTGTGATGGTGGATAGATCGGTAAAATAACCTGTTGGTATTTTGTATGATGTGCTGGTGAAGGTGGCTAGCTTCATATTTCCAGAAGATTTCATCATTTTGTATTTTGAGGTGGACTTCGAGGTGCCCATAATCTTAGGTAGACCTTTCCTCACAACTGGAAGTGTGTTGATTGATTTGCGAGCTAATGAGCTCTTATTTAGGTTGAATGATAAAGTGGTGTGATTTGATATATGCCAATCATGAAGTAGCATAAAGAAATGATTGTGTTATCAATTGTTGATGTATATTATGAGGATGAGCAGGAGGTTCCAATAGAGGAGAAATTTACTGCAGAGCCTCTAGTTGTTGTGCTGATGAATTTTGATCGTGAAGGTATTGAGGAATATAAAGATACTATTTGTGCTTTGATAGGAATGGGTTCATACTCTTATGCTCCTAAGAAATTATATCTTGATCTTGCTAATAGACCAACACCACCGGCTAAGCCATCTGTTGAAGTGTCGCCGGTGTTGGAATTAAAAGAACTACTAGGGCATCTGAGGTACGTGTTTCTGGGCAATGGAAACACGCTACCCATTATTATTGTAGATAATTTGGGAAAGTAGTAGGTGAAAGCACTTATTTTGATACTTCAGAGGTACAAAAGAGCAATAGGGTGGACTATTGCAGATATTATTAGCATTCCCCCTGGCATTTGCACTCATAAGATACAACTTGAAGAAGAATGTACTTCGACCATCGAGAACCAATTCCATCTTAACCCACCAATGCAAGAGGTGGTTAAGAAGGAAATTATTAAGTGGTTGGACGCAGGGGTGGTTTATCCTATTTTCGACAGTAAATGGGTGAGCCCAGTTCAATGTATGCCTAAGAAAGGGAGCATGATTGTTGTTGCAAATGAACGGAATGAGTTGATTCCACTTAGGACTATGATTGGGTGGAGAGTTTTCATATACTATCGCAAACTAAACTCATAGACATTAAAGGACCACTTTCCTATGACTTTCATGGACCAAATGCTTGATCGGTTAATAGGAAGGGGGTGGTATTGTTTATGGGATGGATATTTAGGCTACAACCAGATCTGTATTGCTCCTGAAGATCAGGAGAAGATGACATTTATATTCCCGTATGGTAGCTTTGCTTTCAAGAGGATGCTATTTGGGTTATGTAATGCACCAACCACCTTTCAAAGGTGTATGATATCTATTTTCTCAGATATGGTGGAGGACACCCTGGAGATGTTCATGGATGATTTTTCTATGGTTGGAGATTCATTTGAGATGTGTTTAGAGAACTTGAGTAAAGCTCTGCAGCGGTGCGTGCAATTCAATTTGGTGCTCAATTTGGAAAAATGTCACTTCATGGTGAAAGAAGGCATTGTTCTCGGGCACAAAATTTTAGAAAAAGGGGATAGAGGTTGATAGAGCCGAGGTTGAAGTTATAGAGAAACTACCACCTCCCATCTCAGTGAAGGGTGTGCGTAGTTTCCTTGGGCATGATGGTTTTTACCGGAGGTTTATAAGGGACTTCTCAAAGGTTGCAAATCCACTTTGCAAACTTTTGGAGAAGGAAGCTAAGTTTTCCTTTGATGCTGATTGCTTGAAGGTATTTGAAAGCTTTAAAAAAAACTGGTTAAGTCCCCTATAATTGTTGCACCATACTGATGAAAACCGTTTGAGATCATGTGTAATGCAAGCGGTGTTTCCCTTTGAGTAGTGTTGGGACAGAAGAAGGACAAATTGTTTCACCCAATTTATTATGCCAGTAAAGCACTGAATGGAGCTCAAAAGAAATACACCGTCATCGAATAGGAACTCCTTGCTATAGTTTATGCTTTTGAGAAATTTTGAGCTTATTTTCTAGGGACCAAGGTGGTGGTCCACACAGACCATGCAGCCTTGAGGTATTTGATGGATAAGAAGGACACAAAACCAAGGTTAATTAGATGGGTGTTGCTTCTCTAAGAATTTGTCTTTGAAGTCAAAGATAAGAAGGGTTGCAAAAACCAAGTTGCAGATCATCTGTCTAGGATGGAAGGTGAGCAAGTAGTTGGTGAGGAAGTTGAGATAAATAATGCATTTCTTGATGAGGAGATCTTAGGTGCTGCTATGGAGAAAGTTCCTTGGTATGCTGATTTGGCAAACTATGTGGTGAGCGAGGTCATTTTGGAAAATCTTTCTTTCCATCAAAGAAATAAATTCCTTCATGATGTGACACACTACTTCTGGGATGATCCGTATCTTTTTCGGCGATGTGTTGAAAACATTATAAGGAGATATGTGTCAGAAGTGAATGTATTATGCATATTGGAAGCATGTCATGCTTCCCCAGTTGGAGGTCACCATGCAGGTGACCGAATGGCTACAAAAGTGTTGCAGAGTGGCTACTATTGGCCAACGTTATTCAAGGATGCTCATGAGTTTGTGATAAAGTGTGACCAATGTCAGAGGTAGGGGTCGATCTCTAAGAGGCATGAGATGCCTTTGACTAAGATGCTTGAAGTAGAATTGTTTGACATCTGGGGCATCGATTTTATGGGGCCTTTTGTAAGCTCGTATGGAATGAAGTACATTTTAGTTGTTGTATATTATGTGTCAAAATAGGTCAAAGACGTTGCCTTGTCTTATAACGAAGGGAAGAGAGTTGTGGAGTTCCTCAAGAAGAACATCTTCTCTAGCTTTGAAGTACCACGTACTATTATAAGAGACGGAGGATCTCATTTTTGCAATAAAGTGTTCTGGGCTATTTTGGTGAAATATGGGGTAAAACAGCATAGAGTAGCAGCTCCATACCACCCGCAAAATAGTGGGCAAGTGAAGGTGTCAAATTAGGAGATTAAAGCCATCCTAACCAAAATAGTGAATGCTAATAGGCAAGATTGGTCTCGAAAGCTAGATGACGCTTTGTGGGCATATCGGACTGCCTTTAAAACACCAATTGGTATGTCACCATATCAGTTAGTCTTCGAAAAATCATGTCATTTTCCGATCGAGCTGGAACATAAGGCTTTGTAGGCTCTCAAAAGGTTAAATCTGAATTGGAATGAGGCAGCAGAGCTAAGATTGGGGAAACTAAATGAGATGGATGAATTCTGTCTCGGGTCTTATGAAAGGAAAGATATTTACAAAGAGAAGATGAAGAAGTACCATAATCGAAGGATTGAAAGTAGAGATTTCCGTAAAGGTGATTTAATGTTTCTATTCAACTCCAGACTCAAATTGTTTCCAAGTAAACTCAAGTCAAAGTGGTCAGGACCATTTAAAGTCAGTCAAGTCTACTTATCTGGAGTAGTGGAACTTGAAAATAAAGATGGAAGCGTCCTCAAAGTTAAAGTTAAAAGGAAAAAAAAATTATTCACTGGATTGAGTTGACGGTAAAAGTGGTGGGATGACACAATCTTGGTGGGCCGTCAACACAACCATCAAACTCAAGATGGGTGACCTAAGTTCTGGTAAGGTTTGACGGACAGACTGGTGGACCATCAAAATCTTGGTGGTCCATCCCACTGACCGTCACAATAAAGAAGAACCTCCAAAATGTTGGTAAGTAGCGACGACCGGGGTGGTGGTCCGTCATTCATATGACGGACCATCAGGATCACCGTCGTTTTAACCCTAGTTCTAAATTGGGTCGGGTTAAATCTGTGTTCATCTTAAGTGCTCCATATTTGACCCAATCGAGTGTTAAGGATAAAATTGAGCGGTCACATTTATTTTAACCGTTTCACATACTTTAACTGTTCCACTACCTTAGGATTTAAAGAAACTGAAGGGAGTTCTTTTATCTAAGACTCCCCATCTCTTTCAGCTTCCTTTATTTAATCAAGCTCAATCTCTCCCTCTCTTTATCACAAGCAAAGAGTGAAAGAAGTGCTAAAGTTCTAAGTTAAGTTTTTCCCCTAAAGTTCCAAGTAAGTAGATTACCGCAAAACCAAGGTATGCGCATAACCTTCTCTTTTTATTCTGTATAAGAAGTGTAAAATCATGATTTGTTTTCTTAAAGTGCTTTTTTTGTGTTAAGTATGGATGTTTTGAGTTGAAACTTTAATGTATCCTGTTGGGTGAAGTTTGAACTAATTAAATTTCTTAAAATGAGAAAAGAAGTGCTTCAAATGTGAATTTCATGGCATTGTTATAGCTTAAATTTAATCTGGCATATGAGTTGCTCGACATAAGGTCGAATCAAAAGTTGTAGCTGAAGATTGAGGTGTGATGGCCAAACTAGTGAATCGTCAACTTTATGGTGGACAACCAAATTGATCGTCGCAGGACTTATTGAAATGGCGCTTACTGGATAAGCCGCGACGGACAAGCTGGTGGACTGTCAACTATGTGAAAGACCACCAAATTGACCGTCGCAGGGCTCTAAAATTTTTTGTACACTATTTAAGGTACGATGGCCAAACTGGTGGACCGTTCCATCACTGGTGAACCACCAATTTGACCGTCAAGACAAAAAATGAAATGATTTGACTGATTTTGAGCTTTGAACTAATTTCTTACTTCTTTTTTAGGTGTTATGGCTCCCAAACTACCAGTAAACAAAGGAGAAAGATCTAAAAGGGGTGGCGGTAGACTTGCATAAGGATACAACACCAGACAAAGTGGATGTGAAAATTCCCCACTCTCCCAGTCTGAAAAGGAGAGTGAGGATAGTACTAGAAGTACCAGTTTAAGCACAGACAAAGCCAAAATTGATGTCACTCCGCCTAAACCTACTGATGTTGAAAATCATGATGCCAATGTAGAAGGGCAAGATGAAGTGGAGAACGTAGAAACTGAACCTGAAGATGCTAAAGTTGTCAGACGAAAGGATCCTCAAGTTTGGGAGGTGATTAGATGGCAGTTAGAAGGAGCACATGAGAAGTTCTATGATGGGTTAACACCCACTGCGAGAGGGATCAAAAGGTCATTTGCAGAAGAGTATCATATTTTGACAAAGGACTTACATGAATATCCTAAGTTGGAATGTCGTTTTAATGAGTATGGACTAGCATGGATGAGCTAGCCATCGGGAGACTATCAACTGAATTGGGTAAGAGAATTCATTGCAAAGTATCTTGCAATGGTAGAACAGGATTGCCCAAAGGGGACATCAATTTACAAATTTGTTGAACAGAGAGTTTGTACCTGTCCGAGGAGTCACTGTTGATATTTTAGCCCGAACAATCAATAGGATGTTATTTGGACTAGAGTACGAGGCCCCACTTGTTGTACCTATCTTGAGTACAGTTTGAGAAATTCTTCCGCTCAAAGGTAGTGGATGGATTCATTTTTAACTGAGGATGGTAACCCTTCTTGATTGACCAACTCATGGGAGTGTATTGCAAAATACTCCTTTAGTTTGAAGGCAAAATTCTGATGGGTTGTTGTTCGGTTGAGGTTAATGCCAACAAAAGGAGATGGAAACTTGGATAAACATAGAGTTGTGTTGGTGGCAAGCTTGATCTCAGGACTTCAAGTTGACTTTGGCCAGATAATTATAGATGAGATGTTCGTGAGGGCCTACAAAGTTTCCAGTGCATTGCCATTTTCGTACTTAATCATAGTTTTACGCAGACAGGCTGGTGTGCCCTTGATTCGTGGAGTAGACAATGAAATCCAGGATGCACACAAACAAGACATTGAGAAGTCGAAAGATTACTCAAAATTCGAGATGCGTGTCATAAAGCCTCCAGCTTACCAGACTCTATCTGCATCAACCCCTGATACTACAGAGATCCCCACAGATATGCCTTTGCTCATTACCACCTATGTGGCACCTGAGTTCGTAAGCCCAAGGAACATCTGCAGGGTCAGGTTCCGCACAATCTATGGGTGTAGCATATTTTGATGAGTACAGGTTCACACCATAAAACTTTGCTAAGTCTATAAAGACGCAAAAAAGGTTTCAGAGACAGCTAGATAAGTGGGTTGCAGACTTTAAGCCTTTTGTTGATGAAATTATGGCTAATACAATTCGTCCATACCAAACCATTCAGGATAGGATGGACACCATTGAACTTCGTATCAACAAAAGTCTCAATTCACTGTCCCTCCCCAATTTTACCAAGCTGATGGCAGAATTTGAACAGGTAAAGGCGGATATTGCAGAGTTGAAGAATAAGCAGCCATAGAAACCTATTTTTGACCCAACCTTGGAGGAAAGTGATGTTGATGAAGGTATAGTGTACTTTATGGGAAGACCAATGAAAACCAAAGGGAATGAGTAAATGGATGAAAAAACTATAAGAAAAGAAGGAAAGAGGAGGAAGAGAGAAGAAATGACACCAAAACAACAAGAACGACATGATATTAAGAGGGCTTGGAAGAAGTCACTGAAGGATGATGAAAAGAGGAGAAATAAAGAAGAAGACAAAACAGCAGGGGTATCCACTAGCACTGCCCCAGCAAGGGGGCACAGTGCAAGATCTGTTCGAGAGACGATTCCTCCAATCTTGAAGGGTGAGGTTATGAGTTCCCCTACCACCATAGGGGCCAAAATTAGATTAGGTGAGGATATAGGAGCCTCTCCACACTTCACATATGCCGTAGATGAATAAGAGGCAAAACAAGTAAAACCATTTCCATGTACTTTAAATCAATGCTTGAGGACAATGCATATATTTTTCTGAGGGGGGTGGTTTACTTATACTTGTACTTATACCATGGTGGGTTGTGTTGCCGATCTATTTTACCTCCATGTGCTATATAGTAGAATTGGCATGTATAGGGTGTTTTTATTTTCATATTTTTTATTTCCTGTCTAGGGTATTTTTATTTTTGTGCTTAATGTTGTTTATAAAAATTTTCCCTATTTCAGTATCCCTTTGTAGATATGAATGATGTTGGCATACTACTATGAGCATGAATGTGTAACTATTTACTCTAATCATATAGTATGTGTGCATAACCTCCAGTGAGTCTGCATTTGCATTAACATGAAAGAGGTGCATGAATTATGTGATGGAAATCCTAAGAGCAACAGAAGAAGTTTAACTCAGTTTCCACTATGTGTGTGAGGATTTATCTTCAGTTGTTTCATAGTGTAATGCCTAGAACTTGTCTGAGTCATTGATACTATCTTCTATATGATTCATTAGGATAGGATGGTAGGCCTCCTTGTATTTTTAGTCCACTTAGCCTAAAGAATTAACTCCTCTCTCTAAGATTTTTCTTTCACTCGAACCTGTTTTGAGCTTATTAGTAGTTTTCTTCACTTCCTATATTTCTAATTAACTCTTTGTAGGGCATTAGTATTCAACTCTGGACTTAACCCAATATCAGGCATTGTGTATCTCAACTTAGGCAAAACACCTAAGTTGAGGGTGGCTATTGTAAAAAAGTATGCACCCAGTGGAAAGTTGGTTTAAAATATAATTTGGCATTTGGCCCTGATCTATCCAAAGATATTATGCGCCTCGGCTTACTGCATCAGCATAAGTTGAGGGAGGTTGATGCGTTAAAAATATTGATTAAGGGTAATTGTAAGCAAGTTAATTAAAATAGCAGCTTAGGAGTGAAAAGTTGCGGGGCAAGGAGAGTTAAACCCGATTGAGTCACTTTAACCAAAAGAGTACCCTCACCTAGCTTGAAGCCTCATTACAAGCCTAGAAAAGACCTGTTTAATCCTAACGAATCAGCTTTTAGGGTGAATCGTATGCCAAGGGTAATCCTATGGGCATTTGTACTATGCTTGTAACTTCTTTGTGAGTACGAGAGCTTAGATTGTGTCGACATAATATAATGATTGGTGGACTTCTTTGTTGTGAGGGCAACTGGAGTTCTACTTCGGTTTGTTTTTCTCTGTGGGATATAACATCCATGTGTGTGTGTTGAATTATGATCAATGTTGGGTATAGAGCCTGATGTGTTAAATTCACGTGAGTGAAATGCTGAGTGAATGATTGCGACAAAATAATTCATTAGTTGGTTGTTGGTCATGATATTGTTCATGTTCACAATTAGGTGCTGAGTTTCTTGAGGACAAGCAATGATCTTAAGTTGAGGGTGTTGATGTTCCGGCTTTTGACGAAATATTTTGCATCTTTTCTTGGGAAAATTGGATGTTTTCAAGCAACCAAGGTTGCATTTGATGCTGGTTTTATGTGTTTCAGGGTAAGGAGTTAGCTGAAGAAAAAGACTGGAAAGTGGAAGAAAAGTGCTTCCGACGGTTGAAATGGTGGACCGTCACACCTTCGACGGACCACCAACCTTACCGTCAGATCTGTGATGGACCACCATATTGTCCATCAGCCTTATCCAGAACATAGCTTCCTAAAGGACTCTGCGACGGACCAAATGGTGGACCGTCAGATCTTCGATAGACCATCAGTTTGGCTGCCAGCCTTATACAGAACATTACTTCCTGAAGGACTCAGCGACGGACCAAATGGTGGACCTTCAGATATGCAAAGGATCACAAGTTTGTCCATCAGCCTTATCCAGAACATTGCTTCCTGAAGGACTCAGCGACAGACCAAATGGTGGACCGTCAACCCCTCGACGAACAACCACTTTGGCTGTCAATTTGGACGTAATTTTCTTAATTCAAATTTTAGATTCTTTTTACCTGGGAACATATAAATACCAATTTTAGGTTTTATTATGGTGGATCTATCTTTTATTTTCATCTTTGATCATAGTCTCCATATCTAGAAACTCATGGTAACCTAGTATTTTGGGGAAGTTAAGAAATCTTGTGGATCCAATCATTCCATCTCTATTGATGATTGAAGAACAAATTCTTATAACCTTTGTAAGTAAATCTTGAATTAATTTATGAAGAACACAATGATTTCTTCTCTTTCCATTATAGAGATGTGTGGCTAAGCTCCCATAACTAGGGTTATAGGAGCCTTGATGTGAAAAGTTGAATTGGGTTGTGAATCTAGTAGATTCCCATGATTAATTGATATTGCATAAACCCTTTTTCACTTTAATGACTTTTCTTGGTTGCAAACTTGAAAAGTAAGCCCAAGAACATCACTTGTTCGAAAGGAAAAGTGTTTGTTGGGAAAAGAAAGGGTTTACACAAATCTAAAGGCTTTAACCTTTGGATAGAGAGTAGATGCCTTAGCCGGATCAACCCATGTGAGAATATAGGTGAACAAATAATATGTTCCTTACGTTTAAAAGAATTAAGGGATAAAATTACTCATTTAGGCAGAGAAACTAATGGGTAAACCATAGAATTCATTTACTCTTGCTATTCGAATTGTTCATAGGGAATTCAAAACAGTTCATAACCCTAGATGCTTAAATATCTTGGTAACCATAACTCTAGTTTGACTACTCTCGCTGTATTTCTATTTTTAATACAATCAACAAGTGGATTACTTTCTGTGACAAGCATTTTATACAATTGATAAATCAAAAACCCCCTTTTTTTCTCAGGAACCTTCGATCAACAGTCTAATAACAACCACAAGACTTAGTGAATACAGTATTCCCTATGGGATTCGACACCTAACCCAGTTGGGTTCTATATTTGACAGCGACCGCTTACATTTTCATAACAAGGTTGTAATTTGGGCGTATCAATAGCCAATAAAACCAAAGTCTATGAAAAGACAAAAGTTTGTAAAGTAATCCATGATATGAAATAGACGTCTTTCGAACTAAGGAAGCTCACCACTTCTATCCAACATCAATTATCCCTGAATCTAATCAATGAGCAAGAGAAGTAGTATTGTCGTTTCCTGCATTAGATGGGGATACAGCCGCCCGAAGACTAGTTAGTGGATGAACGCTGCAAGTACTTAGGATAAGGATAATATAATGACAACCTTTAAAACCAAGTGAATAACCATATTCATACACAACCATACATATATATATGCATAAACTATGCCAAGAAAGGGAACTGGGTTTAGCATGCCTTTAAAACCATTAACCTGGGTATGTGTAGCTTAACTATCATAGTCCACCCATGAGCAAAATGGGTCCAGTGTTACGCCCTAGATAGGCCTCGATGTATGTAGGTGCACAAACCAGAGATACCATAGGAGTATGGAATTCCCATGAACCCTTCGCTGTACATGATGCATATTCACAAATATTAAGGGATTCCCATATACCCCTCAAGTATATGGTCTCCATGACCAATCCTCATGTCGGTAAACATGAGTTTCCATTGTACATCCATTGGACTCACACCTTCATGTTCAGCTATTACACCCTTCCATTATTGCCCAATTAAAACCATTACTACACAACCTAACCACCAATCCATTTATTATTAACCAAGGCTATAAGTAGTGGTATTGTCATACCGACTATAGCTTGCAAGCAATGTCATTAGCCATCCATTTTAAGAAGAAGGGATTCCCATGTACCCATAGATTACATTATTAAGTTGACTTGGAGAAATCCCATGTACCATACAAGTGATAATTATTAGGCTTACTTGAGGGATTCCCATGTACCCTACATGTATTTCATTATTAAGTTTTGCTTGGGGGATTCCCATGTACCCCACAAGATGTTCATCATTCAAACTAATTTTATTATTTCATTCACTTGCGAGATTCCCGTGTACTTGACAAGGTTTTCAATTAAACCATAACCATGACCACCAATACCTTACTATTTAACCATTCCAAATCATTCATACCATTCAAAACCATTTAACCCATTCAAAGACCATCCAAACCAATTTAGCGTTCAATTACCAAACTATATCGTGTAATAGTTTCAATGAAAGTTCAACAATGTAGTAAAACATCCTCATAGGCATTTTATCAAACATGTTGAGGGCATACCTTTACCAAGACCAAAACCAAAGTATAAACCATCAAATTTAGGGTTACCCATGACCCATATATTAAAACATAACCAACAAGCACCCACATATGCAAAGCAACACCAAAAATATGTGAAAACAAAACTTAAACCAAGAGTAAACAATACTCAAATATATGAACCAAAACTCTCAACATTGGTTTTCAAAACCACCATTTATGATTCACAATCAATGTTTAAAACACATTAAAATATGCCTTTAGTTGGAACTAAAAATTAGGGAGGAGTAACATGACTTATACATGAAGATTCACTGAAGGAAACTTGACTTTTGAGCCCTTTGAAGAACACTGCAGAAACCCTAGCCTCAATCCTCAAGAGAGTATTTAGAGAGAGTATTTTGAGTGTTTTGATCCATCCAAAGTGAGTTATGAGAGGCCACCAAGGGTTATATAATGTGGGTACATAAGGGTTTTAGGGTGGAAAATTTCCGAAATGTGCTCGTCTTAAAACTAAAAACAAGCACATAGGAGGGTACGATGACCTCCCTTAGTTGTACCTTAGGGTAAGAGTGGTACCCTAACTCGTGCCTTAGACCTTACCATGGACCTCCAAACTGATCATATATGACAACACACGCCAAACTCGTACCCTAAGGCACGAGAAGTACCCCTAACTCGTACCTTGGACCAATTCAACTTGACTAATCAATAAGCATCATATGACTTGGCATCATACACTTCGTATCCTACCATATGACTAATATTATGCTTAGTCATATCTTGGATAGAAACCAACCCCAAACATACTACCTAATATACGAGAGAGGGACACCAAGCTATACCATAGAATACGAGAAGTATGCTCAAACTATACCTTGTCCAGAATGTTCAAAACTCAAGAAATTTTGCAAGGGACAAAGCTTTGGGTGTTTCATTCTCACCCACTTAGGATCATTCGCCCTCGAATGATGGGTAAAGGCAAGCACAAGCACGAGTTAACCATTAATACGCATCAAACTTCCCTTAAACCAAATTAGAAAAAAAAATACATAACACAAGATGAGAAGATCATCACATAACCCAATCACGATTTACACCCCCAATACCTTTATCCCGACCTCCAAGTAAGTTAGAAAACAAAGATACAAGGAAATCCACCCTTTCTTTAACCAAGTTAGAAAAAAAAGATGTGATGAATAACACACTCCTTATGCATAAGTTTTTGGAATGAAGGACCAATGTGGATACTTGGACTCCATGTCCTCTTTCGCATCAGAATTGGCTTCCACGGAATTTTGGTTCCACTGTAGAACGTTCACTGAAGCCACACCCTTTGTTTGCAACTAGAAAACTTGCCAACCCAAGATCGTCATTGGGATCTCCTTATAGGACAAAGAGTCTGTGATACCAATACCACCCAAAGAAAATAACCAACAAAGGACCACCCACACCTTACCTCAATACAAATACATGGAATACTGGATGAATGGAACTCATGCTAGAGAGCAAGTCCGATTCAACTTAATATTTCCTAGAGATACATCACTACGAGAACCAAAGTCTAGCCAGACACTACTTTCATGTTCAAGCCTATTCAAAGCAACAAAGAGTAAACTTAGGCCACCGAGCTCTATTCCTTACATCCACACAAAATACTATTCCTCTTTCACCAAGATTTTAAGTACCCAACATAATGATTTGCATATCTATCAACTACAGCATTCAAGCCTACCTCTTATATTCCAGCAGTACTGCCTAGCCTTCCAAGGATTTCGTAACCTCTATCATTTTCACAATAAAATTTCACCACCTACTTCTCTCTTAGCCATTCCTCATGACAACAACCTTACCTCACCCACCAAAACCTTAGCTCTAGTAGTCACCCCAAAATCTCCTTCACTTAGAGGCTTGTACTTCTTGTCCATTTCAAAACATCACTATATCTCTACATCCACTACCATCCAAACATTAGAATGGTCATTAAGCAACTAAATTACAAGAATCACTCATGCTACTCAAGGTGAGACCTTCGAAATAAGAAAAAGTATAATAGACATGCAGTACATCATTATAACCACTTGGGTCATGAATAAAGAACCATCCCGACATAACACACCAGAGTAGGAGTCCTTAGGACTGGACATCGAATGTCACACAGCCATATATATCATAGGTAATACAACGTAAGGTAAAGATTCATATTCATGGAACAAGGAAAATGTAAAATACGAACCTTAGGCATAAGTGCAATCAAAATGTGTCCAACACTAGGAGAGTGCTCTCTTAACAAAAATAGGAGAGAATCACTAAAATATGTACCCCAACCATCTTTAGAAGTTCACCGCTCGAAGAAGATTTTATATTAACCCTCAACCTTAATCTTACTATACCTATAAGCATAATACTCCGCTCTAAAGGGTATCACCAAGCATGAACACTAGGGACGCTTGGTTCTCCTATACCTAAAACCTTATTCATCCAAATACCACCTAGAGTCTAGTATCCATGCTCTAACCAATCTAATGACTTAACCCCCAATCAATCAGTTCAACCTGAACCCCCGGCCTAAATGTCACAACTTTCCAACTATTGTATTCCCAAATCACCAACCTTGCACCATTCATCACACCTCATCCATCCTATCGCTATGTATCTATAATTTTCACATTGATATCCACGAGCTAACATACTTCCTTCAGCAACATCAATACCTAGGTTCAAACCTAGCATTTATCAAACACCATGCACTACCTAACACAATTCCTCATATAGAATATACATATATAGTCCACTCCTCAAGGGAGACACCCTAAATTCCTCATTTACCGACAAACAACATATACCTTCCCAGGGGAAACCATCCCTCTTATGCATGAAAGGATATAAGAACCGCACTAAGAAACTCTAGGATGGATGAAACCTTTATCTAAGAGGTTTTTTAATTTCTCCTTCAGCTCCTATAACTCAATCGGAGCCATTCTATAAAGAAAGAATAGAAATCTGGACAAGTGTCTGAAATAAGACCAATCGATAACTCAATCTCACCATTTGAAGGACACCATGAGGGTCATCAGTAAGACCTCAGGAAATCTACTCACCACCAAAACCGAATGCAAGAAGGAACTTTCGAGTTATAATTCTTAACCCAGACCAAATGATAGAGACACCCCTTTGGAGATTAATCTCCAAGATCTAAGACATGATATAACCGTCCTCTTAAGAACTAGGGAACAAAACTATCATCCCATTCCATTTCCGACTCACCAAGGTGTCTAAAGACAACCTTACAGGTCCGACAGTCAAATAATGCCAAAAATGAGTGCAACTAATTCATCCCCTAAATGATATCGAAATCCACCACGTTCGAGTCAAACAAATCCACTAAAACCCCTTTTCTACCAACAAATACCACACACCCCTTATAGACCCTTTTGTAAATCACAAAGTCAACTACTAGGGTAGACATAGGAAAAGACCTCAAAACA